>JANAVB010005999.1:5048681-5094854 GCA_029216955.1 Iris pallida | reverse complement strand
GTGGGATGATTAAGAAGCATTTTGCCACGTCCATAAAACCTCTGAGCAAAGCATTCAGTAAGGATAATCACGTCCATATTACCTCTGAATTATCCACTCCTACCTAAATGTTATATATCCTTCTACATATTACCTCTAGTCAGATATAGAACATCCTCTGCTATTACGTCCATATTACCTCTATTAGAAGCTTCTTTCAACTTTATCTATATTCAAGAACCCTGAATATAAAACGGATAATAGGTCCACATCAAATTCTCCAGCAGAATATCCATCAGAAATATCCTTACTACGTCCACATTGCCTCTAGTTCTGATATTTCACAAACTTCATTCATGAATTTTGAAAGCCCACAGATCTTTATTAAAACGTCCATCAGAAGTCGGAAAAAAGATACAAGAGTCTTAACGGCTAAAAAAAGAAATAGTTACAAATAAAAAACTATGGGATACACAATCGATTGATATTATCCCTTAGAGCCGCAATTTCAGCTTCGGACTTCGAGGTAGCACGACGGCGCCCCTCTTCTTGACGAGCAGCTTCATCCTGAAAGGGGATCAGGTTCATGTGCTCTCCTTCCAACTTCATAAGCTGTTCTTTTAGGTGGTCAAAAGTTGTGGCGGTCATGGTAGCCAGAGCCAAATAGTCCTTCTGTTCAGATGTCGCTACCGTCAAGCTGGCCTCCAGTTCAGCAATCTCGTTTTGGATCTGTGCAATATGATTATACTTCTCAGTAATCTGCACAGCCAACTTATTCTTCGAAGCAGCATGCACCTCACTCGCAGCGTTGAATTGCTCATACTGGTCAACCAACTCACTGATTTCTTGAGCAAGGGCATCCTTTCTTGCATGAAAGTAGCCTCCTCTTTCGCGAGATCCACGATCAAATCATCGTCTTCTGTACGGAATAGTGAAGTCGGGCTCCATTGTTTGCATCCCGAAATCTGGCCACCTGACCCTCTAGATCATTCATAACCTTTCTTAGAGTATTAGCCCGCTCTTCATAGCCGGCGATGCTCTTAAGGGCCGCCACTTGGCATTCAGTAACAGCCTTCACAGGGCCAAAGGCGGCGTTCCGATTCAGGACTCCATGAAGCTTTACTCTCAGGACAGAATAGAAGGCTTTGACGACTTCCTGGGCCATCTCGTCGTCTTCAGAGGATGTCATCGGAGAGGATGCTTGATGAGGTTCTTCCGCTCTAGGAAGAGATGTCTAACAAGAAGCCGAACCTGACAACAAAATAATATATGCATATCAGTAACCAAGAAAAAAGGGAGTGTGAAAGAGTTGTAATTTTGTACCTTCGGTATGCTCAGCGCCAATTCGGGCTAAGTCATCGGTCTTGGCTTCAGGAAAACCGAGAGCAGGCCCAGGATGTTCAAGAAGAACAATATCAAGGCCTTGAACAGCATCAGGCCGAGTATCTTCCATGGCCCCAGCTAGACCAGGAGCAGATTCACCAACTGTCACACCCTAGAACCAAAATACTAGAGAGCGGGGGACAGACACAGCCAGCTACATTGAAGTAAATTCCATCTCGTAATACGGTCACGGCTGTCGAGATGCATGAGGGTTTACTACAAGCCATCAGTCTCTTAAGGTCAAGAACAAGCCTAGTGTCTCAATCTCAAGCAAGCAAGTAAATGTAACAAGATGGTAGATCATCAGATATACAAGGTAAGGCGTCCTATACATTACATATTTATATGATCATAAAACTAGTCATACAAAATGCGAAGACTAGCAAGAGTTTAAGTCATACATGATCAACCCTAGGATTTGTCAATCATGTTACAGCCCGTAGGCAGACAGTAAGTAAAGTTGCAAACGAGCTAACACTTGTTCGATGGCTAAACGCCTCAAAAGAATATTTTTACAATAGAGCGGGAGAGCAAAATAAAACCCACTCGTTGCAAGGATTCCTTCAAGTGGTCACTATCTGGCAGGAAGACTGGGAGATCCTCGAAAGCTGCTCTGAAATATGGCCATACAAAACCAGCTGGGTCAGAACCCAAAGAGAGGAAGTGCCACAAAGGAGCTTCACTTAAGAACTAAAACCAGCATATTAGCACATAAAGTCATAGATGAAATAACATAAGACGTGAGTAGAGATAACAGGGTAATAAACGATAAGATAACTAAAGGACTATTCTGGTAACCAAGTTACAACCCGTCAACCAAACAAGGACCGGGATTGTAATCCTTCACCTGAGCAGAACTTAGCCTCTAACCAATTATCGATATGGTGAAGCATAAACAATCATTTCAGAGATAGCCATGTACTGGGTCTAGAAAAGACTAGACTAGACAAGATGGGACTCCATTCAATCATTCACGGCCAAGCAAGAGTATGACTTGATAGTTAATTAGCTAGGGTTATCACAAGCCTAGTTACTAGCAAGATGCAATGAGATATTCCTATGGCCACAAGCCCTGCAGACTATCCAGGTTATCCAAGCACAAGGTTCATGTTAAGAGTTATCTTGACTTGTTAGGTGACTTGGATGCAACACATGACAGTTTACACAGTAATCGTTTCGTGTAGTGCCCCACATAACAGTGAGCTGGAAATGTGCCCTACTCGTTGGCAGGCTACAAGTCCATCAGAAGACACCAGATAACGGGATTACTTGTAGCCAAAATATCTCTCTATATGAACTACTTGATCAATCTAGTCATTAACCTAGTCAGATTCAGTATGAATCCCTGTCCGTGGTAACCAGGGATACAAGTCTTAGACATGATGCGAGACAAGACTGGTAGCTTATACAAGCACAATCAATACAATCACCCACGGTGTCATGATGAGAGTTTACTATCAAGTCGAGATAGCCGTCGCAACAGCATCCAAGATTACATGCTAGGCTTACTTATCAAGATTACTTGTCAGAGTGCCCCACGATGGGTCGCTGCCAAGATTACTTATTATGTCAAGAGTGCGTCACGACGGACCACCATCAAGAATTATTATGTCAAGGTGGCTTGCCAAGAGTGCACCACGACGGGTCACTAATTAAGAGTTATCATGTCAAGTTACTTATTAAGAGTGCGCCTTAACAGGCCATTATCGTGTCATGTTACTAATCAATCATTCATATTGTGAGTGCGCCACGACGGACCACTGTTATGTGAGTCACAATAACCTATCGTATTTATGGAACATATTCAAAATTAACATGGTAAAGCATTTCCATCAAGGACCCAAGTTACACAGAGGATCATGAGACATAAGCATAAATGTAACAACCAAAATAGTAAAAGGGTGCAAAGGCTGTGGAAAGAGTCATGCGGCCCGGAGCCAAGAGCCATGGCCTATACGGCCAAGGATCGCCATGCGGTAAGGGCCAAACGGCCATGCAGCATGCGGCTAAGGGGGACAGGGGCCATACGACAAGGAAAAAAAGGGGCCATGCGACAAGGCTGCCAAGAGCCATACGGCAAAAGGAGAACAGGGGCCATGCAGCAAAGCTGCCAAGAGCCGTACGACAAAGGAGAACAGCGGCCATGTGGCAAGGTTGCCAAGAGCCATACGACAAAGGGGAACAGGGGCCATACGATAAAGCTACCAAGAGCTATGCGGCAAAGGGGAACAAGGGCCATGCGGTAAAGGGGAACATGGGCCATGCGGCAAAGCTGCCAAGAGCCATGCGGCAAAAGGAAGGTCCAAGGGAAGTCATGAGGCTTATGCGACAAAGGCTAAAGGTAGCTATGTGGCACGGGTCAACCAAAGCCATGTGGCTAAGTCAACCAAAGCCATGCGACAAGGGAGGGAAAGGGGCCGCATGAAGACTAGAGTGCCTATGCGGCAAAGAGGAGCCGCAAGGGACCTTGCCGCTTGAAAAGGCCATGCGGCAGGCACTGTTCTTCTTCTCCAACTTTTTCAAGAAGAAGAACCTAGGAAGTTAGGGGTTTCTAGACTTCCTAACCTTCAATCGAAGCCCAAATCTGGACTTTCATAGGTCAAAATGGGGTAGAATGAACTTCTTTACAACATGGAATAATCAAAACTTGAAAATGATATAGTTTGATAGATCAAAACCCAAAAAATCCAAAAATGCAACAAGCTTAGATCTACAAGAAACAAACCATAAAAATTAAAAATGCTAAGTACTAAAGTGTCTTAGAATCTCGTGAGGAAGACAATGTAACAATAAAAATGGAGTTCCTCCATGAAGCAAGTTGCACTTGCCCAATCCTCTCTTGGTAGGTGGAGAAGTTAAGAGGAAGAAGATGAAGAAATAAATGAAAAAGGAGAAGTAAACGAGGAAAGAGAGGGGTTGGTAGCTTTTAAAGGAAGGGGTCACTTCTTGAACCAACCCAACCAAGCCAAACCAAAACCAAGCCATGCCAATATTAAACAAATGCAATATTAAACCAAGATTAGCTAGCAAGACAAGACAAATAAAAATATCGGACAGGATCCCGTACACGTATACTAAAAATACGTATACGGAAAACGGAGGTGACAACTCCACCCACCTTAAAAAAATTCCGTTCTCGAAATTTAAAACAAGAGGCTAGAGATGTCGAACAAGCTATACTAATCACAGGCAAGTTATAACTAAGCAATCAATCAAGCAATCATTCATGCAACAAGGAAGTTGAAGGCATAAGGCATAAGAAGACATTATACCTTACGAGTCAAACAGGTCGGGATATCGCGATCGGATATCATCCTCACGCTCCTATGTTGACTCACCCAAAGAGTGATGATCCCAAGCAACACGGACTAACTTAATAGTATTGTTCTTGAGTATCTTTTCTCTTCGGTCCAATATAGATACATGTCTCTCTCATACGAAAGGTTGATACCAACAACCAATTTTGAATGATCAAGGACATGACTCAATTTCGGGATATACCATTAAAATTAGGATACATGGAAGACATCATGCACCTCACGTAGCGACGACAGAAGAGCGAGACGATAAGACACATCACCTACTCGCTCCAGGATATCAAACGGTCCTATATACCTAGGACTAAGCTTTCCCTGCATGCCGAAACAAATGACGCCACGGGTAGGCGAGATCCTAAGGAATACATGGTCTGACAAAAATTCAAGGGGACGCCGATGAGAATCGGCCCAATGATACTGGCGATCTTGTGCAACTCGAAGATGATCTCTGACTTGTCTGACCACCTCAATAGTTCGCGTTACCATCTCTGGTCTAAGCATTTGCCTCTTACCGATATAATCCCAAGCCAAGGGAGATTTGCATTTCCTGCCGTACAAGGCTTCAAAGGGGGCCATCTGGATACTGGCCTGGAAACTATTGTTGTAGGAGAACCATGAGATGCAGGTAATCATTCCACGAACCACCGAAGTCGAGTGTATATGACCGCAACATATCTTCAAGAGTCTGGATCGTGCGTTCTGACTGACCGTCTGTTTGCGGATGGTAGGCTGAACTGAACTTGAGACGGGTCCCTAAGCTCTCCTGAAGACTCCTCCAAAAGTGCAAGGTGAATCTCAAATTCCTGTCGGACACAATACTGGCTGGTACTCCATGCAATCTGACTATCTGCCTGAGGTACATCTCTGCAAGCTGATCCGTCGACTGACCGATTCTGAAAGGAAAATGAGCTACCTTCGTGAGTCTGTCAACTATCACCCAGATAACATCTCTTCCAACTGGGGATCTAGGTAACCCAGTTACAAAATCTATGGTAATGTGCTTCTATTTTTATTCTGGGATCGGTAAAGGTTGAAAAAGTCCACCTGGTCTCTGATGTTCGGCTTTAACTTGCTGACAAACCAAACAACAAGAGACAAACCGGGCTATCTTCCTCTTCATGCCATTCCACCAAAAATGCTGACGGATATCATGATACATCTTCGTACTGCCGGGGTGAATCGATTACTGAGAACTGAGCTTCTGCCATGATCTCCTGTCTGATATCTCTACTGGTACACAAAGACGCCTCCCATGTCGGAGTGTACCATCTTCATGAATACATAGCTCTAGTCTTCGCCCTGCTATACATTCTGCCCTAAGCTGCTGAAGCTTAGAATCTAACTTAATCCTCTCTACTATACTGGACTAAACTTGCATGCTGGTCATCAATGCTATATTGGAAGGAAGAACAACTTCTATACCCATCTTCTGAAGATCTGCTAATAACTCTGGCTGTGCTATTAGAAAATAAACTCCGGCTCTCATGTTCAATGTATCTACAACAATTGTCCTTCCACGATGATACTGCAAATCGATGTCATAATCCACAAGTAGCTCTAGCCATCTTCTCTGACATATATTGAGATCCTTCTGGGTGAACACATACTTAAGACTCTTGGGGTCGGTAAAAATCTCCACTCGATCTCCAAATAAATAATGCCTCCAAAGCTTAAGTGCGAAAATCACCGCTGCTAATTCCAAGTCATGGGTCGGGTAATTCCTCTCATAATCATGAAGTTGACGTGATACATAAGCTACTACCTTCCCATTTTGTATCAAAATAATCCTAAACCTCTGCCTGAAGCATCACAATAAACTAAAAATCCTGCAGTCCCATCTGGAAGTGTGAGAATGGGTGGCGTCATCAAACCTCGCTTCAACTTCTCAAAAGAATCCTGACATTCTGCGGTCCAAGTAAACTGCACATCCTTGTGGGTCAACTGCGTCAGTGGTGCTGAAATCTGAGCAAAGTCTGAAACAAACTGCTGGTAATAGCCGGCCAAGCCAAGAAAACTATGAACTTCTGCAACTGTGCTGGGTACCGACCACGTCTCAATAGCCACGATCTTCTGGAGATCCACTTCTGCTCCACCTTTGGTGATGATATGACCCAAATAAGAAATGCGATCGAGCCAGAACTCGCATTTACTGAACTTCGCATACAACTGGTGCTCTCTGAGAATCTGGAGGACAACTCTGAGATACTGCTCATGACCCGCTTTACTCTTGCTATAGACCAGGATGTCGTCTATGAATACAATCATGAACTGATCCAAATAAGGTGAAGATACGATTCATGAGGTCCATAAATACAGTCGCGCATTGGTTGCTCCAAAGGGCATAATAAGGAACTTCCAATGCCTATACCTGGATCTAAATGTCGTCTTCGGGATGTCCTGCTCTCTGATCCTGATCTGATGGTACCCTGACCGCAAGTCAAACATCGAAAATACAGTCGCTCCCTTGAGCTGATCAAATAAGTCATCTATCCTTGGCAGAGGATATCTGTTCTTAATTATCACAGAGTTTAAGGTACGATAATCAACACATAATCTTGACATACCATCCTTTTTTTCACAAGAAGAATCGGGGCTCCCCAAGGTGATCCGCTAGCATGAATGAATCCCTTGGTTCTAAGTTCTTCAATCATCTTGTACAAGATCTCCAACTCTGAAGGCGCCATCCTATAGCTCTCTCTGACACTGGTGCTGTTCCGGGATCAAGTCTATGGTAAACTCAATCTCTCTCTCTGGTGGCATACCTGGAAGCTCCTCGGAGAAGACATCGGAAAACTCTTCTACAACTCTGGGACACTGAACTGATGCTGCTACTGCCATCAACAACACTGGGGTAGAAGGTTCTACTCCGTCTCGAAAAAGTAAAAACTCTGGCTCACCCGGAATACTAAAAATAATGTTGCCGATATGGCAATCTATTCTAACATACTGGTCCCTCAACCAATCTATCCCTAAGACCACATCATAATCGGCCATCGGAATTCTATCAACCTAGAAGAAACTCTCTACCGCTAACTACGATTCGACACGGAGAATAGACTCTATCTACTCCCACAAGACTGTTACCAGTAAGTATATTGAGCCTTACTGATAATGACTTGGGCTCCAGTCCTATCTGTATCACAAATCGTGCAGATATACATGAATACGATGCATCCGAATCAAATAATACTGATGCTGGAAAAGAGTTAACGAGAATAGTACTACCACCACTTCACCTGAAGCTAACTTTTCCTCCACGGTCAAAACCATAGCACGACCTTGCCCTCTGGGTGCTGGTCCCCTCTGCTGGAAACCTCTCTGCGGTTCTGATTCTGAGCCTGGGCCTGGACATACTGCTGCGGTCTCTGCTGCTGGAATGCTTGAGCCTGAGGCGACAATAGCCTCGGAGGCTGGTACTGCTGCTGGTCCCCTCACCGAGGGACAAGTCTGGGCCGATGAGGAGGAACCGGCTCTCTATGGCAGGACCCTATCATGTGATCCGATTCCCCACAAGCCAAACACAATCCTCGTGCCCGGCGACATTTGATACTACATACCCTGGCTTCCCATAATGAGTGCAGCCCACTGTGGAAGACTGCCTCGCTTCTGCTGCTGAGGGTACGTCATGGTCGAATGCGGAACCGACGTAACTGATGCTGCCCTCTCGGAGCTCCGTTGGTCAAGGCCCTAGCTGTCGGGACTGGGGCTGAAGACTGGTTCATCTGACCAGGGGACCGTTTTCGTCCTCCAATTCTGTCCACTATCCTCCGCGAAGTATACTCATGCCTCTTCGCTGCTCGCAAGATAGCATCAAAAGTCCGATGCTCAAACTGCTCTTTGCTAAAATGATCTCTAGGTAGAGTTCTTGCTGGAACCGCTGCGCTCGATCGAACTCGGTTGCCACCAAAGTGGGAGCAAACCGACTCAGCTTCAAAAACTCGGCCGCATATCCATCAACTGTCCTGCTCCTCTGCCTGAGATTGGTGAACCTCGTCTGTAGGTCGTGCCGAGCTACAGCATTGAAGTACTTGATCTGAAACTTGTCACTGAATACCTCCCATGGAACAGGCGTCGCCAACCCAACTGCTATCATCGCCCACCAGGTGCGGGCTAGGTCCAATAACTGTAGGCGCAACACAGCTACCTTCTCTCCTTCTGGAGTCTTGGCTGCATCCAAGATAATCTCGATGTCCTGGAGCCACACATCAGCTGCAATAGCGTCCTCACTACCGTCGAAGAAAGAAGGGTTGAGGTGCTTAAAACTGCTAGCCGCACTGTTCCCTTGATAACCAACACGGCCCGTGGCATATTGTACTACCTGGTGCAGGCATCGCCCCGACGATCTTGAGATGCAAGCAATATCCTGATGGGACTCACCAAGGTGCCATCGTCAGGCTCTGTTGGCTGGACTGGCTGAACTGGTGGCTCTTGACCCCAGTAGGCATGACTCTGGAGGCTACTCCAGAATACTGGACTTGATCTCCAGGTTGCTGCTGGTCCACGGGAGGTACTCCGCTCTTCTGATCGGTAGGACCAGGAACAATGCCGCTGAAGAAACGACATAGGAAACAATAAGGAAGGACCATGATAGATCAATGATATAAACACGTGATCAGATCAAGATTTAGAAAGATTAGAAGACACGAGTAGAGATCAAGGGCGAGTGCTGATTGAGATATCTATCCGGTAAAACCTCACATATCTTGATTTACAAGACCTACATGGGCACCACTTAAATCGTGTCATGGCCCAGAACCAGAATACTGGAGAGCGGGGGACAGACACAGCCAGTTACGTATATTGAAGTAAATTCCACCTCGTAATACGGTCACGGCTGTCTAGATGCATGAGGGTTTACTACAAGCCATCAGTCTCTTAAGGTAAAGAACAAGCCTAGTGTCTCCATCTCAAGCAAGCAAGTAAATGTAACAAGATGGTAGATCATCAGATATACAAGGTAAGGCGTCCCATACATTACATATTCAGATGATCACGAATCTAGTTATACAAAATACGAAGACTAGCAAGAGTTTAAGTCATACATGATCAACCTAGGATTTGTCAATCATGTTACAGCACGTAGACAGACAGTAAATAAAGTGCAAATGAGCTAACACTTGGTCGGTGGCTAAACGCCTCAAAAAAATATTTTTACAATAGAGTGGGAGAGCAAAATAATACTCACTCGTTGCCAGGATTCCTTCTAGTGGTCACCATCTGGCAGGAAGACTGGAGATCCTTGAAAGCTACTCCAAAATCTGGCCATACAAAACCAGCTGGGTCAGACCCTAGGGAGAGCAAGTGCCACAAAAGAGGCTTCACTTAAGAACTAAAACCAGCATATTAGCACATATAGTCATAGATGAAATAACATAAGACATGAGTAAGATAACATGGTGATAAACGATAAGATGACTAAAAGAATATTCTGGTAAACAAGCTATAACCCGTCAACCAAACAAGGACCGGGTTGTAACCCTTCACCTGAACAGAACTTAGCCTCTAACCAATTATCAATAAGGTGAAGCATAAACAATCATGTTCATAGATAGCCATGTACTGGGTCTAGACAAGACTAGACTAGACAAAATGGGACTCCATTCAATCATTTATGGCCAAGCAAGAGTACGGCTTGATAGTTAACTAGCTAGGGTTATCACAAGCCTAGTTACTAGCAAGATACAATGAGATATTCCTACGGCCACAATCCCTGCAGACTATCCATGTTATCCAGGCGCAAAGTTCATGTTAAGAGTTATCTTGACTTGTTAGGTGACTTGGATGCAACAATGACAGTGTGCATAGTAATTGTTTCATGTAGTGCCCCATATAACAATGAGCTGGAAATGTGCCCTACTCGTCGGTAGGCTAAAGTATATCTGGAAGACGCCCAGATGACATGATTGCTTGTAGCCAAAATATCTCTCTATATAAACTACTTGATCAATCTAGTCATTAAGCTAGTCAGATTCAGTATGAATCCTGGCCGTGGTAACTAGGGATACAAGTCCTAGACATGATGCGAGACAAAACTGGTATCTTATACAAGCACAATCAATACAATCACCCACGGTGTCATGATGTGATTTTACTAGCAAGTTGAGATAGCCGTTGCAACAGCATTCAAGATTGCATGCTAGGCTTACTTATCAAGATGCTTGTCAAGAGTGTGCCACGACGGGCCACTGCTAAGATTACTTATCATGTCAAAAGTTCGTCACGATGGACCACCATCAAGAATTATCATGTCAAGGTGGCTTGCCAAGAGTGCACCACGGGGTCACTAATTAAGAGTTATCATGTCAAGTTACTTATTAAGAGTGTCCCTTAACAGGCCATTATCGTGTCATGTTACTAATCAATCATTCTTGTCGTGAGTGCGCCACGACGGGCCACTGTTATATGAGTCACAGTAACCTATCGTGTTTATGGAACATGTTCAGAATTAACATGGTATAAGCATTTCCATCAAGGACCCAAGTTACACAGAGGGTCAAGAGATATAAGCATAAATATTACAACCAAAATAGTAAAATGGTGCAAAGGCTGTGGGAAGTGTCATACGGGGAGCCAAGGGCCATGGCCTATGCGGCCAAGGATCGCCATGCAGCATGCGGCTAAGGGGACAGAAGCCATGCGGCAAGGGGAAACATGGGCCATGACAAGGCTGCCAAAGCCATACGGTAAAAGGAGAACAGGGGCCATGGGGCAAAGCTGCCAAGAGCCATACGACAAAGGGGAACAGGGGCCAAACGACAAGGTTGCCAAGAGCCATGTGGCAAAGGGGAACAGGGGACATGCGGCAAAGCTGCCAAGAGCCATGCGGCAAAGAGGAACATGGGCCACGCGACAAAGGGGAACAGGGGCCATGTGGCAAAACTGCCAAGAGCCATGCGGCAAGAGGGAGGTCCAAGGGAAGTCATGAGGCTTATACGACAAAGGCTATAGGTAGCCATGCGGCACGGGTCAACCAAAGCCATGCGGCTAAGTCAACAAATGCCATGCGACAAGGGGAAAACAGGGGCCGCATGAAGACAGGATTGCCTATGCGGCAAAGATGAGCCACATGGGACCTTGCCGCATGAAAAGGCCATACGGCAGACTCCGTTCTTCTTCTCCAACTTTTCTGAGAAGAAAACCTAGGAAGTTGGGGGTTCCCAGACTTCCCAACCTTCAATCCAAGCCCAAATATGGACTTTCATAGGTCAAAATGGGGTAGAATGAACTTCTCTACAACATAGAACAATCAAAACTTGAAAATAATAAAGTTTGATAGAGCAAAACCCAAGAAATCTGAAAATACAACAAGCTTACATCTACAAGAAATAAACCATGTAAATTAAAAATGCTAACTACTAAAGTGTCTTAGAATTTCGTGAGGAAGACAATAGAACAATAAAAATGGAGTTCCTCCACGAAGCAAGTTGCACTTGCCTAAGCCTCTCTTGGTAGTTGGAGAAATTAAGAGGAAGAAGATGAAGAAATAAATGAAGAAGGAGAAGTAAATGAGGAGAGAGAGAGAGGGATCGGTAGCTTTTAAAGGGAGGGGTCACATGTTGAACCAACCCAACCAAGCCAAACCAAAATCAAGCCATGCCAATATTAAACCAATGCAAGAGTAAATCAAGATTAGCTAGCAAGACAAGACAAGTAAAAATACTGGACAGGATCCCGTACACGTATACTGAAATACGTATACGAAAAATGGAGGCGACACCAACAGCCTCCTCAGTAGGCTATTCAACCTCTCCTTCTGCAGCCGATGCCGACTCAATAACGGATCCCTCCGTACCAACAAATTTAGAGGAGCCGGAAACAACCTTTGTTTTTCTCCCAATGCCTTAGGTTATCTTTACGAGCGATTCCTTCACCTTGTCTACAAGGGAATATACAATCGTGGTTAGCCACACGAGGAGCACGTAAAATCGAAGTCAAAAATCTTATCTGAAGAGAGGCACAAAGATAACGTACCCGCGGGAGAATGAGCTGATTGGACTTGGTTTTCATCCAAGTCCTTCATCATAGCTCCTATCACAGACATATCCCCCAAAGAAATGTCATAGGAGGGACTGATCATTTGATTGCCATCATGGTCTGGGCCTTCGCCCTGATCATCCCGTCGTTGAAGCCTTACAATGAAAGAAGATCCGCCCTCATCCATCGGTTGAGGACGAGCAGGGGATACTATTTTTATGTCCACCTCTTAAGACGAAGAAGCACCTACCGCAGTCGTGACTTCAACGTCCTGCGCAAAGGACAAACGCAATGGTGAGAAAACTCGTAATGGTTTGACCAAAATAGCTATGGAGTCTAGGAGGGGATCTAACTCCCGAATGGTAACGGCCCGCGATGCCGTCTGCCAAGAAGATCTTCTGGGAGGGTGAGCCGGCACTCACGTCCACGACCTTCTTTCTTCCTCGAAAAACAACAACCTTCTTCCTTTTGGGCCGTAGAACCAGCTCGGTGGAAGCTTTCCTCTTATGAGGAATGTCAGGAAAAGGTTCTTCAGTATCCTCTCTCCGAGGCGCTGCAACAATAGGCTCCTCAAGAATAACTCTCTGCTGTAGCGCTGCAAACGGCTCAACTGTGGGTACGACGCCCCTTTCTGTAACTCCCCATTGCACGCACTCGTCCTATATCAGCAAGAGTAGGGGCAAGCCTAGTCCCCGATATTAAACTTTGCTCACGGTCATACCGAGAATGAAGGGTATTGAAGTGAATATAGAACTTGGTAGCAACAAAGAGCTTGTGGGTGTCAAGCTTATCTTCTGGCAGGGTAAAAACTGCCCCCATACATCCAGCGTTATCGTATCCCCATGTACGTACCCCGTCAATCAGACTCCTAATCGACTGTAGATGAGGGCTAGGATTGCCCAAAGAAGCTGGTTGTTGCCGAATTGTCGTGCAAAATGACTCGACAAATAAGGTTCCAAGAAAGTGTGGTTTCTATTCCTAAAAACGAGATGGGAAGGCTTGATAGACTAGAGCCAAGGAAACACCCCAATAGGAAGGCTAGTAGTGAGTGCTCCCCCATCTACTAGGGTGTCTCCTATGCGGCCACTACCAGACGATGGCGACACTATGAAGAATTCATAGTTTTGCAGAAAACTCAAAGCCTTCTTGCAAACAGGTACCCCTGTAACGTCCAATCCGCATCTTTGAATCTCCGGAGAAAGGTATTCCCCGCCAAAGAGTCTGCCATTGTAACGACCCGCTCCGTCCTAGCGGAACGCTGATTCAAACGGCAAGTGCAACGACTCGAACGAGCCGTCGACCCAAAGAGTTGGCATCGACCTGATGAAGAATCGATACAAGGCTTACATTGGTCCGTCAAGATGAATCCAGACTTAGACTTTCAAAAGCGTGCTCGGAGTATCGCTCTGCCGATGCGAACATCGCTAAGGTGGGTGGCTCCGATGAACCCGCCTTTGCTTAGCCTAGACACATAACAATACGGACACTTGCTAGAATTGCTAGGCGTGAACACCGTGCATGCTAATAAATGAATGACTCAACGCAGCTAGCTAAGGGAATAATCCCATCTTGCATGCTTGTTTAGAATATGGAAAAGAACTCGACAAATATAGAGAACTCTCGCACCGCGCTCCACGCTCGTGCTAAGGCATAAGCTTACGTTCAAGTCCCTTACACGCTCAACAATGAAACAATGAATGGGTTACAATAATAAAATCGAAGACTATCGATAGTTGTTCCGAGTAGAGTATAGCAACATTGAAAGACTTCGGGACCGATGGGTCGCCAAGGCGACCCCGCACAGGAAGTTGCATAATGAATAAATGAAAGAATGAATGAATCAAAGAATGACATGAATACGTGAAGAATAAAATGAATGTATGAACAAGTAAAAGCAAGACATTAAAGAGTGAATGTTAAGACATGAAAGACGTTAGCGACAGGTATGACGGGCATGTGCAACGGGGCTCACTACCAGCGCTGCACGGACGCCAACCTGGCGATAACGCATTATGGCTAAGGGTTAGCCTACGGCACGGAGACAGCCGTTATGTTAAATGACAAGTAAAATACGAAATGTTCGTGGACAAACGGCACGGACGATGGAGGGAATACCGTAGCCGTCATGAGGAAGGATTCTGCGGCATGGGCGATGGGGGAGAAAATTGTGGCCGGCCTAGGCAGAATCAAAACGGGGCTTACGGTCTGCCTGGGTGCGGGCTTGGGAACCAGGAGACGTAAGTACAGGGTATATTCAAGAGACTTAACGGGGTGTACAGCCATCACCCTATGCTAAGTTGAGAATTACCAAGGGGATATGTACAAATGGTTTGTGATGCCAGCGACCAGTGCATATAGATTAAGTGGGCTTGCTGGTGGCTATCCACGTGCAAGTCATTGCATTGAAATCAAAGTAGTCTAAATAAAATGAACAAGTGCCTCCTGAACATGCTCGAACTGTAACACTCCTGAACATGCTTGAAAGGTGACATCTTGAACATGCCTACGACGTGCTAGAACGTGTCTACGATACGCTAGAAACTGAGGCAGGGACACGCCCTTGATATTGAATGTTTCCAAGAATCACATTATGTTATTACACACGAATTGTTGACTAACTTGGTTTACTTTGGACAGGGAAGGCCAGACGGTAAGTATGGGTAAGTCGTGCATGTATTTCATGCGACACTTGAATTTGGCAACACGAGATAGGTTACGACATATGCTATGAAACTGATCCTAAGGCAAGATTAGAAAGACAATGAATGATAGACAGTGCACAAAAGTAAATAAAATGTGTTTGGTAATGATAGCATTGTGGGCGAGCTAGCCTCCCCACCAGTGCATAACAATGTACTGATAAGCCCACAGTCTGCTTGCAGGAAGCAGGAAACTTCGACGGGTGCGGAACTTTCCTCGAACGTGCTAAGGTGCGAAGCTATCTCTGGGGCCTTGGAACGTTGCAGAAGCTGAAGGACCCTATACAGGACATAATGTATCGGAACATCGCCATGTATCATTCCATCTTGTAAGCCACTTGGCACGCCTTCTATATTTCACAGAGAGAGAGCTCGAGCAATTTGTAATATCGGCATAGCGCCGCTTGTAACCTTCTTGAATATCAATAAAGAGTTTGAATTCGCTTCTACTTGTGTTTATTTACTTTCTGCTGCAATGGGGACACTTTGTGCGACTCTGTGGCCTAGCTCAAATCGGCCGTTTCTGGACTTGGCCTTGCACGGGCGCAACCTAGGCCCGTGCGGTATCACACCTTAGCGAGGACGATCGCTCCTGCGGGAGCGGGGCGTGACAGATTGGTATCAAAGCACGGCTTCACGTCCTTGGACTTTATTTCGATTTTCTCAGTTTTGAAAGCTCGGTTGGAAAACAAAAGAAGTGTACGCTCTCCTCTCGTTGTTCCTTAGATTGTTCCATACAATAAGTCTAATATTTTAAAAGCTCGTACAAGTACTCGGTTGAAGGGATCGATAGGTGAAGGCATTTGTGCCAAACGACGACTTACTTGAGTTGGGAAGAAACCGATGCTAGGAGTTAGCAAACGCAAGACGTGCTTGAATAACCTTATGCCGACAATAGCGAACGAGTACACGAAACCGAAGTATAGTTCGAACGGGATAGTTATGCACGCAGCCTTTTGGCTAAGTTGTGCCGAGTATCGCGCACCTAGACTTTATGGTACAAATGAGTTGCGAGCGAGATTGACTATTGCTCGAACGAGAATAAGAGAGACTTAGAACGTATGTTGATAGAGACGCTACTTGACCGACGCTAAAGCGAACGCGAGGAAATGGCTCTTAGTTTTTGAAGAATGAGCGAACGCGCAATTGGACATGTCGATCGGGAGTCGAATAACCTTTCGAGGATTTATAGAATGACTTGACTCCGAGTGGTGTATGTGATAGCTTCGAAGAAGATTAAGAGTGAGCTTCGACGACTGTTCGAGTGGCTCAAACCCTGAGTGGTGTATGGACGTTATAGAAAATCGTTCGAGCAAAACTAAAGGATTTACGGGTAGAACGAGCATGTCGGCGAGGCGATGCGCTCGCGCAAAGCCTTAGAACGCGTCATGCTTTGTTGGTCGTGACTTCGAATGTCCCGAACGAGATGTCGCTGGACAACTAGTCAATGGGCAACGCGAGTTAGAAAATGGTTCGAAACGATGAATGAAAATGAATGGTCTTGATCGAAGAAACTTAGAGGATCGTACGTACGATTTCGGATTGATACAAATGAATTGTGACTTGAGTTTGAACAACGATCTTGAAACTAGCTTAAGGAATAGCAGTTGAACTTGATCTTGAATATTAAATAAAATCGTAGAATATCCAACTCGGACAACTGCATCAATGCATGATTCGAAATTTGTTGCAAAGGAAGATCGTCAGGGTACGCATATCGTCGATGGTATTGAGGCGTATCAAAGATTGATATGCGATAACTCGGGGGTACTCTGACTCAGCAAATGATGATCGTGCAAGTGTCATTGTTCCGTTGGAGTTACATTTGGGATGTTAAAAATACGTCAGGGAAAAGATAGACTTGGCCTAAGGATTTTCTAGTTGAACGCATGACGGTCAGACTGTCGAATTGATTTGGCTTGGATGAAAATAAGAATGCTTGGATTCGCTTCGTTGATAACCCCAACGTCGATATTCTTGTCTTATGCGAGCGCAACTCCAGCCTCGCACATGTGTCGCGCTGATTAGGGCGATCACTCCGCGTGAGCGCTGGTATGGTGATTCATACAGCGGGGGTGATTGAACTAGCATGGCATGGCAATTTGTGTGCTTCGACTTTTGGTTTGATACGAAGGTGACTTGAGAATGATTCGGTGTGCTTGATGATTAAGTTTGAGGATTGAGTAGGTCCAATCCGCGTATCGAGAATGAATTAGTCTAGATGCAAGCAAGAGTTACGCCCCGATGAGAATGATTATTCCGTGGGAGCGTTGCATGGTGATTCATGAACCACCGTAGATAATCGGACTTGCGAGAGATTGGGGCACAACATATTGTCAAAGCTAGATGAACTCGTGATCGAATACATGAATTGGTTAGAATGGATATGTGAAGTATGTCGATTGGGTGATTTGAATGGATTCGAATATGTGCAACGAATACATTGATGCGAATAGGTGATCGTGCTCGATGTTTAGAAATCTGAGTGACGCGAGCTTGGGTAGAAAACCCCGTACTACCGACTTTGGTTCGACCCTAGGATATAGGGTCAGTGTTGGCATTATTGTTGGGGAACTATGATTCCAATCCTGACATTGACTTAGCCTTAAGAAATGGCCTAACGGTTAGGCGAGACGCACCTATTTCAAGTGTTAGCAATTAAAAGATTGATTTTGAGGATTGGCATGGATGGATAGCGTGAATCACGAATATAGGAAACCCTGCTCACGAGACTCGGCTGACATACATATATTTCAGGGACGCCTGAGTATGTGCACGATACGACTCGAGTGAGAATGACAAATTCTCTATCATGCGGCTTGGCTGAATGCATGTATTCTGGAGACGCCTAGAATGCATGCACGATCCAGCCAAGTGATACATTGAGTACAAACGAGACTTGAGGAATGGATGAGTGTTAAGAACTTAAAATCGTATTAAAAGAAAGTAATGATACTAGTACGAGCGTGGCTCGGAATCAAGGAAACGTGTAGGCAGAGTGAGCGTGAACGACGACGAGATTAGCCCTAAACAAGTGAATGGTATGGAATCGATATCGTGCAAGTAAAAGTCGGTATAACAACTTGAACCATTGATAGAAAGATATATTCGATAATAGTACAATACGTGGTCTTGAATCGGATGAAAATTACTTAGATTTGGTCGACCCCGCTAAGAAGAAATCATACTGATTTCGTTGGCACAAACGCTTGAGAAGCGAATCGGGTCATCTCGATGACCGAGATAAATGAAAGTGAGTTTGCCTCAGTCTACGACCCTCGCATTTGACGAATTACAACGTAAGAGCCTCGTGAAACCATTTTTGTCCCATGACACGGAGAAATAGCAACCAAGGCGAAGAAACACTTGAATTGAATAAGTACCATCAACTCAAAAATAAATGAAAGGCTATTCAATAAAATCGACCAAACGCGTGCGACACGAAACTTAGAAAGATATCAAGTATGGTTCGATACCATCGAACGATGGAGCCGTTCGATGAAATTGTCTAAGAAACACGACGACACGAGTTAAGGAATGGTAGGATGACCTGCACTCTGAAAGTCTCGAGGACGAGACTTATTTTGAGTGGTGTATTATATAACGACCCGCTCTGCCCTAACGGAATGCCGATTCAAACGGCAAGTGCAACGACTCGAACGAGCCGTCGACCCGAAGAGTTGGCATCAACCTGATGAAGAATCGATGCAAGGCTTACATTGGCCCGTCAAGATGAATCCAAACTTAGACTTTCAAAGGCGTGCTCGGAGTATCGCTCGGCCGATGCCAACATCGCTAAGGTGGGTGGCTCCGATGAACCCATCTTGGCTTAGCCTAGACACATAACAATACGGACACTTGCTAGAATTGCTAGACGTGAACACCGCGCATGCTAATAAATGAATGACTCAACGCACCTAGCTAAGGGAATAATCCCATCTTACATGCTTGTTTAGAACATGGAAAAGAACTCGACAAATATAGAGAACTCTCGCACCGTGCTCCACTCTCGTGCTAAGGCACAAGCTTACGTTCAAGTCCCTTACACGCTCAACAATAAAACAATGAATGGGTTACAACAATGAAACGGAAGACTATCGACATAGTCGTTCCGAGTATAGTATAGCAACATTGAAAGACTTCGGGACCGATGGGTCGCCAAGGCGACTCCCGCACAGGAAGTTGCATAATGAATAAATGAATCAATCAACGAATGACATGAATACGTGAAGAATAAAATGAATGTATGAACAAGTAAAAGAAAGACATGAAAGAGTGAATGTTAAGACAAGAAAGACGTTAGCGACAGGTATGACGGGCACGTGCAACGGGACTTGCTACCCGCGCTGTACGGACGCCAACCTGGTCGATAACACATTATGGCTAAAGGTTAGCCTACGGCTCGGAGACAGCCGTTATGTTAAATGACAAGTAAAATACGAAATGGTCGTCGACAAACGGCACGGGCGATGGGGGGAATATCGTGGCCGTCAGGAGGAAGGATTCTGCGGCACGGGCGATGGTGGGGGGGAAAACCGTGGTCGGCCTAGGCGGAATCAAAACGGGGCTTACGGTCTGCCTGGGTATGGGCTTGGGCACCAGGAGACATAAGCGCAGGGTATATTCAAGAGACTTAACGGGGTGTACCAGCCATCATCCTATGCTAAGTTGAGAATTACCAAGGGGATATATCTAAATGGCTTGTGATGCCAGCGACCAGTGCATATAGATTAAGTGGGCTTGCTGGTGGCTATCTACATGCAAGTCATTGCATTGAAATCAAAGTAGTCTAAATAAAATGAACAAGTGCCTCCTGAACATGCTCGAACTGTAACACTCCTGAACATGCTTGAAAGGTGACATCTTGAACATGCCTACGATGCGCTAGAACGTGCCTACGATACGCTAGAAACTGAGGCAGGGACACGCCCTTGATATTGAATGTTTCCAAGAATCACGTTATGTTATTACACATAAATTGTTGACTAACTTGGTTTACTTTGGACTGGGAAGGTCGGACGGTAAGTATGGGTAAGTCGTGCATGTATTTCCATGCGACACTTGAATTTGGCAACACGAGATAGGTTACGACATATGCTATGAAACTGATCCTAAGGCAAGATTAGAAAGACAATGAATGATAAACAGTGCACAAAAGTAAATGAAATGTGTTTGGTAACGATAGCATTATGGGCGAGCTAGCCTCCCCACCAGTGCATAAAAATATACTAATAACCCAACAGTCTGCTTGCAGGAAGCAGGAAACGTCGGCGGGTGCGGAACTTTCTTCGAACGTGCTAAGGCGTGGAGCTATCTCTGGAGCCTTGGAACGTTGCAGAAGCTGGAGCACCCTATACAGGACATAATGTATCGGAACATCGCCATGTATCATTCTATCTTGTAAGCCACTTGGCACGCCTTTTATGTTTCAGAGAGAGAGCTCGAGCGATTTGTAATATCGGCTTAGCGCCGCTTGTAACCTTCTTGAATATCAATAAAGAGTTTGAATTCGTTTCTACTTGTTTATTTACTTTTCGCTGTAATGGGGACACTCTGTGCGACTCTGTGGCCTAGCTCAAATCGGCCGTTTCTGGACTTGGCCTTGTACGGGCGCAACCTATGCCCATGTGGCATCACGCCTTAGAGAAGACGATCGCTCCTGCGGGAGCGGGGCATGACAGATTGGTATCAAATCACGGCTTCACGTCCTTGGACTTTATTTCGATTTTTTCAGTTTTGAAAGCTCGATTGGAAAACAAAAGAAGTGTACGCTCTCTCTCGTTGTGCCTTGGGATGTTCCATACAATAAATCTAATATTTTCAAAAGCTCGTACAAGTACTCGGTTGAAGGGATCGATAGGAGAAGGCCTTTGTGCCGAACCATGACGTACTTGAGTTGGGAAGAACCGATGCTAAGAGTTAGCAAACGCAAGACGTGCTTGAATAACCTTACGCCGACAATAGCGAACGAGTACACAAAATCGAAGTATAGTTCGAACGGGATGGTTATACATGCAGCCTTTTGGCTAAGTTGAGCCGAGTATCACGCACCTAGACTTTATGGTGCAAACGATTTGCGAACGAGATTGACTATCGCTCGAACGAGAAAAAGAAAGACTTAGAACGTATGTTGATAGAGAAGCTACTTGACCGGCGCTAAAGCGAATGCGAGGAAATGGTTCTTAGTTTTTGAAGAATGAGCGAACGCGCAATTGGACATGTCGATCGGGAGTCGAGTAACCTTTTGAGGATTTGCAGAATGACTTGACTCCGAGTGGTGTATGTGATAGCTTCGAAGAAGAATAAGAGTGAGCGTCGATGACTAGTCGAGTGGCTCGAACCCTGAGTGGTGTATGGACGTTATAGAAAATTGTTCGACCAAAACTAAAGGATTTACGGGTAGAACGAGCATGTCGGCGAGGCGATGCGATCGCATAAAGCCTTAGAACGCGTCCCGCTTAGTTGGTCGTGACTTCGAATATCCCGAACGAGATATCACTGGACAACTTGTCAATGGGCAATGCGAGTTAGAAAATGGTTCGAAACGATGAATGAAAATGAATGGTCTTGATCGAGGAAACTTAGAGGATCGCACGTACGATTTCAGATTGATACAAATGAATTGTGACTTGAGTTTGAACAACGATCTTGAAACTAGCTTGAGGAATAGCAGTTGAACTTGATCTTGAATATTAAATGAAATCGTGGAATATCCAACTCGGACAACTGCATCAACGTACGACTCGAAATTTGTTGCAAAGGAAGATCGTCAGGTTACGCATATCGTCGATGGTATTGAGGCGTATAAAAGATCGATATGCGATAACTCGGGGGTACTCTGACTCGGCGAATGACGATCGTGTAAGTATTATTGTTCCATTGGATGTTATACTTGGGATGTTAAAAATGCGTCAAAAAAAAGATAGACTTGGCCTGAGGATTTTCTAGTTGAATGCATGGCGGTCAGACTGTCGAATTGATTTAACTTGGATGAAAATGAGAATGCTTGGATTTGCTTCGTTGATAACCCCAACGTCGACATTCTTGTCTTATGCGAGCGCAACTCCAGCCTCGTACATGTGTCGCACCGATTAGGGCGATCACTCCGCGTGAGCGCTGGTATGGTGATTCATACAGCGGGGGTGATTGAACTAGCATGGCATGGCAATTTGTGTGCTTCGACTTGTGGTTTGATATGAAGGTGACTTGAGAATGATTCGGTGTACTTGATGATTAAGTTTGAGGATTGAGTAGGTCCAATCCGCATATCGAGAATGAATTAGTCTAGACGCAAGCAAGAGTTACGCCCCGATGAGAATGATTATTCCGCGGGAGCGTTGCATGGTGATTCATGAACCTACGTGGATAATCGGACTCGCGAGAGCTTGGGGCGCAACATATTGTCAAAGCTAGATGAACTCGTGATCGAATACATGAATTGGTTAGAATGGATATGTGAAGTATATCGATTGGGTGATTTGAGTGGATTCGAATATGCACAACGAATACATTGATACGAATAGGTGATCGTGCTCGATGTTTAGAAATCTGTGTGACACGAGCTTGGGTAGAAAACCCCGTACTACCGACTTTGGTTCGACCCTAGGATTTGGGATCAGTGTTGGCATTATTGTTGGAGAACTATGATTCCAATCCTGACATTGACTTAGCCTTAAGAAATGACCTAGCGGTTAGGCGAGACGTACCTGTTTCAAGTATTAGCAATCAAAAGATTGATCTTGAGGATTGGCATGGATGGATAGCGTGAATCACGAATATAGGAAACCTTGCTCACGAGACTCGGCTGACATGTATTTATTTCGGGGATCCCTGAGTATGTGCACGATGCGACTCGAGTGAGAATGACGAATTCTCTATCATACGACTTGGCTGAATGCATGTATTCTGGGGACGCCTGGAATGCGTGCACAATCCAGCTAAGTGATACGTTGAGTACAAACGAGACTTGAGGAATGGATGAGTGTCGAGAACTTGAAATCATGTTAAAAGAAAGGAATGATACTAGTACGAGCGTTGCTCGGAATCAAGGAAACGTGTAGGCAGAGTGAGCGTGAACGACGACGAGATTAGCCCTAAACAAGTGAATGGTATGGAATTGATATCGTGCAAGTAAAAGTCGGTATAACGAATCGAACCATTGATAGAAAGATATACTCGATGATAGTACAATACGTGGTCTTGAATCGGACGAAAATTACTTAGACTTGGTCGACCCCGCTAAGAAGAAATCATACTGATTTCGTTGGCACAAACGCTTGAGAAGCGAATTGGGTCATCTCGATGACCGAGATAAATGAAAGTGAGTTTGCCTCAACCTACGACCCTCGCATTTGACGAATTACAACGTAAGAGCCTCGTAAAACCATTTTTGTCCCATGATACGGAGAAATAGCAACCAAGATGAAGAAATACTTGAATTGAATAAGTACCATCAACTCTAAAATGAATGAAAGGCTATTCAATAAAATCGACCAAACGCGTGCGACACGGAACTTAGAAAGATATCAAGTTTGGTTCGATGCCATCGAACGATGGAGCCGTTCGATAAAATTGTCTAAGAAACACGACGACACGAGTTAAGGAATGGTACGATGACCTGCACCCTGAAAGTCTCGAGGACAAGAATTATTTTGAGTGGTGTATTATATAACAATCCGCTCCACCCAATCGGAACGCCGATTCAAACGGCAAGTGCAACAACTCGAACGAGCCGTCGACCCGAAGAGTTGGCATCGACTTGATGAAGAATCGATACAAGGCTTACATTGGCCCGTCAAGATGAATCCAGACTTAGACTTTCAAAGGCATGCTCGGAGTATCGCTCGGCCGATGCGAACATCGCTAAGGTGGGTGGCTCCGATGAACCCGTCTTTGCTTAGCCTAGACACATAACAATACAGACACTTGCTAGAATTGCTAGGTGTGAACACCGCGCATGCGAATAAATGAATGACTCAACGCACCTAGCTAAGGGAATAATCCCATCTTGCATGCTTATTTAGAACATGAAAAATAACTCGGCAAATATAGTGAACTCTCGCACCGCGCTCCACGCTCGTGCTAAGGCACAAGCTTACATTCAAGTCCCTTACACGCTCAACAATAAAACAATGAATGGGTTACAACAATGAAATGGAAGACTATCGACATAGTCGTTCCGAGTAGAGTATAGCAACATTGAAAGACTCCGGGACCGATGGGTCGCCAAGGCGACTCCCGCACAGGGAGTTGTATAATGAATGAATGAATGAATGAACAAACGAATGACATGAATACATGAAGAATAAAATGAATGTATGAACAAGTAAAAGAAAGACATGAAAGAGTGAATATTACTACATGAAAGACGTTAACGACAGGTATGACGGGCACGTGCAACGGGGCAAGCTACCCGCGCTGCACGGATGCGAACCTGGTCGATAATACATTATGGCTAAGGGTTAGCCTACGGCTTGGAGACAGCCGTTATGTTAAATGACAAGTAAAATACGAAATGGTCGCGGACAAACGGCACGGGCGATGGGGGGAATACCGTGGCCGTCATGAGGAAGGATTCTGCGGTACGGGCGATGGAGGGGAAAACCGTGGCCGGCCTAGGCGGAATCAAAACGGGGCTTACGGTCTGCCTGGGTGCGGGCTTGGGCACCAGGAGACGTAAGTGCAGGGTATATTCAAGAGACTTAACGGGGTGTACCAGCCATCACCCTACGCTAAGTTGAGAATTACCAAGAGGATATGTCCAAATGTCTTGTGATGCCAGCGACCAGTGCATATAGATTAAGTGGGCTTACTGGTGGCTATCCACATGCAAGTCATTGCATTGAAATCAAAGTAGTCTAAGTAAAATGAACAAGTTCCTCCTGAATATGCTCGAACTGTAACACTCCTGAACATGCTTGAAAGGTGACATCTTGAACATGCCTACGACGCGCTAGAACGTGCCTACGATACGCTAGAAACTGAGACAGGGACACGCCCTTGATATTGAATGTTTCCAAGAATCACGTTATGTTATTACACATGAATCGTTGACTAATTTGGTTTACTTTGGACAGGGAAGGCCGGACGGTAAGTATGGGTAAGTCGTGCATGTATTTCCATACGACACTTGAATTTGGCAACACGAGATCGGTTGTGACATATGCTATGAAACTGATCCTAAGGCAAGATTAGAAAGATAATGAATGATAGACAGTGCACAAAAGTAAATGAAACGTGTTTGGTAATGATAGCATTATGGGCGAGCTAGCCTCCCCACCAGTGCATAACAATGTACTGATAACCCCACAGTCTGCTTGTAGGAAGCAGAAAACGTCGGCGGGTACGGAACTTTCCTCGAACGTGCTAAGGCACGGAGCTATCTCTGGGGCCTTGGAATATTGCAGAAGCTGAAGCACCCTATACAGGACATAATGCATCGGAACATCGCCATGTATCATTCCATCTTGTAAGCCACTTGGCACGCCTTTTATGTTTCAGAGAGAGAGCTCGAGCGATTTGTAATATCGGCCTAGCGCCGCTTGTAACCTTCTTGAATATCAATAAAGAGTTCAAATTCGCTTCTACTTGTGTTTATTTACTTTCCGTTGCAATGGGGACACTTTGTGCGACTCTTTGACCTAGCTCAAATCGGCCGTTTCTGGACTTGGCCTTGCATGGGTGCAACCTAGGCCCGTACGGTATTACGCCTAAGCAAGGACGATCGCTCATGCGGAAACGGGGCGTGACAGCCATCAGCCCGGCATTCATAAATCTGGGACAATACAGCACCAGCCATCCCATCAAATAATAAAAGGGAAACTCAGTCCTAGTACAATCCTTTCTGCCATCGGGTGTTATCGCGTTCACGATAAAGTATTGCAAACCTCGTTGAATGGCGCAGACCATCGCTGGAAGCAGAGCACGTTGGCGACCAAAGGCCAGATTTATAGCCGAAAGTCTCATAACCCGACTTAATCTTTTAATGGACCCTGAACCACCAGGGACTACACAGTCATAAAGCCATATCATCAGGAAAGCGGCTAGTACCGTCTTTTTTGACAACTTGAACTCGGCCTGCCTGAAGAAATGATAAACCGAGAAGTTCCCCTCAGGATCATCACTATCTTTGGCATCTAAGCCCCGTGATCTGCCATCAATCGCTCTATCTCAGATTTTGTCGAAGGCTTGCGAGACAAGAAAGAGACCGGGCCGTTCTCCTCTTCTTTAGTAAAAATATAGTTAGTCCAGGCCCCCGTATGGGAAGGGACCCCTCAGTCTTACCCTTCTTTGTGATCTGGTGACAGATAAGAAAGTGACAGAGTAACTCTTTGTACACATCCGTCATCTCAGAGTTCTCCCACTCCAAATCCAGGAGCTTCGCATTACAGGGGACGTATTCTGCGTATGGCTCCGTCCTCCAGGAAAGTTTGGATATCGCCTGTATCTCGTGAAGATCCAAACCCATCTCCCCATCCGAAGTGAAGAAGGTGTACGTGTGATGGTTGTACAACTCTGCCAAGGAGACAAACATTGGCAGTTAACCTTAATGCCATATTGGGTGGCTCTAACGGCATAAAAAAGACTGGCAACTTTTAGTGTGGCCTCGTAAGTTGAGAGCACCCATCCAGTGAGGTCACTCCAGAACAGGACAGAATGTCTCCAACCTTCCATCTACAGCTTCCCTTCCGGATACGACTCCCTCTTTGAAAGCATTAAGTTGGGGAGAGTCTCAGCAGCGTAGGGGTGAAGATCAGTCAGGACATCGTTCATTATGACTCCAGGATGTTGACTCCTCATGGAGTAGGATGTGGAACCCTTGACACACTTGAATGTATCCTTCTTTCGGTCACTAGATTGAATTAGATCCAGCCAGAAACAACCCCATGTAGTTCAAGGGCCAGGTTCTATTTTATATGCCTCTGTACAGCAAGATCAGTAAACGATGACAGAGGCTATTAGGGCTTCATCGATAGCAACCATATTCTTTGGTTATTTAACTTAACTACCAGAGGGTCTTCTAGACATATCGTCTCGTCATCCTCAAATCCTACACTATCACCGAACAGGAAGTACGGTTTCTTGAAACGATGTGCCCCTCAAAGCAAGAGCTTCTCGTTGTTAATCATCTGCTTCAGGAAGGTCTTGTCCTGTTCATGTATGGTGATCGTCCGTTCCGTAGACTGGTCATGACTGATCTTGGCCTGAACATTGCTGACCATGTTAGTTATGAGGCTTGTGCCGAGGACTTGGCAAGCAGAGCCGAAAGGGACTCCACTAAGTTTTGGGACAAACATGTTAACTGCAAGGACAGAAGAGAAAGTCAGACTCGGAATCTGCTAAAAAAAATTGCTATGTGTTGGAGGAATCCTATACGCCCAAAAGGTTATGCGCCAAAGGGTTGTGCGCCCAAAACATCATGTGGGCGCATAACATACAACAGTATGTAGGTGCATAACATGCAGTAGGATCGGGTTTTGGACTATCGAAGATGCTATCGTAGGAAGAGAGCCACTCGATGCAGCCCCCTTGCCCTTTGCAGATCTCTTGGCGGCCTTAGGAGACATGATTCGTACGGAGAAATGATGAAGTCTTTTTGAAAGTTCTGAAGAAAAAGAGAGTAATAAATTTTCTCTCTCTTCAAAAGCCTATTTTTAGGCATGGACCAAACACTATGTGCCCACTACTCCTATGTGCATATGCGCCCACTACATACTATGCGCCCACTACGACTTATGCGCTCACATCAAGACCTAGTCTCTTGCACATTATGTGAATGCCACTTGTTGACATGGACAACGCATGAAGGATGGACCTCTTCAAATTCTATCCCGATGAATTTGTCAGTTCAGATTTTCGAGGAAGATCTCAACGGCTATCTCTCTGACAGACTGGCCAAACTCTATGCACCCAAAGGAAGAGCTATATTATGCGCCCACTACGTCACGAGAAGACGATCCATGCTTCTTTTAAAGTATTTCGAACTCGTTCAAGTATCGAAAACTTTGAAGGGGGTCTTGTAAAAGTATGAAAATTTTAGCAGTTTTGACAAGCATGCGCCCAAGCCAGAGAAATCATATGCGTCCATGAGACCAGAACATGCTATGCGCCCAAGTCTCCAGAGCATACTATGTCCCCAAGTTACCAGAGCATGCTATATGCCTAAGCCACCAGAGCAAGCTATGCCCCCATGCGCCCACCCTGGACCCCTCCAACAGGGGGCGTATAGCCCTGTTTCAGGCTATGCGCCCAAGTCAGAATAGTCCCCGACTCGGTCAAACCCACGATCAATTTTGCATCGAAGAATACGACCACGTCAGTCTCAGTCGTGCACCGAAGCATGTGGTCACGTCAACACCACGATCAACCCACGATCATGCAGTCTGCATGCGTATACACTTTATGCGCCCAAAGCAGGACCATGCGCCCACATGAAAACCAGTGTGTTTTCTTATGTCGGTGCATAACATCAATCCAGTATGGAAACGAATATAAAAAGGGTCTCATACCTCTTCAAAGGACAGAACGGAGAGCATTTTCAAGATCCAAATTGCTGTACTTCTTGCAAGTGAGCCAAGAGTTAACAATTTTCTTAGGTTTTCTTCCACTTTTGTAATCGGAGTGTCAACGGAGTAAAGGAGCAACTTTCGCTCGATCTCCATGGTCCCATTTTCCAGAATTCTTTTTGTACTCGGGGATCCTCAGTACAGGATCTTTCAGGTGTACTCGATTTGTGGTGCCTTATGCCAATAAGAAAAGACATTGTTTCTTATTCTTTTTTGTGTATGTCTACACAGGCCGAGAGCATGAGTTCATGGAACCCATGAACTTCCAATGTTCACAAATCACTCATAATAATTCAAAATCCGGATTTTCAAAGGTCTAAATTAGGTAGAACGAAATTATCTACAACATGGAACAATCAAAACTTGAAAATAATAAAGTTTGATAGATCAAAGCCCAATAATTTTAAAAGTAAAGTAAACTTAGATCTATAAAAAATTATCCACCAAAATAAAAAATGCTATATACTAAAGAGGCTTATAATCATGTAAGAAAGAGTTTAGAACAAGCAAAATAACATTTGTACAAATATTTGGCAAGATGTACCTGCCTCAGGTTGGAGGAGAAAATGAAAAGAAAGAAGATGAAGAGAAATAAAATAATAGAGGAGAGAGAGAGAAATTTGGGTTTTATATAAAACCATCTCATCTCAAACCAACTAAACCAAACCAAGCCAAACCAAGTTGAACCAAACCAAACTAAACCAAGTCAAAATTAAACCAAAACAAGGCTAAGAAAGACAAGTCAAAATACGGGTCAACTGACAAAGACCAGAATTTCGTATATGTACACTGAAAATACGTATAACAGATAACAAGAGTGACAGGCATGCCGTCGGCATACAATGGTACACTGGCGATATGTCGGTCAAGAAGAAAATCTATAAGTTGGAAAAATTTAAAATGTTCCAAAAATCAAGAAAATATAAAATACAGTATAAAAATACATATCCGTATATAAATACCGATACAGTGAGACGAGTCTCACAAGTCCCTCGTGGTGCATAGCATCAATGACCGAACATTTAAGATAGTGACATGCTCACTTATTGTCTTATGCAGGTATAAATATTATCTCTGTTTTATGCAAGGATGAGCACGGCTATGGTAAGAATTGCAAAAAATTGTTATATTTTACTGTATGCTTTACTATTTCATATGGAAGGCTATCATTATGAACTGAATTCAAAGACATCAATGTATTCTCTTATAAGTTGTATAAGACATTGTCGTTCATCACTAGACAGACTTTTGCTGATAAAGATTAGTTTAAGAGATGATCCATCTCCTAAATTGACTTGGACGACTTCGTCTTCAGTAGGTGGTTTACGTTGTTCGAAATGTAACACTCACCTAGTATCCATCTTTTGATCCCATTATTCAAGCTCGATCGATTGGACATCGTCTACAATTTGGTCAACTTACACCATGTTGACGGATAAAGTTGCTTTGAACATGTCTTCAATGCTGGAGTCTGAATCCCAGATGCAGGAATCAGAAGAATTAGAACAATGATCTGCTTCGACGTATGATCTTTCAGGAGTTATTGGAGGAGTGACATAACCCAAACCAATACCGTTTGGTTGATAATAGTTCTTGGGTTTGCCGGGAGGAGCAAAGTGACGTATTGGCAACCGTCGTCCCCGACCGTAGTTTAGCCCTTGGTCGCTTTTTATGTCATATCCCATGTTCTGGATGATATTCTTGGCCTGCCAACTATATCAGAAAAGTTACATTTTCCCAGAATTATAGTCAGCTTCAGTGTTGTAATTGGGAGTAGTAGAGTCCAGAGCAAACTTTCTTTCACCAATTATTCGACCGAATATGATTAGTTCTTCACCCTTCTTTCTAGATGGAATGATAAAGTAGTAGATATCTTCTGGCCAGACTTTTTCTCGTAGATGAGGCATCATGGCCGACATACAGAGGTATGGTCCTATGCCATGCGCTAGAGCATATATCGCATCTATATACTGGTTTACAGATTGATAGACATCGGAGTAATTCAAAAATAAACCTTTACTTAGAAAATACGCAAGTTCTTCTTCAGGGATAACATCATCCACTGAAGGTACATTATTATGAGTATTGATATACTTATTGAGAGGATCATTGTTTGGAACAGTAGCTATAGACTTGGCCAAGTTCGCCACATAGGGTAACTCTTTAGGATTGGGAGAACGAACTTCAGCAGGTTCCACCCGAGGTGTTTTACGGAGAGTGATGGTTAATGGTTTGACCTTATCAGTGTTCATCTTTTTAACCCAGATTGTGAGAGACTTTGAAGTACTTTTTGGAGTAGTACGTCCTTTGACTCGGATAATCAAGGGACCATCACTGGAGGATGAACTCACTTCAGCTTCATCGTCAGCTTCGTTGTCATCATCCTTGAAGGGCTGAGATTGGTAAAGTACCGAATCTCCATAGTAGGCTTCAATGCCATTAAAAGGATCGACATCGGCAAACTCCATCTTCACGACGCCATCACTGTTGACGTACTTGAAGTACTGGTGAAGTGTGGAAGGAACGATCATGTTCTCGTATATCCATAGATGTCCCAACAAGGCATTGTAGGATACATTGGCGTCGATTACATAGCAAGAAACCTCCGTTCGGAGATCACCAATCTAGCACTTGAGATAGATCTTGTCCAGCAGGTGGCTTCTTCCAGCATTGAACGCCATAATAGTTGTATTGGTTGTAGATAGCTTGTCTAGAGGGATTCCTATAATTTGGAGTAAACTTCTAGGAATGATGTTGAGGGAGGAACCTGGATCGATGTGCATCTGATCCATCTTAATCTTCCCGATATACCATGTATAGTACAGAGGTCCATCGTGACGATTGTTTTTTAGTAGCATGTCCTCATGTAAAAAGGTGATATTAGGTACCACTTCTATAGTACTATGGCAGTAAGGACAGGAGATAGGGTCTTCAGCGGGGGCTATGACTTCAGTGAAATAAGAGTCGGCATGTAGTAATGCCTCACTTAAGACCTTCCATATTTCTTTGGAGAGTCGCAATAGATCGAACAGAGATAACCTGGCAGGTGTATTGGCCAGCTGTGCCAGTATGTCAAAGTTGTTAGGCCGATCCATGCCTTCAAGAGTTGGGGTCTTTAGAGACTTATCAAATAGCGTCTCCTTTTGCTTGGCTTTGTCGGTAGTTGAAGGCTTAGACGGACCGACTTCTAAACTTGTAGGGGCAGCAGAAGCTTGAAAAGGTACTGCTTCTTCTTGTGAAGGGTCATAAGTTCGTAGGTAAGCCTTCCCAGATCTTGTCTCGCCAGATAGAACTTTGTAAATAGGAGAAGACACCAAATGACATGATTTGTATTTCTTGCCCCTCTTTACTTTGGAAAATGCCACCTCCTGTGTCATTTCTTGCACAAGGTCCAGATGGACCCACATGATCTCACCTCATTCAGTCGTGAGTGGCACCAAGGTTGAGTTGCGAGCTGGCGGCATGTTGACGACTTCCATTATTGCTTTAGGCATTGGAACTACGTCGTCTGGGACTTCTGTGGAAGAAAAGTCACCAAATTAAAGAGAGATCATGTTAAAAGATACGACCTTGTCTTCAGCTTCGAGGTTAATCACTTGGTTGTCGATAAGTTGTTGTATCTTCTTCTTCAAGACGATACAATCCTTAGTAGAGTGGTGCACGTACTGATGATAAAGATAGTACTTGGGATCGTTGAGTTGGTTCACCTCTAGAGGACGTCGTAGTGGTGGCAATGTCAGTTTATTACCCTACGTCAATGTATGAAAAATGGTAATAATATCGTCCTTGTCAAAGAAGAAAGTCTCCTTAGGTTTGTCAGGAGTGCCCTGAGAATTAGAAGCTCCCTTGTAAGTGTCGACCTTCAAGACTTCTTTTTCTTTACCTCCACGGACAGTGATGGTTTGAGGGTGCTTGCCTTTGTCTTTAGATTTGGGTATTTTTAACCCCAATAATTCCAGATTAGGGATGTCATTTTTAGCAGCATCAGCAGCCCCAATGAAAGCTAGGTATGTATCATACTTATGTATACCCAGACAGAATTTTACTGTAGAAAGAAAGTTATGTCGACAAGTATCCATAAGTTCTGAGTCTGGTATACCGAAGGGCATCTTTAATACTAGTCGCCTGAAGCGTTCGATGAAAGTAATGACAGAATCAGTCCTCCTTTGCTTCATCTTGATGAGGGTGGACATACTAACATGCATGCCACTCTCGTAAAACCTGTTGAGGAATAACCTCTCCCAGTCTTTAAAAGAATTGATACAACCGTTAGGCAGACTGCAGAACCATTCAAAAGCTACTCCATGCAAGGTGCTAATAAATAGCTTTGACAAGAACGGATCATCCCTGGATAAGTGTAGAGTCTGCTTGTTGAAGAATGTCATGTGTTGATGAGGAGAAGTCATCCCGTCAAGCAAATTTAGCGTTAGTGGCTTGTAGTTAGGAGGGCAAGTAGCATTCTCCCATTCAGGAGGATAAGGTTGAGATATCTCCATCTTTTTAAGCTCGTCTTTGTGTGAGATGTTGTCGAGATAGGCAACAAGAGAATCAATTATATCATGTTGATTGAGCAGGTGTTGAGAAATGGCTGATGTACGGTTGTCAGGCGTTGTTGGTGAAGGACCGCCCCAGTATTTACAAGATTTGGAGGAGGCACAACGGAATGATACCCCTTTTGTAGTGAAGAAGATTGTTGCTATGAGTCGAACTAACATGTGCCGAGATGTTTTGTTGAGGTGGAGGAACAGCCCCAGCAGCTTGGACCACCATGATACTGGTAAGCATGTCAGTAATCTTGGCAAATGCTATTTCAAGACCCTCTAGCCGTTTGTTGGTTTGATCACTGGCTTTTTCAGGTCTTTCTCTATCCGCCATGTATGTAGATAACATACGATGACGAACAGAAGTAACAGAACAACTGGTACTGATATTGTCTGTCTCTGAGTTGAAAAGTCCCTCGTCTTCAGGTAGAGGAGGTAGATAGTCGCCGTCAGACTCAGAGAGATCATCGTCACCAGGAAGGCTACCCCCAGTATGAAGGTCATCTGCTTCAGACTCTGAGGAAATACTCCCTCCAGTTGAAGGATCATCACCTCCAACTTGGGAGTCCTCGTCATCTATACGAATCTCATCCTCGAACGAGTACCCATATAGCCTCCTTCAGATGTGACAGCCTGCTGGCTATTTATTGGCAGACTTCTTCTTCTGTTCACGGAACTGAGAGAGAAAGTTGGGTTCGTGGTCCACCTTCTTTGATTGGGGCTCCCTTAAGGGGGACCACATGAAGCCATGTTGGATGAAACATACAGTGGCTTTTTATCGTCAGAGCGATGCAGTCGTCGAAACATGGACTGCCTCTGAGGCACTCTCATTGCTTTGGAGCAGCAACAGTTGATGACAATACTGGTGCACGAATGTACTCCATAAATTGTTGTATCCTCCTTCGCTTTATGCTTATGATTTATCATGTCGCGTAAGTCAGCAGAAGCGAGTTTTTCCTTAAAACCCATGTCACATGCATCCCCGAGCTTTGTATATAGGTTTGTAAGGAGAGTTGGTGCATCCAAACTTAGTTCATGTGCAGGGGCAACCCCCACACCTAAGTTCTGTGATGACCTTAAAGACAGCCCCGTGCTATACGCGTTGGGGCCTGTCTTTTTGCTGTGGGCGCATAGACCCTGGATTCTGCCTTTGGGCATGCTTCCAAGGGGTCTTGGTAGCATTTCTAAGCTTCCTCGATGTGGGCGCATAGTACGGGTCAGTAGAGCTTGGGCGCATAGCCTCGGGTGCATGACCCTGGATGCATAATCTGTCGAAGACAGAAGTCTTCTGGTCAGAGTTATGCGCCTACACACCCTTTTGGACGCATAGCTTTGGGCGTATGCTTGGTGAAGCAGCACTGTTTTCTTCCAGCTTTGTCTCCTTCGTCTGTGAGCCTCGTTAAGTTTGTCCAGAGTGTCGAACACTTCGATTCTTGGCATCGTAGTGCTTTTCTTTGACAAGTCTCGAGCATTGAACACTCTGTTGTTGGTTGTACAAGAAAGAAGTCGCTGGGCTAGTAGAACCTGGAATGGTATGAGCCTTCTTCATTTATGGAGCTTTTATGGCAGAGCCATGCGCCCACAGAGGAGCTCTATGTGCCCATGTGACAGAGTTCTTCGATTTCATATCTTCTAAGATACCGGCAGGATATGCACCACGAGCCTTCGGAAGCCAAGTCTTGCGAGACTTGTTTGGCTTTACTGATTTTGAGCGAGTAGATCCGTCCCTCGAGAGCATCTCTTCGAACGCCTGCTGATCGAACTTCACAATCAACATCTTCTGAGTGCTCTCCACATTGTCGGTATCAGATTACGTCACCACCTTCTCGTCAAAAGAAAAGGTAGTCCCCAGCAGAGTCGCCATTTTTGTGGACACACAAAAAAGAAGAAGAAATACTGTCTTTTCTTATTGGCGCAAGGCACCATAAATCAAGTACGTCTGAGAGATCCTGCGCTGAGGATCCCCGAGTACAAAAAAATTCTGTAGAATGGGACGATGGACATGAATGATCGGAGGCTAAGTTATGTTCAGGAGAACGGTTACAACCCTGGTCCTTATTTGGTTTACGGGTTGTAACTTGGCTTCCGGAATAGCTCCCAAGTCATCTTTTCATTTGTCGTCCTATTCAGTACTCACATGTTCTACATGATCTTATGCTAAATATTGATTAGAGATTAAGTTCTGTTTAGGAGAAGGGTTATAACCCCGTGTAACCACCACTTTTCTAAAATGAGAGTAATTTTGAACTTTTGTAAAATTGATTATTTAATAATAGGTTTAAATCATTTTATTAATTTATTGGTAAATTTTGATTATTTTAATATCATTAAATTAGTGTTTTATGATTTTTTTTCTTTGGCTAGTGCAACCTTAGAGCGGCTTAGCCTAGAGACTAACCATGACCATGGAGGCCTAACCCATGTGATTAGATTAGCTAATTACCACTTTTTAGGCTAAGGGTATTTTGGTCATTTTGTGACTTGAATTATTTAGTATTTTGATTAATTGGTGAATTTTAGATTATTTTAATAATATTTAAATTGATGTATTGTAATTTGGATCATTTTTTTATATTTTGGGAATTTTTATATTTTAATATTGATTTTATGGGGTTTATTTAGTCGGGTTTGAGTTTCGTTTTGTTCCGACTTGCGTTAGTGATCCGGGTAGCTTAGACTCTAGATGGGACCCCAAGATTAGTTTGTCATGGCCTACAAATCCCACTAATTAAGTTAGTAAGTTTAGACTAATCCCACTTGTTAGATTGGTTATGTTAGAGGCTTAAATTTAACCCTTTTGATTTCGAACTTGAACCTAACTTAAAACTAACCAAAAGGACTAGTTGAGGCCTTATTGGGCTTTCCCCCAATGCCCAAATAGGGTTTAATGGCAGCCACTATAGGTAGGATAGCATCCCTTCCTTTTATTTCATTCCATCAAGCCTCCATTTTCCTTCACAAGTGTTCTTTCCCAAATTTAGAGCTTTCCTCTTTGATTTGATCTCCAAATCCTTACATCCCTCCACCAAAACTTCCATCCAACATTCTCATACTACCAAGGGAGGGTGCTAGCAAAGATTTGGAGCAAAGTGCAAGGAGAAGTGTCCTTTTTGGAAGATCTTCGTGTCGGAGCCGTGTCCTTGGGAGTATCATTCGGATTCCACTCCCAATAGGTAAAACTAACCCTCTAAATTGATTTTCTATACATATTAGTTAGTTTTGAATCCACATGATCCACCTCCATGCATGTACCCCCCTTTAGATTCAAGTTTGAGACCATTTGGAGCTCTCTAGAGCAAGTTAGAATTGTATCTTGTGTCCTACTTATTAGATCTCAAATTAGGACACCTCATGTGTTTGGTTTAATGTCTAATAGGTTTAATTATGTTTTAAATTCAGTTTTAGACATGTTAGAGGATGGATTGATGTTAGTTAGGATGGTCAGAATGAGTTTTATTTGGATACCCTTGGTTAGATCTAAGTAGTTTAGTCTACATGTCATATTTTAGCCTCAACTTGTCATTTTAGTGTCTCTTTATATAATGGACTGTTTTGTATATATATTATGTATGTTAGATATATTTCATATATATAGATGTGTGTGGATATGCTGTTAGTGATGTGCCTGTGTTAGAGGAGAGGGGAGTGTGGTTTGATGTGTGCCTTGAGTGGTGTGGAGAGTGAGATGTATTTCTTTTGTCCAAACAACCAAAATTTGTTATAATATTCATCCACATTTTTAGTAGCCATAGCAACTTGAAAACATCATAACTTTTAACTTAGAACTCCGATTAATCTTCCCTTTTTTTTAAAAGAACCATATCGAAGTTAGATTTCCATATATATATACTAATAGGTCAAATACATTCTAGAATTTTTTGTAGAACTATTTGAGTGTCAGCTGTACGAAAGACGAATATGTTTTGATGTTTTCGCAATTTCGGGAGCTTTCGGATACGAAAATGCGATCCATTTGAAGTTTCAGAAAGCTAATACGAAGGACTACAACATACTTTAATCCTAAAATTTAGTGAAGGCCCAATTGGTACAGTATTGATTTTAAGTAGAAGAGTGACTATGCGATATAGGCATTTTGTGTAATCTATGAGCCTATGTAGTATGGATATTAAGTGAATATAGGTATCATAGGTTATCGAGCATAATATATATATATATATATATATATATATATATATATATATATATATTATTGTTAGGTAATATATGTTAGTATTTTTGTTAGATGTTGGTTAGTAGAGGGTTAGATATGTTATAGTTGTTATATGTTAGTGTAAGTTATATATGTTAGTATGTTTGTTAGATGTTGGTTAGTAGAGGGTTAGATATATTAGAGTTTGTTATATATTAGTGTAAGTTATATTTATTAGTATGAGTGTTAGTTAGATAGTAGAGGTTAGTATTTTGTTAAATATTTGATATGTTGTTAGATAGCTTGATGTTAGATATCTAGTATACGTTAGTAAGTTATATTAGTTCTAGATATTGGTATGTTAGCAAGTTAGTCTCTATAGGTTATATGTTAGATATTAGTTAAGATGTTATGTTAGTACATTAGATAGTTAGTTAATTTGACAATTGAGGGATATCAAGGTATCTCATGATACCAAGTTAGTATCTTAAGGTAAATTTGAATTACCTTTACCTTCAAGGTAAATGATTAGTTTACCTTATGACGAAGGTATTAGTTTTGGGATGCCAATATGACCAAGGTTTATATGGTATCCTAGTGTTAGTGGGTTAGTGTCTAAGTGTTTGAGTTTGAGTAGGTAATTTTAGATTGTGGAAGGATTATATAGATAGGTATATATATTTTTGGGTTATATAGTATCTATATATATTATGAGAGCATATAGATATAGGTTATGGTTCATAGTGAGTATATGTATATACTTGATATATGATATCTATATGTATGTGTTAGGGTGGTACTATATGGGTAAAGATATATGTGATATATATATGTAATGTATATTATATAACTAAGTTTGTGTGCCTTATTAACTATGTGGTTTAGCTATGTGTCTTGATTTAGGCTATGTATTAGATAGCAATAGTACTAGTATACTTGATTGTTTAGGCCATAGACTTGTTTAGACCTAGAATTGACTAACCTAAACTAGTTTGACCATTGTTGACCAATTCCTAGCTAGTTTGACCACATTAGACTAGTTACCCTAGTTTGACTAGATTGTTGACCAAAGTTGACCAAGAGTTGACTTTGACCTAGATTGATTTAGACTCATGTAGATTGCATTATAATTTTAATTACCATATAAATTAAACTCTTTATAACCTGTTTGGCTCTAAATAGGACTCTGTGACTCTAGTTGGCCATCTTTTTATATCAGCTGTTCAGGGTATCAGACGAGTACATTCTTTGACCGTTTCATACTTACTAGAACTTATATTCTTGCTCTAAATTACTTTACTTGATGCTGTCACGTTGGTAACATGGATTGGTACTTTATGGATCTTTTCATGAGATGTTATCCCCCTCGGGAGCATCGGATACTTCATGTCATGTATGTTTCACTTACATCATGTATCTCTATGCTTTCACTATTCATGTATCCTCTGGTGAATCATGTATCCACATATTCACAGAGCCCTCATGAATCAATTTCACGTGCTCTCGTTTATGAGGCAGTGAAATCATGAATCTTAACATAAATTGTCTCGATCCTTGTGTATTGATTGGGGATGGGGGAGTAGAAATAGTCATGTGAATTATTCCAAAATAGTGTAGTCATGAATCAACTCTGTAGTATAGCCATGAATCATTTTTAGCTACTCACATGTCTATCTTGTACTATAAATCACTAGTCGCTGATAGTTCTCTACTTATAGTAGATATTTCTGTTACAGTTATCTCTTTTATTTCATGTATATTCTTTCCGTTATTCATGTATCTTAGTCTATTGCATTCTTTATATTTTTTGACATGATATGAACTGCGTGAGATGTATTGTGCTCGTTTTTGTCCTAACTGGACCTGTTGATAATATTATAGAAAAGATCGAGGGTTCTGTACCACCAGCTATGGAGCACACACCTAGATGATATTTGTGGGTTGGACCTTCAGGAGGAACCAATTATAGCTATGGACACCATCCTTTCAGACTAGTCTAGTTAGCTACTAAGTTATCTTATTTTTCTTGTCGTCTTGTTTTATTTGGACTTGGAGGTGTATTAAACTTGGTTGTTATTGTTTTGTCGTCTAGAGAATTAGACTTGTTCTCTTCTGTCTGTACTTTACTTGGTTTTATATATCTATCTTATCGTGTTGTTATCCATCTTTAGATTAGTGATTGAGCTGTATCTTCTGTGATTGGCCTCCGTTTGAAGAGTATATCATATTGTACTTAGTTATGATGATAACCTAGAATAGAGTTCTACTGCCGATACTGCAGCGTAGGCTAGACGTACCCACTTCTCGTGCCCCTACACAGGATGTAGGTCGTGACACCCCGGTCCTTGTTTTGTTTACGGGTTGTAACTTGGCTTCTGGAATAGTTTCCAAGTCATCTTATCATTGCGGTTCTATATAGTTCTTACAGGCTCTCATGCCCTAGTTACATCTCATACTCACAATTCTAGTTATCTCACAAGTCCCACATAATCCCTATGCTAGGTCACTATGTTCTCACGACCCGACAACCTTAAATGCTTATATGACCCGGCTACTTAACATGTTTACATGTCTAGTTTATCTTACATGTTCACATGCTTTCGTCTACTTTACATGTACACAGTCTACTTTATGTCACACATGAATTACTTTATGCTCCAGGTTGCTTTGTTTATTGTCTTTTCCATACTCGGGATGAGTGCATTGGTAGTGCACAAGTCTCGATCTGTATTTATTTGTTGCTTTTTATAACCATTGTTATGTTATCTATTGCTGGTTTTAGTCTATAGTTTCGCTTCCTTTGTGGTACTTGCTATTTGGGGTCTGACCCCACTGATTTTGTTTGGCTAGATCTGATAGAAGAGCCCAAGGGATCTTTTGCACCATCTACTCGACAGTGACCATCCGAAGCACTAGAGTACCTGAATAGATTTCTTATCATTCTCTCACTTGATATGTACATTATTTTTTTGTGGCATTTAGCCTTCGAGCACGTGTTGAGCTCTTATTTCTGGATCTTGACATTTAGCCTACGGGCCAAAACATGATGTGTATATTCTAGACTATAACTAGAGCTTATTATGTATGACTATTACTCTTGCTAGTTCTCTATTTTGGTATGACTAGCTTCATGATCATCCATGTATAAATGGTTTGGGATGCTTTACTATTGTATGTTTGATGATCACACTCCTTGTACTTTATATAATTGCATGTGATTGAGATACCTAGGATTGCTTGACCTATGATCGACTGTTAGCTTGTAGAAGTAACCCCCATGTCTTGACAGCTTATATGTGATTTCAGAGTACTGGCATACTTTGGTATCACGTAGCTGGCATTGTCCGTCCCCACCTGCTAGTATTCTGGTTCTGGGGCGTGACATAGGTTTTAGTGGTGGCCCATACAGGTCTGATTTATCAGATATGTGGGGATTACTAATGTTTAGTTATCTCAATCAAAATTACCCTTCATTGATATCCTTCGTATTATTCTCTATCTCTGATACTTTGACCTGATATCTGCCTTGATCGTTGATCTCTTTTGTTCCTTCGATTTGATCCTTGTGTCCTTTAACTTTCAGGGACACTGTTCCTAATTCTCTTGATTACCTTGTTCGGGTTCGACTAATGGCAGGTCAACAATCTTCTGTTAGGCCAGTTGTGGAGGATCAGTCTCAGTATTCAGGTGTAGAGTCGAGAGTTGACTCGAGGGCAGAGATGTCAGGCCATCCCGATCATCCTACTATGCCCATACAGTCAGCAGTCCGAGCGAAGGTAATTCCAGATCAGTTTGATGTACCTGCACTCATAGGGATCATCAAAGAAATGATGGAGTCACAACTACGACGAGATCTCGTTCTCCAGCAGAGTATCCAGATATTGATAAACCGAAGTGAATAAGAAATACCCGACGAATTTCAAGCCGAGGACTTACATCCAGGTGAAGTACATATTAGAGCCAGACAGTACCAATCATACAGCCAGTCAGCATATCGAGCCCGACCTACCGTGGAGGCAGTTCGAGAGCAAGAGCATATAGCCAAGAGGACCGAATCTAGAACAGAGGGTTATAAGAGGTACCATTCACCCGTATCAAACTTTTTACCCCAACATCCCTCACCAGTACCAGCAGACCAACGTCCACACCAGCACCAGGAGTTACCAACGGTATGTTCCTTCTGTGAAAGGGAAGGGCACACTCATCTTACTTGTTGGAGGGCTAACTTTCTATGTTTGTCGTGTGGTTCACCTGACCACATGATAGAAATTTGTCCTCGAAGGAGTCAAGGTGGATCATCATCCTTCCAGCCTTCCAACCAGCAGGCACCAGCGCCGGTTCAGCAGCAGCAAGCTCAAAGGCAGAGAAACCAGTAGCAGTATCAGGCAGAACAAGCCTGCACATATTGTAAAAAGTTAGGGAATTCTAGATCAGTTTGTTGGACGACCAATAGGTGATGCCTCCGTTATGGAGCAGAGGACCATTCAATTAGCACTTGCCTATATCCGACATCTCGAGGACGATAATCTACACCAGATATACCACCGCTATCCTTTCAATTACCCCCGGCATCACCTCCTGTAGTGGATGAGCTGCTAGGGCCAATACTAGATGTTCACCCATTGGCACAGTACCCACTGCCATCGCGAGCGTAGAGGATCAGGTAGCTCAGAACACAGTTATATGTGCAGTACCAGGAGCAGCTCTAGTATCTGTATGAGGGTAATACCTTGGGAGTCTCAGGTACCATCTTTATGGTCTTCTTTTAGTTATGACCTTTAGATTTGTGTTTCAGTAGCAGGCCAGGTAGTGGCTGTATATCTTGGGTTCTAGTCGACGACTTTGTATTCTATCTATATGTAGAGTACAATGGTCGGTTTGACTTACTCGATAAGTGAAGGCGGATTTCTCGTCCCACTCTTTTATCTTCGTACCTTTAGATATCTGATAATTATCACATGTCTCGACTATGACGATATGTCCGGGGTAGTTTCATGTCTTAGACTAAGTCATTGGTACCGACTTACTTTGAAACTTGACCTTTATCCATTTTGGGAGTCAGCATAGGCCAGCGAGGAAGTTGGTCCATACTCAACTGACTCTGGAGGTATATCTATTCATATTCCTCCAGCCCTTCTTTATTGCGGTTGTGTTATTGCTTACGATTTTATTTAGATAACTGCTGCCTTCAATTACTTATATGCCATGCTTAGTTTTATGGAGATAATTGTATTTTCTTGAGCTTTTATTTTGGTTATCTTACTCGACTAGCTTTAGAAAATTTTGAGGATGGAATTTTTCTAAGGATGGGAGAGTTGTGAGACTCGTCTTACCGTATCAGTATTTATATACGGATATGTATTTTTGTACTGTGTTTTGTATTTTCTTGATTTTTGGAACATTTTAAATTTTTCTAACTTATAGATTTTCTCCTTGACCGGCATATCTCCAGTGTACCATTGTATGCCAACGGTATGCCTGTCACTCTTATTTTCTGTTATACGTATTTTCATTGTACGTATACGAAATTCTGGCCTTTCTCAGGTGACCCGTATTTTGACTTGTCTTTCTTAGCCTTGCTTTGGTTTAATTTTGACATGGTTTAATTTGGTTTGGTTCAACTTGGTTTGGCTTGGTTTGGTTTAGTTGGTTGGAGATGAGATGGTATTGTATAAAACCCAAACTTTTCGCTCTATTCCATTATTTCATTTCTCTTCATCTTATTCCTTTTCATTTTCTCCTCCAACCTAAGGCAAGTACATCTTGCCAAATGTTGGAGAAATGTTATTTTGCTTGTTCTAAACTCTTTCTTACATGATTATAAGCCTCTTTAGTACTTAGCTTTTTTGATTTTGGTGGATAATTTCTTATAGATCTAAGTTTATTTTACTTTCAAAAATTTTGGGTTTTGATCTATCAAACTTTATTATTTTCAAGTTTTGATTGTTCCATGTTGTAGAGAATTTCGTTTTACCTAATTTAGACCTTTGAAAATCCGAATTTTGAATTATTTTGAGTGATTTGTGAACATTGGAAGTTCATGGGTTCCATGAACTCATGCTCTCGGCCTGGAGAAGAAGAACAGTATTGGGCGCATAGATCTTTTTATGCACCCACAACAGCCTTTTCTTTAGGCGCATAGCCCTATATATGCACCCAAAGTACCCTACTTCCTTCAGCTTGGGCGCATGGCCATTTACATGCGCCTATGGCTCTTCAGCTGGGGCACATAGCCCTATATATGCACCCAAAGCACCCTACTTCCTTCAGCTTGGGCGCATGGCCATTTACATGCTCCCACGGCTCTTCAGCTCGGGCACATAGCTCTTGATATACGCCCAAAGCTTTTTCCCCTGCCTGGGCGCATAGTCTCTGATATGTTTCTGAGGCATTATGTTTCATTCTGCTTGGGCGCATAGCTCTTGGTATACGCCCACTTAGCCATGGAGGCTAGTCTCCAAGCTTGTCTTCTGGTGCACCCTGTCTCCCTCATGTGGGTGCATGCACCCCTGAGCACATGCCTTCCCTAGTACATTCTCTCCATGATACGTTTAGTCCTAGGCGCATTCCCTTGGGCGCATAGCCTTTAGGCGCATAGTCTTGGGCGCATGCCAGTTTTTGGGCGCAAGTTATTCCTATTGCATGCTATCCTTGGCACATGCTCTCCTTGGAGCATGTCGACCTTGGGCGCATGCTATCCATGACACACCATTCTGACCTTGACACCCTTCCTGGCCTAGGAACCTTCTTGGCCATGGTGCCACCCTAGCCCGTGCTGGCTGGTCCTAGTACGAATGACTATTTTGACTGTTTTGCCTATTTGAGCTATTCAACTGTTAGTCTTGAAAAATACTCGGACACGAAGCTTGTAGACATTTGTCTTGGCTTCAGAATTTTCTCAGCTCACCTTATTGGAGTTCTTATGCAGCTGTTAATTTAAATCTTAGTTTTGATCTTCTGGCATATTTTTTGTACTTGACCGAATATAATATTTCCTTTAATGAAAACGAATTTCCTTAACATGATTACATGATTTTGTATAGTTAGAGAATGATTGTACACCCTTGTTACAATTGAAACTAGCACATATTTAATATTTGATCTATGCCAAGTAGTTACTTTTATTTATTCCCTCTTCTATGCCATGATACCCCTTTTTGGACAAGTTCTTACTTACATGCTATATTTGTTGTCATTTCCCTTCCTTGCTTAGCATGATTGTGGCCCGTCGGGGTGTATTCATGATCTATGTCTTTTCTTTGCTTTACATGATAGTGACACGTTGTGGTACACTTATGTTACACATTACTTCTCTGCTTATACTAGATAGTGACCAAGCATGGTGCACTTTTGAACATGTCTTTCCTTGCTTACATAATAGTGACCCGTCGTGGTGTACTCTTGAACATGTCTTTTCTTACTTACATAATAGTGACAGGTCGTGGTGCACTCTTGAACATGTCTTTCCTTACTTACATAATAGTGATCCGTCGTGGTTCACTCTTGAACATGTCTTTCCTTGCTTACATAATAGTGACCCGTCGTGGTGCACTCTTGAACATGTCTATCCTTGCTTATATGATAGTGATCCGTCGTGGTGCACTCTTGAACTTGTTTTTTCTTGCTTACATAATAGTGACCCGTCATGGTGCACTCTTGAACATGTCTTTCCATGCTTACATGATAGAGGCCCGTAGAGGCGCACTCTTGACAAGTACTCTTTACATGACAAGTAAACCTAAACATGACATTCTTAATCAAGATACTGTTGCGACGGCTATTTTCTCTTGCTAATGTAATTCTTTTGGATATCGTAGTTAAATTCCTTGTATATGCGTGCACAAGCTACATGTCTCATCTTGCATCATGTCTAGTATATAGATTCTTGATTACCACGGTCCGGGATTCATACTGAATCTGACTAGGATAATGACTAGATTGATCAAGTAGCTCATAAAAAAATTGTTAGTCACATGCAATCTCGTTATCTGGACGCTTTAATTGGACTTGTAGCCTGCCTACGGGTAGGGCACATTTTCCAGCATGTTGTCATGCGTTGCACTCCCAAGTCACCTAATACAACTCTCTCAACCTGCGGAAGGATAACTCGAATATTTTGTAAGACTTGTGACTGCTGGAACATCTCATTGCATCTTCTTATTAATTAGGATTGTGATAACCCTAGTTTGTTAAAGTATCAAACCGTACGCATTGTTTGGTCGTAATTGATGGATGTAGTCCAGTCCAGTTTTGTTTTATCTAGGCAGTGTCCATATGTTTATTTCGGTACATTAGTTTTTATGCTTTACTTTTGTCGATGAATGATCGGAGGCTAAGTTCTTTTCAGGAGATGGGTTAAAATCCCGATCCTTGTTTGGTTTACGGGTTGTAACTCGGCTTCCGAAATAGCTCCCAAGTCATCTTATCATTTGTCGTCCTATTTAGTACTCATATGTTCTATATGATCTTATGATAAACATTGACTAGAGATTAAGTTCTGTTTAGGAGAAGAGTTACAACCCCCGTCCTTGTTTGGTTTACTGGTTATAACTTAGCTTCTGGAAT
>JANAVB010005999.1:4873681-5043681 GCA_029216955.1 Iris pallida | reverse complement strand
ATTGATACTTGATAGTCTTGAGATAGTAACTTGAACTTGACCTGAACATGATAACATGAACCCGTCTTAATTACTCTTGATAGTGGCCCATCGAGGCGCACTCCAGACAAGTACTCTTGACATGATAAGTAATCCTGACATGACATGTATAATCTTGATTGTTATTGCGACGGCTATTCATGTCTTGCAAGTGTAACTCTGGCCTTGATCCTATGGTTTATTGTGCCTGTACGAGCTACATGTCTCATCTTGTATCATGTTTAGGACATGGATTCCTGGTTACCACGGTCAGGGATTCATAAAGAATCGAACTAGGTTAATGACTAGATTGATCAGGTAGTTCATATAGAGAGCTTTTCCAGTTACAGGCGATCCCGTTATTTCTGCCACACCTGTGGACTTCTAGCTTGCTGACGAGTAGGGCACATTTCTAGCACACTGTCATGTGTTGCACTTCTTGAATCATAAGCACTAAAGTACACCAGTAATCTTGATAACTCTTGTAACCCTCGCCTGGATAACCTGGATAGTTTGCAGGACTGGTGACTGTAAAAACATCTCATTTCATCTTGTTAGTAACTAAGCTTGTGATAACCCTAGTTAGCTAACAATAGCAAGCCGTAAGACTTGATTGGCCGTGCTTGAATGGATTATCTCATGATTGACATAGGAATTATATTCCACCTCTTGTTCCTCCTACTGCAAGCTTATGTTTTATGTTAACTCAGTCTTTCATGTTATTTAAATATACCCTTTTATCAGTTCTTCTTTTATTATATGCTAGTTTTAGTTCCTAAGTGGAGCCTCCTTTGTGGCACTTGCTCTTTCTGGGGTCTGATCCAGCTGGTTTTGTATGGCCAGATTTTCGAGTAGCACCCGAGGATCTACCCGCCTTCCAGCCAGATGGTGAACACCAGGTGTAACCCTGGCAATGAGTGGGTTTCTTATTTTGCTCTCCCACTCAATTGTAAATTATTCTTTTGAGGCGTTTAGCCGTCGAGCAAGTATTAGCTCGTGTTAAAACTTAATTTTTGTCTGCCTAAGGGCTGTAACATGATTGATAAATCCTAGGGTTGATCATGTTTGACTTAACTCTTGCTAGCCTTCATATTTTGTATTACTAGCTTCATGATTATCTGAATATGTAATGTTTGGGACGCCTTACCTTGTATGTCTGATGATCTAACACCTTGTAACAACTATTTGCTTGCTTGAGATTGAGACACTAGGCTTGTTCTTGAATATATGAGACAAATGGATTGTAGTTTAACCCTCATGCATCTAGACAGCCATGACCGTATTGCCAGGTGGATTGTACTTCAATATACGTAGCTGGCTGTATATGTCTCCCGCTCTCCAGTATTTTGGTTCTGGGGCGTAACACGGTTTAAGTGGGGGCCCATGTAGGTCTTGTAAATCAAGATGTGTGAGGGTTTTACTGAATAGATGTCTCAATCAGCATTCACCCTTAATCTCTACTCATGCCTTCTAATCTTCCTATTCTTGACATGATAACATGCTTATATCCTTGATCTATCCTGGTCCTTCCTTATTGTTCCTCATGTTATTTTCTTCAATGGCATTGTTCCTGGTCCTACCGATCAGCCGGATGGAGCACAACAAGTGAACCAGCAGTAACCTGGGGACCAAACCCAGCACTCAGGGCAGCATCCTGAGTCATACCTTTCGGGGATGCAGAGCCGCCAGTTCAGGCAGCCCAGCCTGTAGATCCTGACAATAGAACCCTGATGGAACTCATCCAGGACTTACTTGCATCGCAACATCGTCGGGGCGATGCCCTGCAGCAGACAGTACGAGAAGCCATAGGCAGAGTGGGCTATCAAGGGAATAATGCGGCTAACAGCTTCAAGCGTCTGAACCCTCCTTTCTTTGACGGTAGTAAAGATGCTATTGCTATTGATGCTTGGCTACAAGATATAAAGGTTATTCTGCAGGCAGCTAAGACTCCAGAGGAAGAGAAGGTGGCCACTGTGCGCCTACAATTATTGGACTGAGCCCGCAACTAGTGGGTGTTGCAAGTAGTTAGATTGGCGCACCTATTTTATAGGCGGTATTCTGTGACAAGTTTCAAACGAAGTACTTTGATGCAGTAGCTCAGTATGATTTACAGACCAAGTTCAGCAATCTCAAGAAAATGGGAAGGACGGTCGATGGATATACGGTCGAGTTTTCTAGGCTTAGTCGGTTTGCTCCTACCTTGGTGGCGACCGAATTGGATCGAGCACAGAGATTCCAGCAGTGACTCCACCTAGAGATTATTCTAACAATAGAGCAGTTTGTGCACCAGATCTTTGATGCTATTTTGAGAGCAACTAGGAGGCATGAATATACATCATAGGGCATATTAGATCGAATTGGGGGATAAAAGAGGTCTCATGGTCAGTTATCTCAGTCGCCAGCACCAGCCCTGATAGCTAGGGCTTTGATTATTAGAGCTCCTAGGAGGGCGACCACAGTTTCTTCTGTTCAGAACTCGACACCGACATATCCACAGCAACAAAAGCAGAAGCAATCTTCCGCAATGGGCTGCTCTCAGTGTGGGAAGCTTGGACACGTAGTTTCAGAGTGTCACAGAGCACAGGGGTTGTGTTTGGCTTATGGGGCACCGGACCACATGATTGGGTCCTTCCCGCATAGAGCCAGTTCATCTTCATCAACCATAACCAGTCCATCTGCTAGGGCACCAGTACCAGTACAACAGTAGCAGCACCACCACCAGTTTTTGAGGCCATTGTCGTCTCAGGCACAAGCATTCCAGCAGCAGAGTTCGCAATAATATGCTCAGGCCCGAGGTCAGATTCAGAACAGGCCGAGGGGTCACCAGCAAAGGGGACCAGCACCAAGAGGACAGGGTCAAAATATGGCTCTGTTGTTAGCAGAAGAATTGGCATCAGGTAAGGTGGTGGCAGGTACCATTCTCGTCAACTTTTTTCCTGCATCAGTATTATTTGATTCGGTTGCATCGCATTTATTTATGTCTGCACGATTCGTAACACGAACAGGACTGGAGCCTGAGTCATTATCAGTAAGGCTCAATATACTTACTGGTAACGGTCTTATGGGAGTAGATAGAGATTTTTTATCGTGTCGAATCGTTGTTAGCGGTAGAGAGTTTCCCACTAGATTGATGGAATTTTCGATGGTTGACTATGATGTGGTCCTAGGAATGGATTGGTTGAAGGATCAATACGCAAGAATAGAGTGCCAGGTTGGTTGGATTATTTTTGGTATTCTCGACGAAGAAGAGTTTTCATGTTCCAGAGGCGAAGTAGAACCTCCTCCACCAGACTTGCGGATGGCGGTAGCAGCAGCAGTTTAGTTTCCCAGAGTAGTAGAATAATTTCCTGTCGTATTCCTCGAAGAGCTTTCAGGCATGTCGCCAGAGAGAGAGATAGAGTTCACCATTGATTTGATTCCAGAGACGGCACTAGTGTCAGAGAGAGTCTATAGAATAGCACCATCAGAGTTGGAGATCCTGTATAAGATGATTGAAGAACTCATAACCAAGGGATTCATTCATGCTAGTGGATCACCTTAGGGAGCTCCGATGCTTCTTTTGAAGAAGAAGCCTGGTACGTCATGATTATTTGTTGATTATCGTACCTTGAATTCTATAACAATTAAGAACCGATATCCCCTACCAAGGATAGATGACTTATTTGATCAACTAAGTGGAGCAGCAGTATTCTCGAAGATTGACATACGGTCGGGGTACCATCTGATCAGAGTGAGAGAGTAAGACATCCTGAACACAGCATTAAGATCTAGATATGGACATTGGGAGTTTCTCGTTATACCATTTGAAGCGACCAATGAACCAACAATATTCATGGATCTCATGAATCGTATCTTCATGCCCTATTTGGATCAGTTTGTGGTAGTATTTATAGACGATATTTTGATCTATAGCAAGAGTGAAGTAGGGCATGAGCAACATCTCTGAGTAGTCCTTCAGATTCTCAGAGAGCACCAGTTGTACGCAAAGTTCAGTAAGTACGAATTTTGGCTTGATCACATTTCGTACTTAGGTCACATCATCACCAGAGTTGGAGTAGAAGCAGACACCAGAAGATAATGGCTATAGAGACATGCCAGTACCTAGCACCATCGTAAAAGTTCACAGTTTTTTAGGATTGGTCGGCTATTACCAACGATTTGTGTCAAATTTTGCTCGAATTTCAGCACCATTGACGCAGTTGACCCGCAAGGATGTACAGTTTACTTGGACAATAGAGTAGCAGAGTTCATTCGAGAAGTTGAAGCAAGGATTGATGACGGCTCCCATTCTCTCACTTCCAGATAGAACTGGAGAATTTTCAGTTTATTGTGAGGCTTCAAAGAGAATTGGGATGCATCTTGATACAGCATGGTAAGGTAGTAGCTTTTACATCACGTCAGCTTCATGATTATGAGAGAAATTATCCAACTCATGACTTGGAGTTAGCACCGGTGGTTTTTGCCCTTAAGCTTTGGAGGTATTACTTGTATGAAGATCGGGTAGAAATTTTCACGGACCACAAGTGTCTTAAGTATGTGTTTACCCAGAAGTATCTTAACATGCGTCAGAGAATATGGCTACAGCTATTGGTAGGTTATGACATCAACCTACAGTATCATCCTGGGAAAGCCAACGTAGTTGTAGATGCGTTGAGTAGAAGAGCAGGAGCTTGTTTTCTAACAGCACGGCCAGAGTTATTGGAGGATCTTCAGAAGATGGATATAGAGATAGTTCTCCCTACTAATATGGAATTGATGGCTAGTATGCAAGTCCAGTCTAGCATAGTGGAGAGAATCAAGGCAGCTCAATCAACGGATTCTAAGCTTCAGCGGCTTAGGGCAGAATGTGAAGCAGGACGACGAGCAGAGTTATGTATTCACGAATATGTTACGCTCTGACATGGAAGACGTCTTTGTGTACCTAGTTGTGACATCAGGCAGGAGATCATGTCAGAGGCTCATAGTTTACAGCATTCAATTCATTTCGATGGTACGAAGATGTATCATGATATCTATCAACATTTCTAGTAGAATGGCATGAAGAGGAAGATAGCTCGGTTTGTCTCTCGTTGTTTAGTTTGCCAACAAGTTAAAGTTGAACATCGGAGACCAGCTGGACTTCTTTAACCTTTACCAATCCCAGAATGGAAATAGAAGCACATTACTATAGATTTTATAACTAGGTTACCTAAATCTCCATCTGGGAGAGATGCTATATAGTATATAGATGACCGACTCACCAAGGTGGCTCATTTTCTTTTTTTCAGGATTGGTCAGTCGACGGATCAGCTTTCAGATATGTACCTCTGACAGATAGTCAGATTGTATGGAGTGTCAGTCAACATTATGTCCGACAGGGATTCGAGATTTATATCACACTTTTGGTGGAGTCTTCAAGGGAGTTTAGGAACTCGTCTCAAGTTTAGTGCAGCTTATCATCCGTAAACCGATGGTCAGAATGCACGATTCAAACTCTTGAGGATATGCTACGATCCTGTACACTTGACTTCGGTGGTTCGTAGGAAGATAACCCACATCTAGTAGAGTTCTTCTATAACAATAGTTTTCAGGCCAGTATCCAAATGGCACCGTTTGAGGCACTATATGGCAGGAAGTATAGGTCACCTTTAGCCTGGGATGATGTAGGCGAGAGGCAGATGCTTTGTCCAGAGATGGTTACGTAGACTATAGAAGTGGTCATACAAGTCATAGATCATCTTCGAGTTGCACAAGATCGTCAGCGCCATTGGGTCTCATCGGCTGTTTGTCATAAAAAATAACAACAGGTATTACAGAACACTGAAATTGATTGCAAACTCACTTGTACAAAGAAAGGACCTAGAAATGAAGCTTAGGAAATAATCTAAGTACAATTATTTAGTTTTGATTCTGGGGAATGACGGTGGAGGCTCGAAAAAGTGCTATCAACTCTGCCTTACTCCGTGGACTATCTGATGCAGACTCTAGCTCGTGAAGATAATTTTTTTCTTGAAGGTTGCCAGCCTTTTGCAGGGGTGTGGCACCCTGCTATTTATAATAGGATAGATTTTGAGCCGCATAGACGGCTTGCAGCCACGTGGCTGATTAGCACGCAAAGACCAGCTCTTGGGCTGCCATCTGTTGGTTTGTTGGGATTTTGTTGCAGCAAATTTGGGTAATTGAGGAATTGGTCAGATTGCCACGTGTCCTATTGCGTATAATGATCATACGGGATCGCATGAGACTCATGCATGCGGCCTGGATCACAATTACTCCCGGCTGTCTGTAGTTCTTAAAATTTAGGGGCAGCATAAGCTGGGCCTTATGAGGTTCATGCGGCTTGGATGACGCTTTTTTGGCCTCATAGAGGCGTACGAACCCTGCTTTTGGGCGACGTCTCACATTTTATCTTTCTTGTCGAAGTGTCAGAACTGTCATGTCTTGCCAGGACTTGTCAGCTTTATCAGTTGAATTGCTCCTCCTTAGCCGTATATTTTCTTTCTACAGCTGTTAGTCGATGGGCCGCATATGTCTTTGAACAGTCATGCGGCTTTCCTTCATGCTGACCTGTTTGGCCCAAAGTACCTATGCGGCAATTTGTAATCCGCATGAACTCCATATTTTTCATGTTTCAACAACACCACCTTGAAAGTTTCCAAATTGTAAATTTGGAATACTTTGAATAAGAAGCAAGAAAAATATGCCAAGCCATAGGGAGTCTTCAAGTTGCAGGAAGGGGTTTTCGAACTTGAGTCGCAGAGAAGTATTGAGCCGCAGAACAAATCTTGAGTCGCAGGAAAGTACTGAGCCGTAGAACAAATCTTGAGTCGCAGGGACGCTTTGAGCCGCAGAGAGTCTGCCAGCTGTCACTCCTGCACTTAATTCTTTTGACTCGGTTATAGATCTATTTTCGAGATGAAGCCGACGGTTACTGGGGATAAAGTTCCCAAACGTTGACTCTATCTTTAATGATCTCGAAAACCGAAGAGACGCTCGACGGTTACTAGGGATAAAGTCCCCAAACGTCGTCTCTATCTTTAATGATCTCAAGAATTGAAGAGTTTCTCTTCAGCAACTCTATAAATAGGAGTCATTCAGAGAGAGTCTTTTCTCTTTCACCTTCTCCTCCTTTATACTTTTTGCTATGGCTCCAAAAGCTTCTAAGTCGATTGGTGCGGCGGCCAAAGAGGAGAGACTTGCTTCCCCGTCGAGAGCGGTAGACACTTCTTCCATTCATTTCGATGTGCAACCTTCTTCTAAGGGTAAGGGTATTGAGCAGATGATGACTAAAATTTCGTGCGCGGGGCTATCATATACTGCCTCTGCTATATACTTAGTCGATGTATGCCCTATCTCGTCTGGACCACATGTGTTCTATACGATAGGGCTGAGTCGCATAACCACTGCCTATCCGAACTTGAATTGGCTGAGTGCCTCAAGATAAATCTGTATAAACTTTTCATGATCGAGCCGTATAGGTGCCGCATGAGCACTTTATGATTGGGTCGTATGAATACTGTAAGATTGGGTCGTATGATCGTCCTATGACTGATTGGGCCGCATGAGTTTTTCATGACTGAGCCGCATGATAATAACTGAGCCGTATAAATGCTGCATGAGAGCTTCAAGAAGCCGGCCTCATAACTATGGACTGTATGAGTTCTATTTTGGCTGGGCCGTCTAACTGGCTAGGCCGTATAACAGAGTTCTTTATTTTCTCGGTGCTGAATCCCCCTTCTTCTTATATTTTTTTTGTAGGGGTCTGGCTAGCAAGCTTCTTCAGGACCGGTGTGGGTGATGGAGTGAAAGTACAACATTCTGGCGCCTACATCAGAGAGCTCAAACTCCTCATGCTTCGAAAGAGTTTTCCCTACGCCTTTTTGGTATACACATCAAACAACTCAGGACTCTTCATGCTTCGGAAGAGTTTTCCCCAGATGGTAGGAAGAGCCTTTATACCTAGGAGAGCTGGACGGTGGTCAGGCGTCATTCTGAATATCGCGCCTTCACGGCTCTCTAGGTAGGCAAAACCACCATCAGGGACCATGTTTTAAAGGTATGGTCCCTTAGGGGAGCGGGGCTGAGGCATCCACAATATGGAGGAGAGCATATCATGCTATATTTACCCTCCTCCCGACAGCTCCTTGGAGGTTCAACAGCTTTGTTTGCTTCTCAGCAGTAGAACATGACTTCCTTCGAGGGCCACGAAACTGCTTGAAGACGAAGCGCTGTCAAACCTAATTATGTATTACCAGGTTTTCCTTTCTTTACTGTCTATATAGTCCTATGAATGTAACTAATCTTGAGTGACCAGAGTATTCTCACTCCATTCTATTTGTGGTATTTTGTGGTGCTTGTACTAGAGGGCCTAATACAGCATTGTAAAGGACATCCCACTGGGAGATTTTTATGGACCTATTGCCCTTTTGCGTATTTGAAAATGCGAGCAAATAGATTTGAATGATATTTTGTGCACCTACTACTCTTTGGTACATCGATGGTGTGAGTAATAGATTAGGATAATTTTTTGTGGACTTATCATTATTTTTATGTACTGGCAATACGAGTACTGATAATAAGTGGAGAGAAAACCAACATATTTACTCAGAGATAATGAGGACGTGGTAAATACGGGTCAAAACAAAGCCTTCCTACTCAGAGGTAATGAGGACATGTTAGGGGTAGGCATGATAGGGATACACAGAACAACTGAGAGGTGCTATCAACGTGGAAGTTCTATGCATTGGGTGATTTGTCAATGATGGGTGGAAAAACAACTCAGAGGTAATATGGACGTGGTTGTTTTTCTTGTCGGAAGAAATTTGTGGACCTATTACCCTTTTGTGCGCTGTTGGTGCGAGTAATAGATTAGGATAAGTTTTATGGACCTATTGCCCTTCTGCGCACCAGTGGTGCGAGCAATAGATTTTGAGGCAAATTCTTGGTGGTAGAAAAAGTTATGACCAGGGGGTACATATATACGACCAAGAGAATTCATTCGAATTAATCGGAGAGTGAGTTCAATGGTACCTGAGGGTATATAACTCAACAATCTGGAAGATTTGAAGTCAGAGTGTAAGTTCAGCGATACCAGCGGGTATATAAATCACAATCCGAGAGATTGTTGGAAGGTGTCATTTAGACAAAGTATTTCTTGAGAAATTTGCCATTGATGGGCATCATGAGCAAGTCTCTATTTTATTTTGCGAGACGGTACGTGTCATTGGAGAATACAGTCTCGATGACGAACGGACCCTCCCACTTAGGCTGGAATTTGCCGGAGGTCTTGTGAGTCATGACCATTGGTCTACGAATGGCCAAGATAAGACCATCCACTTGGAATATGCTCCGTTTGACTTTCTTGTTGAAAGCCCGAGAGATGCGTGCTTGGTAAAGTTCTATGCTTTGTTGAGCTTGTAAACGCTTCTCATCTAATGCTTCTTACTCCTGTAGACGTCGGCGGTAGTTATCGTCCGCCGTTAACCGGTAGGTGAGGGCCACTCGAAGTGAGAGGATCTGAGTTTCCAATGAAAGGACTGCCTTGCTTCCGTAGACCAAAAAGAACAGTGTATTTCCTGTAGCCGTCCGAAACATCGTCCGATACGCCCATAGGCACTCACCAAGCTTTTTATTCTAGTCACGTTTGTTTGCAGACACGAACTTTTTGAGGAGTTTGATTATTGTTTTGTTGTATGCTTCAGCCAGACCATTGGCCGAGTGGTTATATACTGTCGAGGCCATATTCTGGATCCAATTCTTATCATAAAATTGATAGAAAGCGTGGCTTGCGAACTACGGACCATTATCGTGGATAATCCTTTAGTGCAGTCCAAAATGGTAGATGACATGATGTTTTATGAAGCTAATCACGTTTGATGTCTTGACCTTTGCCAACGGAACATCTTCTGCCCATTTGGAGAAGTAATCGGTGATTGCAAGTATGAACCAATGCCCTCTAGATGACGACGGGGTGATTGGCCCAATGACGTCCATTCCCTATGCTTCGAATGGCCAAGCGGCCACTGTCGGGTGCAAGAATTCAGATGGAAGATGTATGAAATCTACATGGATCTGGCAAGCCTTGCACTTCTTTGCATAATCAACTGCATCTGCGACCATTATGGGCCAGTAATAACCCATCCGGCGAAGACGATCTTGTAATTTTGGGCCAGGTTGGTGAGCCCCACAAGTACCATCATGAGCTTCACGTAGGGCTTCTTTGGCTTCTTTACCTGACAGGCATCTTAGTAGAAGCCCATCGTAGGATCGCCAATATAACATTTTTGTCTTCGTATCGTAGAAGAATCTAAGGGAGCGTCTTCTGATTGAGGTGGCTTTCTTCACATTCTCTGGCAGAATTCTACAGACCGCAAAGTCGATGAGCAGGCGTCTCCAGTCTTGTATGTCGTTGGTTATGTGGGCGAAGCAACACATACCTAGTTGAAGATTGTTCCTGGGGCAAACCAGTTCATAGCCTATAATGTCGACTAGATGATGAGCATTATTTGGGAGTGCCAAGGAAGCAGTGAGACCGGCCAGGACATCTGCTTCGATATTTTGAAGTTTAGGAACGTTCTCTATAAAGAACCCCTCCAAGGTTGAAATGATGGCCACTATTGTCTGATGATAGGGAATCAGGTAATCATTGTGGACCTCGTATGAACCCCAGATCTGGTTAACAATCAATTGCGAGTCACCATAAGCTTCCAGGTATCTGATCCCTACTTCTTTTACGAGTTGGAGCCCAATGACTAAAGCATTATATTCGCCTATGTTGTTCGAACAGGGTTCTATATGGGAATACGCCCGATTTACTACTAGTCCGGAGGAAGAAATTAATACCACCCCAACTCCAGCAACGATATCGTCTTGTGGCCCCGTTCTTGAAGCACCGTCGAAGAATATTCGCCAAATGGCGTTGTGCGAAGTCATGTTCGAGGCGACGACTTCATCAGGAATTTCTTCATAAATTCTAGCTGTTTCTGAGCCTGGATGGGCTGCTAGGAAGTCAGTCAGGGCTTGACCCTTGATAGCTTTCTGCGGAACAAAAACCATGTCATAAGGGGATAATAGTATCGCCCAGGTAGCTAGACGAGAACTGAGTGCGCCTGGCTTGGTCATGAGAACCTTGAGGGGATTGACTCGTGAAATCATATGGATGGTCTGCCCTGTCATATAGTATCGTGTTTTCTAAATGGCAAATACTAAGGCAAGGCACTCCTTCTCCATGACAGTGTAACTATGTTCAGGTCCTACCATCATCCGACTGAGATAGTAAATAGTTTGTTCATGTCCCGCATCATTATTCTGGGCTAACAGAGCGCCAAAGGAATGTTCTATCGCCCATACATTGAGCAGAAAGGGCTTTCCGGCGACCGGGGCTAGCAGAACTGGCAGATTCATCAGGTACTCCTTAATATCCTCAAAGGCATGCTGACATTCCTCGTTCCATACAAAAGAGACACCCTTCCTCATGAGTTGAGTGAAGGATTGGCATCGCCCCGAGAGGGTAGATATAAACCTCCAGATATAGGCTAGTCTTCCCTGAAGGCTGCGGAGTTCGCGAAGGTTCTTTGGTGGGTTCATCTCCAGGATTGCTTTTGTTTTGTCGGGATCTATGTGAATGCCCCGGGAAGTAATGACAAAGCCCAAGAATTTTCCACTGGACACCCCTAGAAAGGACTTGGTGGGATTCATCTTCAGGTTGTGTGCCCGTATGAGGTCGAACACTGTTCTCAAGTCATATAAATGATCATTTTTGGCGGGGCTCTTGATGGTGATGTCATCTACGTAACACTCCACCGTCTTACGCAAATAATCTCTAAAGATGACACTCATGTCCTGTTGGTATGTTGTACCGGCGTTCTTCAAGCCAAAGGGCATGACCCTATAACAATATACGCCGATCGGCATTTGGAATGATGTATGCTTTTCGTCACCGGGAGCCATCTTGATTTGATTGTATCCCGAAAAGTCATCTATAAAGGACATGCGCTCGAAGCCGTACGTATTATCGATCATTATATCGGTAATCGGAAGAGGGAATTCATCCTTAGGGCATGCCGTATTCAGATTACGAAAATCGATGCAGATTCAGATTTTCTCGTTCTTTTTTGATGACTGGCACTACGTTGGCTACCCAGTCTGGGTGCTGCTCTTTACGGATGAAACCACTGGCTATAAGCTTGCTCACTTCTACCGCGATGGAATTCATGGTATTTGGATGAAATTGCCGCTGCTGTTGCTTGACTGGTTTTGCATCCGGATAGATGTTGAGCTTATTAAGTGCAATCTCGGGGTTCAGCCCTGCATGTTTTTATAGCTCCAAACAAAGACGTCGATGTATTCTCTGTTGAGTTGTAATAACGACTTTCTCTCGTCGTCTGTCAGACTTTTATTGACGAAGATTGGCTTTGAAGAGGATTCATTGCCGAGGTTAACTTGCATAACCTCATCTTCAGTGGGAGGATCATGAAGTTCAAATCGTTTCTTCCATTGTGCATCTAGTTGTTGGACCCATAACTCCAACTCAAGAGGTCCAAGCAGGTCTTCATCTTCTTCTTCGACATCAGCAGATGTCATATTAACATATAATGTCTGTCTGAATATATCCCCAATACAGCTATTGGAGTCGTAAATGGGTGACACGGACGAGTGACTCGCATTCTTCGTCAGAACTTTTGGGTGTTGTAGGTGGAGTAACATACCTGAGGCCACGTCTGGATTTGTGATAATGATCCTGAGGCTTCCCTATCGGTGCCGACGGCTGTAGAGGCAATCGTCGACCACTGCCATAATTTAGATCCAGAGTAGCCTCCATGTAGTACCCATGCTTTTGCATGATGTACTTGGCTTGAGGACTATATAAGTAGAGCGGTAGTCTTCCAGCTTCGGGTCCGAGGTCGGACTCTTGTGGCATGAAAGATTGAGGACCTTCTTTTCGGCCAATGATGATTTTGTGATCCCATCCTCTTCTGTCTGAGACCGAAAAGTAAGCACCTTTTATCGGAGTAAGTCAATTTGGGGTATGGACGGTTATCACCTGTGTGTGCAGGCTAACGTCTAGACAGTCCCGTACGGCATACGTTAGATTAGGCTTATCATACTCAGAATAGTCTAACGGTAGCCTCTTATTAATAAAATAAGGAATTTTTTCTACCGAGATTACATCATCAGGAGAGGGGCTATCCACCTGTGTAACCACATATTTGGCGAGTTCTCTGTCTTCCTTGGCTACCTCCTGCGAACTTAAAGTTTGGGCCGCTACTTTAGGTAACTTGACTACCAAGGGTTCTGTTTGAGGTATAGATCTGCCTGGGAGTGTTGGATCAACACTTCGCTGTTGGCTCATCTTGGGAATACGGATGACCATCGGCTCAACAACAGATTTTGTATCTTTTATTCGCCTTAGAGCAGATTTAGGCAATCGGATTACCATCGGTGTTACCGAGGGCTTCGCATCTTCCAGTTACCTTTGATTGGACTTTGGCAGCCAGATCACCATTGGTCCTATAACAAGTTTTGGCTTCTGAATGGATCTCGGGAGACGGATGTTCATTGGTTCTGACTGTGCAGGTATAACAAGAGAATCGAGCACCTCTTTATGTAAGGTTGCGACAAGGGGTACAGCCCTGTCCGGTTTGTGGGGTTGGAGACAGATTCTCAAGGGTTCTTCTGGCCCTGTGATGGCCTCCGGTTGGTCCTTTATATGTTTCCTGGATTCGTCGTATAGATAAGCCTCTGACGAGTAATAAGATTCAACACCTTTGAAGGGATCAATGTCGGCGAATTTGGACTTTACGGAATCGTGTTTACTGACATACTTGAAGCACTGGTGGAGGGTGGATGGCACGATCATATAGTCATGTATCTACGGACGTCCCAGGAGGATGTTGTAGGAGGTGTCTGCATCTATGACGTAGCAGGTAACTTCCGTCCTCGGGTTACCAATCCGGCACTTCAACCGGATCTTCCCTAGGGGATAGCTTCTCCTTGAGTTAAACCCGCTAATGGCAGTATTGCTTGCTACTAGCCAGTGCATAGGGATGCCGAGAAGTTGGAGCAAGCATTTCGGGATGATACTTACTAACGATCCCGGGTCGATATGCATCCTATCCACCTTGATGTCGCCTGTGTATCCCGTATAGTACAAGGGGCGATCATGTAAGTTGGTCTTAATTAACATGTCCTGCGGAGTAAATACGATATTGATATGACATCTGTGCTACCTCCATCCTGTAGATCTTCTGGCGGGTCTTTCCCTTGAGGCTTGATCTGAGCTAAATGGGCATCAGCATTCTGGAGTGCTTCGCCTAATGCAACACGAAGATCCTTGGAAAGCCTTAGGAGCTCATATAGCGACAACTTTGCTGGAATATTAGCCAATTGTGCTAATATGTCAAAGTTGTAAGGTCTTTCCAGTCCCTGAGGTACATCATTATAGAGTGGCCTATCGATGCGGGTTTCCTTTGCCTTGGATTTATCCACCAGGGAAGGCTGAGATGGCCTTGGAACATTGGAGGGAGGCAACGTTGCTAGCTGAGGATCTTCGGCTGGACTATCCCGTACGGGCTGGACTTGTGCTCCAGACTGGGTAACAACATCTGCAGCTTCTTCAGTTTCAGCGGAGATTGTATCGCAGGCTCTAGACTTCCTGCCCTTCTTCTTGTTGGTAGGAGATGACACCCCATGGGTAACTTCGGGCACCAAGTCTGGATGCACCCATATGATCTCTCCTTGTGATGTGGTGAGGGGTACCAATCCAGATGTCTGGCTCCGGACGGGTAGAAGATTAGTAACCTCCATCGTTGCCCGAGGGACAAGTATTACCCCGTCAGGAGTGCTTGTCGGAGGGAAGTCGCCGAACTGAATAGATACCATGTTCGTCGCCACAGTAACCTTTTCAAAGTCTATCAAGAGAGCTTTAGAGTCGATAAGACTCTAGATGTACCGCTTCAATTAGAAGCAATCCTGGGTGGCATGATGGGCATAGCGGTGGAAGTAATAGTACTTTGGGTCCTCCATTTCTGCTGCTCGAAGCTCGTGTCTTGGTGGAGGAAGATGGATCCTACCCCCTTGGAAGAGCATATCAAAGATAGGTTTAACATGGCTATCTTCGAATGAGTAGTTGATCTTGGGCCATTAACCTTCTGCCTATTTTTGTTCGGGCTTCTGAGTCACATCAGTGACCATGGCCTGTTTGTCTTTATTGTCCCGATTGATGGTAGCGCTACTGTTATTATTGTTGGCGGTGGACCCAGGACGTCTACCCTTTATCTTCTCCATCTGGGATGTGTAATCCTAACTGGCGAGCCTTCTTCAGTTTTTCCTCTGCGTTGGTAGCACTTATGATGAAGGTTGTCCAATCTCTGAACTGATCGTCGCCCATCCAGAAGCTAATTGCAGGAAGCAGTTTCTTCTGGCATATTTCAATCAAGGAGCTCTCAGGATTGCCTTAGGGCAATATCATTGTGGTTTGGCAGAACCGCTCGATATAGTTCCTTGTGAGCTTCCTTTCTCCCTAATGACGTCCATGAGAGATGACATCATCACATCATGCCCCACTTTGTAGAATCTCTCCAGGAATATGTGCTTGAAGCCGTCAAAAGAGTGAATGCAATTGTCGGAAAGGTTACGGTACCAGTCGAACACGATCCCCTCCAATGCTCCGATGAATAATCGCGTGAGGATGGCATCACTATGCGGCAAGTGGTCGGTGGTGACTTCAAAGTAAGTCATGTACCGTCTAGCAGAAGTCTTCCCATCATAAGAATCGATATGGAACTGCTTGTACCGTGGTAGAAAAGGTACGTCCCTCCATGCGACGGGATATGGTTGCCGTATTCTGAGATCCCGAGAGGAGTCTCGGGCATTGAACATCGCTCGAAGCTCCTGGACTTCCCTCCTAGCCTCCTTGGCTTCATCTGCAGCTGAAGGAACGGATGGTGCTACGGGATCATCATCCAAAGGAGGGGCGGTCGTGTTGGAGTATGCGTTGACTGCGGGACCCAAGCCTGTTTATCCGAGCATCCTCGTTGGTTAAGCTGGCAAGGCGGCTTTGATCTCGTCCACGGACTTAACTAAAGACAGTAGCATGGCTTCCAGCACTTTTAGCCGTTGTTGGTCAGAAGGTGCTTCATGATCATCGTTAGCCATAAAGACTGTCCTGACGTGGGTAGAGGTGGAAGGGATTGTGGCAGAAGTACTCTCGGTATCGTACCCTTGTATAGGGAAATTGTTAGAGAATGTCGAAATATCATCTTCCTCAGACTCGGAAGGGGTGATACCCCCTTTGTAGGAAGCTGCATCGTCTTGGCGAGGGTGGTGGCCCTCAAGGAAATCTAATTCTGTTGGAGAGTTCTGGGGGATCTCTACTCCCTGTGTGTGCTCTTGGTACACCGGGTTGTTGCATACATTGAGGGAGCTACTACTCCCAGCTTCATCTACTCTCAAGGAGGCTGAAGACGCACCCCCAGGTGCCGAAAGCTTCTTCTTGGATCGAGTGCCTGAATAGACATCCCCTGTGGTTGATGAAAACCCCCCAAATGAGGGTCTCCTTGTAATATTGGCCGAGATGGCCGGGCTGGAAGAGCCTGTCTTCTTTCCTCTCTTGCCAGGAGGAAATTTTTGAGTTGAATTACAGGAGGCAAAAGGAAACTCTTTGTCCCCTGGGATTTGTACCTGTCGGACAGGTGCTGGCTGCTGCATTCGCTGAAAAACTGACTGTCGATCTTTAGGTGCTGCTGATTTGTTACAGCAACAGTTGATGATGACTTGAGTGCAACGATGCCCCGAGAGGGACTCATTGTATGCTGACGCTGCTGTCTTGCGCTTGTGAGTAATCACGTCACGTAAGTCGGTAGGAAGCTGCTCTGCCTTCGCACCAAACTTGTGAACTCGGGGATCCCGAGCGAACGAGTGCTTAGGCATCATATTTGCTCCATGATCCGTGGCTAGTAAAAATACTTGCTCTGGATCTTTAGAGGGAGACTTTAAAGGTCCACCCTGTCCATTAGCCTTGGGGGACTAGACGCGGGTGGTTTTGTACAACTTTCCATTAGGAGCCCGTGTAACAGTTAACGGGGCCAACTGACAGTCAGCAACTTGGACACTTGACTAGGCTGGTTGAACCCGCACTGCCCTAGACCTTTTTGACTTAGCGCCCAAAGGTGCATAGTAAAAAAAGTCCAGACTGATACATCCCGTATCTTTAGTGGGCCGCATGGCGTCGGGCCCGCATGAGAGGCGGTCGAACATAGAGCTTCTAGCAGGGCCGCATGAGACGTCCTGTCTGTGGGCAGGATTGGTCGTCGCATGGACCATCTTCTTGTGGCTAGAGCTGGCTACCGCATGGATCATCTTCCTGCGGTGAGAGTTGGCTGACGCATGAGTTGTGTGCCTACGGCCAGAGTTGGCTGTTGCATGGGAAGACTTTCCATCTCCTCTCTGCGGACTCCTCTTTGTCCATATGGAGTTTCCTTTTGCCTCCAAAACCTCAGCATCGTAGTATTTTCCTCTGGTAGATTTGGGGACAGCGGGGTCCTCTGCGGTCGGTAACAGAGCCACAGGAGAGTTCTGGTCACCGTCTTGGACTGCAGAAGGAGCTTCTTCGAGAACTTGGTCGGGGGCAACAATTTTGTGCATCAACGCCTTGCGAGACCTCTTCGAGTTGGCTCGCTTCTGAGATGGACTGGAGCTCCCTTCAGAGAGCAATTCTTTGAAGGCTTGTTGGTCGAAACGGACCACAAGCATCTGCTATGTAGAGCCGAGCTTGGATGCGTCAAATTGCATCACCAACTTCTCATCGAAAGAGAAGGATGTCCCCAGCAGAGTCGCCATCGTGTTTGCCATAAAAATCAACAACAGGTATTACAGAACACTGGAATTGATTGCAAACTCGCTTGTACAAATAAAGGGCCTAGAAAGAAAGCCTAGGAAACAATCTAAGTACAATTGTTTAGTTTTGATTCTGGAGGGTGACGGTGGAGGCTCAGAAAAGTGCTATCAACTCTGCCATACTCTATGGACTATCTGATGCAGTCTCTAGATCGTGAAGATGTTACTTTTTTCTTAAAGGTTGCCAGCCTTTTGCAGGAGTGTGGCATCCTGCTATTTATAATAGGATAGATTTTGAGCCTCATAGATGGCTTGCAGCCACGTGGCTAATTTGCACGTGAAGACCCACTTTTGGGCTGCCATCTGTCGGTTTGTTGTGATTTTGTTACAGCAAATCTGGGTAGTTGAGGAATTGGTCAGATTGCCACGTGTTCTATTGCGTATAATGATCATGCGGGATCGCATGAGACTCATGCATGCAGCCTGGATCATAATTACTTCCGGCTGCCTGTAGTTCTGGAAATTTTGGAGCCACATAAGATGGGCCGCATGAGGTTCATGCGACTTGGATGACGCTTTTTTGGCCACATGGAGGCGTACGAACCCTCTTTTTGGGCGACGTCTCACATTTTATTTTTCTTGTCGAAGTTTTAAAATTGTCATGTCTTGCCAGGACTTGTCAGCTTTATCAGTTGAACTGCTCCTCCTTGGCCGTATATTTTCGTTCTGCAGCTGTTCGTCGATGGGCCGCATATGTCTTTGAATAGTCATGCAGCTTTCCTTCATGCGGACCTGTTTGGCCCGAAGTACCTATGCGGCAATTTGTAATCCGCATGAACTCTATATTTTTCATGTTTCTACATCGGCGTCCTCTTAAATTTTCTATCGACGACCACGTATTCCTTAGGATCTCGCCTACCCATGGCGTCATTCGATTTGACATACGGGAAAAGCTTTGTCCTAGGTATATAGGGTCATTTGATATTCTTGAGCGAGTAGGTGATGTGTATTATCGTCTCGCTCTGCCGTCATCGTTATGTGAGGTACATGATGTATTCCATGTATCCCAATTGCAACGGTATATTTCGGATCTGAGCCATATCCTTAATCATTCTGAATTGGTTGTTGGTACCAACCTTTTGTAAGTGGAAAGGCCCATATCCATATTAGATTGGAGGAAGAAGGTACACAAGAATAAAACTATTAGTTTAGTCCGTGTTGCTTGGAGACATCACTCTTTGGGTGAGTCAACTTGGGAACGTGAGGATGATATCTGATCGCAATATCCATACCTGTTTGACTCATAAGGTATAATATCTTTCTTATGCCTTATACTTTTACTTCCTTGCTTGCATGAATAATTTTTTGATTGACTGCTAGTCATAGATTGCCTGTAATTAGTATAGCTTGCCCCGACACCTCTATCCACTTGATTAAATTTCGAGGACGGAATTCTTTTAAGGGGGGTAGAGTTGTCACACTTGTTTTTCATTATACGTATTTCCAGTATACGTGTACGGATTTCTAACTTTTGTCAGGTGACCCATATTTTGACTTGTCTTGCTTAGCCTAGTCTTAGTTTAAATTTGACTTGGTTTATTTTGATTTGATTTGGTTCAACTTGGCTTGGCTTGGCTTAGTTTCGTTTGAGATGGAGAGGTTTGGTATTTATATCAAACTCCTCTCTCTTTCTCTCCTCCATTACATTTTTCTTTTCTTTTTTATCTTCTTCATTTACTCCTCCCACCTACCAAGCCCTAGGCAAGTGCAACTTGCTTCATGATGGATCTCAAATTTTATTATTCCATTGTCTTTCTTGCTTGATTCTAAGCCTCTTTAGAACTTGGATATCTTGGTTTTGATAGTTACATTTTTGTAGATCAAACTTTATAGTTTCATTGGTTTTTTGGGTTTTGATCTCTTAAACTTTGTTATTTTCGAAAACTAAGGGTTCCATATTTCGACTTCGTATGAAGAAGTTATGTCATTTCCGTGTTCATGGGTAGTTTCCTACACCTTTTGGTGCTGTCGGAACGATGAACAGTACCGCGCGCAGCATTTTTGTCGCACGTCGTGCTTGCGTGCACCTTGTGCCATGGGCATTTTTGCCCGAGCGTGCAGTGCAACTTGTGCCCGTGCGCCAAATTTACGCGCACCTTGCGCCCGCCCGGGCAATTTTTTGTCGCACGCCGGTGGGCCGTGCTTGTGCGTACCTTGCGCCATGGGCATTTTTGCCTATGCGCCGTGCACCCACGCGATTTTCTGCCATGCGCCCATGAGCCGTGCTTGCGCGCACGTTGTGCATGGGCATTTTTGCCCAAGCAAGCAACACAACTTGCACGCCGCACGCCCACACGATTTTCTATCGTGCGCCATGCACCGTGCTTGCGCGCACCGTGGGAAGTTTTGCTCGTACGCACAGTATATTTTGTGCACAGTGCATAGACCGCACACCGTGCATGCGCGTAGCATGCGTCGTGCATGCGTGCAGCATGCACCGTCGGCAGTTTTGCCTGTGTGTGTAGCACATCCATGCACAAATCATTCTAAATGACTGTTTTTGCCCATTTAAGTTGTTTTGTAGCTAAAATCTTAAAAACTCAAAACATGAAAGTTGTAGATCTTTGATTTTGCCTCAAGAATCTTCCTATCTCACTTAACACATAGGTGTTCTCTATCTTCTTTGCATGTTTTCTATACTTTGCCTAAATTACGACGACCCGACTTGACACTTGATAGTCTTGAGATAGTAACTTGAACTTGACTTGGACATGATAATATAAACCCGTCTTGATAACTCTTGATAGTGGCCCATCGATGCGCATTCCAGATAAGTACTTTTGACATGATAAGTAAACCTGACATGACATGTATAATCTTGATTGTTGTTGAAATGGCTATTCATGTCTTGCTAATGTAACTCTTGCCTTGATCCCGTGGTTGATTGTGCCTGTACAAGCAACATGTCTCATCTTACATCTAGTCTAGGACATGGATTCATGGTTGCCACGGTCAGGAATTCATAACGAATCTGACTAGGTTAATGACTAAATTGATCAAGTAGTTCATATAGAGAAATTTTCCAGTTACAGGCGATCCCGTTAACCCGGCCACACTTGTGGACTTGTAGCCTGCCGACGAGTAGGGCACATTTCCAGCACACTGTCATGTGTTGCACTTATTGAATCATAAGCACTAAAGTACACTAGTAATCTTGATAACTCTTGTAACCCTAGCCTAGATAACCTAGATAGTCTGCAGGGCTTGTGACTGCGGAAATATATCATTGCATCTTGTTAGTAACTAAGCTTGCGATAACCCTAGTTAGCTAACAACAGCAAGCCGTAGGGCTTGATTGGCCGTGCTTGAATGAATTGTGTCATGATTAACATGGAAATTATAATCCACCTCTTGTTCCTCCTACTGCAAGTTTATGTTTTATGTTAACTCAGTCTTTCATGTTATTTAACTATGTGTTTTTATCAGTTCTTCTTCTATTATATGCTGGTTTTAGTTCCTAAGTAGAGCCTCTCGTGTGGCACTTGCTCATACTGGGGTCTGACCCAGCTAGTTTTGTATCGCCAGATTTTGGAGTAGCACTCGAGAATCTACCCGCCTTCCAGCCAGAAGGTGAACACCAGGCGTAACCCTGGCAACAAGTGAGTTTCTTATTTTGCTCTCCCACTCAATTGTAAATTATTCTTTTGAGGCGTTTAGCCATCGAGTAAGTGTTAGCTCGTGTTGAAACTTAATTTTTGTCTGTCTAATGGTTGTATATAATTAATAAATCCTAGGATTGATCATGTATGACTTAACTCTTGCTAGTCTTCGTCTTCTGTAGGACTAGATTCATGATCATCTGAATATGTAATGTTTGGGATGCCTTACCTTGTATGTCTGATGATCTAACATCTTGTAACAACTATTTGCTTGCTTGAGATTGAGACACTAGGCTTGTTCTTGACCATCAGAGACTGATGGATTGTAGTTTAACCCTCATGCATCTAGACAGTCATGACCGCATTGCGAGGTGGATTGAACTTCAATGTACGTAGCTAGATGTGTCTGTCCCTCGCTCTTTAGTAATCTATTCTAGGGTATGACATTTGCATAGGTGGAACTTTTATGATCTCGTTATTGCAATGGTAGTCAATGGATCCCGAGCTTCAACCATCAGGCGAGAAGCAATTTTCGGATGCACCCATGTCTGGATGCCCCTTTCGGGCTCACTTCCTGACAACCCAGCCCGCAACAGGAAATGAATAGGCATTTACAAAAGCCGAAGCCTGGGCGCATCGAGCCCGGGTCTAGTCCGTAGGCAATTTCATACCTTCTTGACCTCATCGTAAGTGTTAATGTAATGTAGCAAGTGAAGCGATAGCGAAAGGATTCTTTTTCTTTTCCTTACGAGGTTGATGGGAGCTGGGCTCGTCAGTACGATGCGCGGTCTGGCCGACGCATCCTTTTTGCATGACACGTCTTTATGGGCCCGACTGTTACGTTCTTCGAGTGCTTTAAATAGTCGTTCTTGGCTCGACTGAATTCGAAGGGTCAGGTTCATCACCATTAGTGCAAATTCATTACACGGGATTCGAAGAGCCAGCCACTTGGCACATGGGTTTAATTTGCCTGGCCTATAAATAGTGACATGGAGAGGGTCTGCTTCTCCTTCTCTCACGTCCTCCCGAAATAAACTTGTTTACTAGAGCACATTCTGTTGATGAGATGCTCCCGAGGGTGAAGATGCGACACATGATCTTCGTTAATGCACTTGAAGGTGACTGTTACATCCAAAAGTCGGAGTCGAGGGCTTCTGAGGCAGGCAGAAGGTGCATGTTGCATCCAAAGATCGGGATGCTCGAGCCTCGTCTCCGTTATGCTGGAGGAGCCGCAGATCGGAATTACGGTGCCCCGATCATCTTTCTTGGGTTTGGAAGAGCTCTTTCTCCTGCTATAGTGGGTGTTGCCCATTCTGGTTGGGTTGAAAGCTGCTTCTTTAGCCGCAGGTTGGTTGCGGTGCTCTCACCTTCCTTGGTTTGGGGAGATCTTCCTCCAGTTAGAGGTTTGATTTCTACCCTCGTTCTGCTCAATAAATGCTTCATTAGTTGAAGCATTTCATAGCGCATATGCTGAGACTTCACGATGCGCCTGTGGGGCGCTGAAGGGCGGCCCATAACTGAGCTGCTGTAGGGATGTACATAACTGAGCTGCTGAAGGGATGCACATAATTGGGGATGCACATAACTGAGCTGCTGAAGGGATGCGCCTGGCTGAGAGCGCATGGCGAGATGCGCCTGTTTGAGAGCGTATGGTGGTTTGTTGCGCCTAGCTGTAGACTTAGGGTTTTTTCTTTGTAGAAATCCTTCTTTTTACAGCTCTTTTTAAGACATGTAATAGACTTTTATATGAAATAAAAATCTTCTTTTAATGTCTACATTTTTGCTTTGCTGTGCCAAGTACTTCCTCTGAGCTCCCTGGCGCATGTAATGTTTGGCGCATAGGATTTCTGGTCCTGAAATTCCATGCTTCTACAAGACCCCCTTCAAAGTTTTCAAAACTTTTTGTCATGTTTTGGAATACTTTGAATAAGAAGCATGGTGGTGTCTTCTATAGGGCGCATGACTGTACGGGCGCATGATCACTCCGCGCATCAGTGATGGGGTGCTTGCTCCTCTCAGTAAATGCGAATGATGACGCTTAGGTAACCAAGAAGATTAATGATTATCTTTTTGGATTTATCTGCAGTTATCTCTTCACAGAACCCTAAGCGGCGGCTGAGGTCACGCTTTATCGGTTCACGCGTACGACTGAGCCTATAAATAGGTGTGAGATGGAGAGAGAGAGAGAGTTCTTCCTCTCTTTGATTTCTTCTTTTAGAGTTCTTGAATAACCCTAACTTCTTTCTAGCAATGGCTCCTAAAACCCCTCGCGGCGGTGCTGGCAAGGGCAAGGAGCCCGCAGAGTTCGTCGAGGAGGACGTTCCTGTCACTATTGTGACTCCGGCCGATGTTCGGCCTGCGGTGACGGGTGGGTGCCATCTTTCAACCTTTTTAGACGAGTTTAGAGCACATGACTGAGTTACATCATATCATCGTGCCCGAACTCTTTGTCGTCGACGTGCATGGACTTCCGTCCTGATGATGCGCCGAGGCTATTCCGCCGAAGCGCATGGGTTAAAACACTGAAGATGCGCCGAAGCTCCACTGCTGACGTGCATGGGTCTAAACCTGATGATGCGTCGAAGCTCCACTGCTGATGCGTATTGGTTTAGACCCTGGTGATGTGCCGAAGCTCCACTGCTGATGCGCATGGGTTTAAACCCTGATGATGCGCCGAAGCTCCACTGCTGACGTGCATGGGTTTAGACCCTGGTAATGCGCCGAAGCTCCACTGCTGATGCGCATGGGTTTAAACCCTGATGATGCGTCGAAGCTCCACTGCTGACGCGCATGGGTTTAGACCCTGGTGATGCATCGAAGCTTCACTGCTTTGTCTTCCTAAAGTTTCTTTCCTGACTTTTGTTTTTGCTGCGTCATTGTCGATGGCTATCCCTTTGCTGAATGAAGTCCTCCTGGATGCTTCTCTTTTTCAAATGGGAGTTGATTTCGACGAAGAAGTTATTAATCCCGCGAAAGCTGGTATCCTATTGAATCAACCACCTGAGAGAATGCTACAAATCCAGAATCAGCCGCCTGTTTTCCTCCAAAGTATGATGGAGAGCGGCAAGCTGGAATTTACTGAGTCTGAGGATGTGACCTTCTTGAAACCTGCCTTTCTGTTCAGTGACCGACTGATCTCTACCGAGGCAAAGATACTGAAGATCAAGAAAGACTGGTTCTTCTCCGCGAAGGGCATGGTTCTGTACATGCGATACTCGAACGCCAATTGCCGCTGACAGCCTTCTACCGTCTAGCTTCTAAGAGGAGGATGTCATGGGAACTTACTCCTTCTCAAGGAGGGGCAGTGGGGGGTACTCTTTCGATTAACGTTACTTCGAATCAAAGGGATACCCTGGCTGCCTCGTGAGCCGGTCCCTCATTCAGTTGCCGAACTTTGTGTCCTCGGAGCCTTTATAGTGAGGTCCCCAGTGACACTTTTGCCTTTAGTGCTTCGACCTTTGCCAATCGGATGCTAACATCGAAGGTTATGTATCCGAAAGGTAGCTTTAGGGTTGAAGGTTGGTGTCACCACGTGCTAAAGTGGGACGAGTTGACCCTTTGGGTGTTATCGAAGTTTAAGGCTGAGCTTAAAAAGACTGGGCTGACGGCTGTTATCCGTGCCACACAGGCCGGCGTGGATCTCAACAAACATATGTTTCTTGCGCTCTTGGAGATGTTCAATACCCAGACTGGCACTTTCTTTACTCCAGAGAAGGAGTTGGGACTGGCTCTCCATGAGATGTACGAGGTGTCCAAGCTTCCCTAGGGCTCGGAACCATACGAGGAATACTTCCCCTCAAACGAAGATATTGTCGTTCTGGAAAGGAAAGACCCGGAGATGATGGTTGTTTTCAAAGAGGTGGCGAGCCATCATTATCTGATGCAACGGAAGTACAAAGGCAAGTCTCAGCCTCATATAACTGCTTGGAGGGATTACATCTTCAAGCAGGATTTGGCAGATTCCTCAAAGATCCGGTTCACGACTCCGCAGGGGCTGAAACCCGCGAAAGTGTCTTCCGAAATGAGCCGGCTAGACGAGAGGGCCCCCCGTTCAAACGAGAGTGGCGAAGATGCGTATAGTTGTTTCTGGCACTGTATGCACCGGATGTCATCTAAGGCAGTATTGACTGCATACTTGATGATATGGCTCCAGGATTGTGTGTTCTCGGGCGGATCTGGATTTATGGAGAGGGTAAACCGGAACCTCATTTTGCCAGCAGTGAAATTGGTTTTCGGTCACCCTTTGGCTCTTTTTCCCGCGATGGTGTGTAACCTGTTGCGGGGTTTGAGGACCTTTGCTGATGATGTGAATCATGGGAGAGGTAGGAACGACAACATTCCCCGGGCCGAGCTACCATTCCATTATTTGATGGGATGGTTGATTCTGCATCACCCGAACGTGATGAGTCCAGGTCCTGAAGAGGATCATATTGAAGGTGACGCCTTTATCAGCCGCTTCTACAAGAGGAAGTGGTTGCACACCGGCGTCCCCGTCTGCAGGAGAGTCTTATCTTACCTTCAAGGGTGGGAGATCGTCAAGGTCAGTCCCATCTTCAAAGATTTCGAGGCCGACCAAGATTTGGAAGACTCTGGTGAGGATGCGATCACTCTGTCGAAAAGGGGGTTTCGTTGGTTGCAGAGTATCCGGCCTTACCACTTGGTCTACCGCAACCAAAATAGGTGTTGTCTGGAGCCCTATCTGCCAAGCCGATTTGCTCGACAGTTTGGTTACACCCAGTTGATGTTACGGAACCCTAGTAGCAGTCTGGAGTTCGCTGGGAGTTTACTGGATGGAGCCCGGGGTTGGCAATATTACAATGCCGGGTGCACTAGAGCTCATTTCAATATGCCAGTTCGCAAACCTCAGCCACAGATACTGTATTTGGCCGTTAAGCTGTATTGCACCATGAATATTGTGTCTCCTGATTATGATAGGGAGACCAGCTTCATCATTGGAACTCAGCTAGAGGCTACTCAGAACATGTTGGTGGTGGCTCGGTCATATCGTCCACTAGAGTTGGCGGGATATCGGGTTGCTGCTGTAGCATCATCGAGAGGTATTCGGAAAGATCCCCCTGCTGGGAAGAGGCGGGCTGGCGCAGAAGCCGGTTCGTCTGTACCAAAAAGTCCAAGAAAGACAATGACTTCAAAGGCTACAAGAGTGCCGCCTGTAACACCAACGGAATCAGTTTCTGTTGAGGTAAAGACTTTTTCCATAATCTGGCTCCTTCTGTCATTTCTGATATGCTTTTTTCTTTTGTAGGAACCGTTGAAGAAGAGGACTCGGGTTTCGAAACCGGGCGTCAGTAAACCGAAGGAGGTGGCAAGCTCTTCTGACGAGCGTATTCCTCCGATTGTAATGTCTCCCATAGGGGAGAATCCTGACAATGTCGTTTCGACGGAGATGTCAGTACCTCCAAATTATGTTAGGAGGGAAACTGATGTTGAAGCAGTTCCCGGAGAGGTGCAAGCCGCTATGGGAGCCTTGGACATTGAGGGCCCAGCAGACACGGGGATTCCAGATGAAGAAGTGGAGTGGAGTTCGTCGTCTTCGGATGACGTTCCTCTAGAGCTGCGTGAGTCTGTTGCGGGGGCAACAGACGTGATTGCAACAGAAGAGAGGGTTGATTCCCCTCCTTGTCATGATGCGGGGAGGTCGGATGTAGCGTTGCCGAGCCATACCCCAGGCTCAGCAATGGAGGCTGAGGTGGCTGCCGACCGGGAGGTGGTGGCAGATTTGGTCCCCGTGGAGGGATTCGATGATGAGGGAGAGACTCGTCTGCCGAGCCCGACCCCAGAAGACGTGCCCCGCCAAGAAACGGGAGCTGATCCAGTTAGGTTGCCAGATGAAGGCTCCGCTCTGGTTACAGATTGCGCCTTGGTGGTAGAGGAGGCAACTCCGGATGTTGATAGTCCCTTTGAGACGGGAAAAGGCAAGGGCTTGCTGGTGCAAGAGCCCTCTGTTGCTTCTTTGACTTGGGGGACGATATCGACACCCCACCCAACTCCTTCTGCTCTCTTGGCATCTGGAGCTGGTAGCGAAATTCAAGTTCCTGGTGCGTAAGGGTCTGATGAGGTCGACGTTCAAGCCTCACAGATTAAGATCGGCGGGTCTTCTTCAGGCCCGCCATCCAGGGCAGCTCCTCCAACTTCTGCCATGACACCACAAGTGTTGGCGGATGCGGATGAGTACGTAAAATTCATTGTTGAGGCAGTGTACAAGATGTTGCAGAAGGGTGTATCGACAGTGATGAACGCCAATGTGAGTTTTGCGATGGCAAAATCCATGGCACTTCCACACATCGGTCTGATACATCTCCAACAGGGCCATGATCATATGGCCGAGATTCTGGAGGCCTCGGTGACTGAGCTAGACCAGCTGCTTTCCGAGTTTCAGCGTATCCAGTGAAATGATCTCTCCGTCCTGATAGACACAGAAAAGGAGAAACTGATTGCTGAGATTGAGTCCTCTTATCAGGCCACTGTGGGTGTCTGGGAACGCGAGGTGGCTGAAACTGAGGCTGCGGTGGAGAGGCTATCTCAGTCCATACAGGAGAAGGTGGAGTTGTGGGCCGCGTTGGACGCTAGTATAGTGGAGGTTGATGCCAAGATTTGCCTCCTTGAAGACCAGCGGACCCAACTCTTATTAGATGCTGAACGAGCCCAGACTGAACATGTAGCATCTAAGGAGGAGGAAGCAGCTTTCACGCGTCGGGCTCTTATTCTGGCTCAGCAGCGGCAACAGTTGGACGAGAAGCATGAGGACGCACTTCTCCTGAGGCTATAGAAACGATGCGTCAAGAAGCCGAACGCCGGGTCCTGGCGATTGTAGAGACTCGGACAGCCGGCTTGTAGCATCGGATTGAAGAGCTTTCGGCCAACCCCAAGGATGTTTAGGGATTGTAATCTCTTCTTTTTGTAATTTTCAACTCTTGCTGGGGTGTAATCTTTTATTTTTGAATAAAGAATACAGAGTTTTTTCTGTGGTGTGTTTATTTTTGCTTGTCATGAACTTGATGATTTGTGTGGACCTATTATCTTTTGCGCACTTTGGTTTTTAAGTACAGATAATAAGTTCGAGAGAACCGACATGTTTGCTCAGAGGTGATGTGGACGTGGCAAATATGGGATTCAAATGATAGAATCTTCCTACTCAGAGGTGTTATGGACGTGGTAGGAATGACTCTAGGGGAATATGCGAAACTACTCAGATGTAATATGGACGTGGAAGTTCTGCGATCAATGTATGACAACGCAAAGGTTGTCTTAGGAAATGTTTACTCAAAGGTAATATGGACGTGGTAAACATGATGGGTAGCGTCGTCTTACGGAGCGTAAGATTCTGCTTTGTAGGGTGTAGGGGAATAACTCAGAGGTAATGTGGACGTGGTTGTCTCTCTACTAGAAAATAGAACGCTATGTAACAGCTGGGTTCCAGAAGCGTAAGATTTTATGGGAGGTGTACGTGGGCCCTGATGATTGGGTCCAGAGACTCCCTTGTTGGGTGGAGATAGAAGTACATGTCTAAAGGATGTCAAGAGTAGTACTTCTTTAAGAACTTGCCATTGATGGGCATCATGAACAAGTCCCCATTGGATTTGGCGAGACGGTAGGCACCGTTTGAATATACTGTTTCTATGATGAAAGGTCCTTCCCACTTGGGCTCAAACTTTCCTGGTGTCTTGTGAGTCAACACCATCGGCCTTCTGACTGCTAGAACCAGGTCGCCTACTTGGAAAGTCCTCTGCTTAACCTTTTTCTTGAAAGCCTGTGATATACGGGCTTGATAGAGTTCGATACGTTGTTGGGCTAGGAGACGCTTTTCGTCAAGTGCCTCTAATTCTCGCAGACGGCGACATTGATTGTCTTCATCTGTGAGTTGATTTGTGATTGCTACACGGAGTGAGGGTATCGGAATTTTGAGAGGCAGTACCGCTTCACTCCCGTAGACCAGGAAGAATGGTGTGTTGCCTGTCGGGGTCCGTACCGTTGTGCGGTAGGCCCAAAGGCATTCGCCGAGCTTTTCGTCCCAGTCGCGTTTGTTGGATGACACGACCTTTTTGAGTAGCCTGACGATAGTCTTGTTAAACGCCTCATCCAATCTGTTTGCTACCGGATTGTAGGCGGTTGATGCCACGTTTTAAATACAATTCTTGCACAGAATCTGCTGAAAACATGACTGATGAACTGAGGACCGTTATCGTGGATAATCCTCCGAGGTACCCCGAAACGGTAGATGACATGGTGCTTGATGAAGCTGATCACCCTAGAGCTCTTCACTTCCGCCAGTGGAATTGCTTTTGCCCACTTGGAGAAGTAGTCGGTGATGGCTAGGATGAAGCGGTGTCCCCTCGATGATATAGGGGTGATCGGTCCTACAATGTCCATGCCCCAGGCTTCGAAGGGCCAGGAGGCGACCGAAGGATGTAGTGGTTCTGACGGTGTATGGATGAAGTCAGCGTGAAGCTGGCACGCATGGCACTTTTTAGCGTAGTAGACAGCGTCGGCTGCCATGGTTGGCCAGTAGTAGCCTATCCGTCGCAGTCGATCCTGCAACTTTGGACCCGGTTGATGAGCCCCGCAGGTTCTATTGTGAGCTTCTCGATGGTCTTCGACTGCTTCTTCGTTGGATAAGCATCGAAGGAGAAGTCCATCGTAGGAGCGTCGGTACAGCATTTTAGTAGCTGTATCGTAGTAGAATCGAAGGGAGCGCCTCCTGACTGAGACGGCTTCTTTCGGGTCCTCCGGAAGAATTCCGTAGACAGCAAAGTCGATGAACGGGAATCTCCAGTCTCGGACATTAATACCAGCACTCGTTGACGCAGCATGGGCAATTTGTGAGCATAGGTTGTTCTTAGGTGTAACGCCCCAGTCCCAAAATACTTAGGGCTAGGTACGTATCCATGCCAGCTGTATACATACGAAATAAACTCCAATGTATGGATCCCCATATGTATATATAAGCTGTAAAATACAGTAAAACCATGATAACTAAATCTCATCCACAATAATAAAGAATAATATTATAATCAACTCAAGAATTTGTCATTTATACATGTAGTTGGGCGGAGACAAATCCACTTCCAACTATTTTAAAAGAAAAAATATACAAGGAAATGATATCTAAAAATGACAAGACGAACCAAGGGCAATCATCTTCGAAGGAATGGAGAAGATTACGGCCTTGGCTAGGACACCTGCGAAAAGTCACAAAGCACACACCTGGCGAGATAACCAGATCCTCAGAGGGACTTAACAAGATACAATAAACATGCCATATAAATACTGAATATAAATTATGCCACAATTAAAGAAAGTGACAAGACATAAATAAGGTAACCTAACCGTACTAAAGTGATCATGCAGTTGAGAAACAATCCTTCGACGCATGAGCCCTGGCTGTAAATGGGATCGGCATAGTCCCCATATAGGGCACCAGGGGCCTACATCCGTAACGTCCGAAGATCGTCAGAGGGCATCATGTGCAATGGGGTACGTCCATAACGCTCTGGAAAACGTCAGAGGGCACCTGGAGCCTACGTCTCCGGAGGAGCGCACAGGTAAGTAGGGGAGTGCAAAGAAGCCCATACGTCAGGTATTGTTCTCCCCACCCAATATACCTGTCAAGTCGCATCCACGACCATGTACCTCTACTAACTACTAAGTCTCCTAACACGCCACTATTAGCAGTTAGCCCTAACGCATGCGCATGGGGGATCAACCCACACGCAAGAACCTCTACATGCTACTCATCTCACTAATTCTCATGGTACAACTGTGTCAAGGCATATGCGATACACTATAGATGGTAGTCCCTTAACTCTAGGTTCATTTGCAACCAAAGGATAGTAACAAAGTAAACTAATAATCACTGAGCATGTAGTAAATCAAGAACTGTAATATCTGGAAGTAATAAACAGTGATATATAAATAAATGCAAATTGAATATAAATAGTATAATGGCAAGGTATCTTGCCTGATTCCGTACTGTAAATATGAAATACCGCCCCCGCGTCCACGCCTCCGGAACCCGACACTCCTAGATAATTACTAAATTAAGTCACTACATATGAAACTTACGATACGACTTAATTAGTCAAATTAATGTGTTAAAATTATATTCAATCTCTCATGGAACCATTTAGATCCATACAATCACACACAGGTTCCACGAGACATTGAAACACAGTTTTAGGGTTTCTAACTTTTAATTAGTCGGTTATGCCCCTATTTCAATAACATACTTAAAAATCATATAAAAATCATAAAAGTAATATTTAAAATAATTTATTTACAAATTTATCTCTAAAATTCCAGAATTAATATTGCTAAAGATATTTATGACTAGTTGATTAATAAGTCAGCTAGTCTACCCGAAACTCGTCGGAACATAGTTAATGACTCAAAATTTCTAAAATAACCAAAAATATATTTTAAACATTAATAAAATAATTTATTTCATAAAATAATATCAGAGTTACAAGGGTTGATTTATACTACAAGTTTGGAACATTCTAGGTCAGCCGGTTACCCGAAATTAGGTAGTTTTGACTTACAATTTTCTCGACCAGATTTGAGTTGCTAAAATCATGGAAAAATACTTAAAAATTCTAATTTATGTACATGAACACACGTAAAATTCAGTTTCGAAAATATGCACCAATAACTCATAGTTCCTTCACAATGGGGTTAATTTGATCCTACCGACACATGAATATTATGCCTATATTTTATGAAATCTTTATGGATGATTATACCTAACAAAATCTATCAAAATATGATTTCTACAGAATTAATAACATATATTTTACAGAATTTTAGCAAAAGTTTTTAGAAGAAAAGATTAGGGTTCTTACCAAAGATTCTTGCTAGAAAGGGTGATGATGACTTCTCTTCACCAAAGCTCCAATCTTTTCCGCTATTATCGCTTGCTAATCCTCTCTTGGTGAGTATGGAAGAGTTTATAATGGCTATAGAGGATTGGATGGGGGAGATGGAGTTTTTAGGGTTTGTTTTGAGGGGTTTCGGGGATGTATGGTGGAGGAGATGAGTTTTTGTGAAGGATGGAGAGATGTGCAATGGAGGAGATGATGTATGGAGGCTATGGGGAGTTTGTTGCTGCCAAAATTATGGAAAGGGAGAGAGTTTTGGTCGGCCAAAGGTGAGGGAGAGAAAGATTAGGATTTGGTTGAGATTTGGGATAAGTTGGTATATTCAAATGTATCCTTAAATAAATTTTAAGCAATCTAGGATTTAAATTCTATTTAATTTGATGCTTTTGGCCATGGGGGAGTTGCTTGGCCGAAATTATCATATGGTGGGGGTCCACTTGACATGATTTGGTTGTTTGGTGAGTTGGCAAGTTGATTGGATTGAGGATTTAAAAAGGGGTTTCCTAAAATAGAACTATTTAATTCTATCTATATAATTACACTAAAAAATCTGAATTAAATACAAATATATATAATTATTAATATTTTTAATGCCCAACATGCCTACATAGGATTGGGTTTGGCTTGGAAGAGGTTTGGGAAGGTTTGGTGCAATCGGGTCTCCTAAAAAGTCATAAAGGCTTTCTTAACTAATTAATTAAATAAAAATATAACTTGTGTCATAATTTGAATGGTTAACATACAAGAGATTACAATATGACCATGGCATTCCTAACATGGCTAGCGTACTAGTTAAAGCACCCGACTACGCTAGGCATGCCATACTTTCTAGTCGTCTTGCATATTCAAACTCAACCATGGCTATAGTCCTTTTATATAATATAAATAAGATAAAAATAAATTTGAATTAAATAAAATCCAAAAATAATTTAAATATTCCTTTAAATTATAAGGGATTTTACATCCTACCCAACTTATGATAATTTCGTCCTCGAAATTAAAAATAATCATAATATCAAGAATTGCGAAATTTTGTACGGTGGGAGAGTAGGTACGTCAAATTGTAGCTCATTTTTTTTGAAAGGATGGAGGGGTGGTTGTCATAGAAATCCCAATTGACCTCAGATTCTGTAAGATGGGGTATGCTTCCTTCCAGACTCTATCCAACTTATAGAAGTTGGCCACCCGTAAAGATCGTCATCATTACAAGACTTTAAGGAGGTCAATTTCTAGGAACGGGCACGAGAATAATGGACACTTCTGACCGCAGTCTTTGATTCTAAGTGAGCCTCGATAATACCGTGACGTTCTTGGTCAATAAAAACTATAAAAAAGTTACTACAATCAAACATTGTCACTCTAGGGGTCATGCTTTTGACAATCTAGTAGCGACCTCTTGTTTGAATATACTAAGGTGTGTCGGTTCAGAAGGATTCTTCCATGTCTAACATGGGAAACAAAGAAGTGAGCTTGAAAACTTAGGAAAGAAAAATTTATGGCCAAGTGATGAGAATCAAAAAGAACCCAGGATATAGAATATGATTAGGCAAGTGTTTTGAAAACTCTAAGTCATAACGACTAATATATGTGGGCTGATGTTTAGTGTTGTGTAGGAGGCATGCACTTGCTTGTTGGAAGGCATATGTCATAGGTGTGCTATGTATTGCATAGATCTTGAATATTCAGTTTAGTTAAGGGAATGGGTCAATATTTGCATGGATGAAATCGAATCGATCGAATTTGGGTCTCTGGGGTTTGTTTTGAGAAAATAATGTGTCATATACGTGGTGTAATTTAAATGGAACACTGGAAAGTTCGTTTGCATGGGACATATATGTCATGTGAGTAGCATGATTAGTCTAGTTCATGAGTGTGAACTTTGTCGAAAGGAAGAGTCTAGCATTGTGCTTCAATTATCAAAATCACGGTCAAGGGTATCACATGATACGAATATGGGTCGACGTTATGAACCATTGTATTATTAGTCTAATTGGAACCAATCATTTCCAACCACTTGCTAATTCCAAAATCTTATATTTCTTAGAGAGGCTTGCGATCTATTTGGCTAAAAAAATTTGCTCTTGATTTAAACAAAAATGATTTTATGATTGACTTGAAGAATTTAGGTTACAACCCGTTACCGTAGTTATCTAAACACACGAGCAAAGGGATATAAAATACAAAATAAAAGATCATTTCATAAATTCCATACAGACGGAAGAACGGTCACGATTGTAATCCCATTCTGAGAGGTAGAGTATAATAAGTTCAATGTTCTACCCAACTTATAGAAGTTGGTTAATCGGGGAAAGCACAGTAATAGGGCTTCTAAGAAGGTCAAATTTCAAGGAGGTATAGGAAGTATGAGGTATTTCCAATCATAGTCATAGACTCTATAGGAAGTCTAGGTATTATCTATTTAATATGGCCCATATATTAATTATGTTTGGTCAAAACAATATGAGAGGTCTTGGTCAAGTATATCCGGAAGCAAGTTGGTACCGAGAGATGCATAACATAGGCTACGAAGAGATGCAGTAACAAAATCTATGGAAGGTGAATTAGTAAGCCAAGAGGTGGGACCTACATAATAGGGTAAGCGCCTATTTCATCAAGTTTGGTTTTATAGTCCCAATATGGCGATGGGCTATGATGGGTTTAACTGAGTCTCAATAGGTTCCCTAATTGGACTTCAATCTTTGATTGCCTGAACTTTAGATTTTAATCTATGGTGGCTGGACAAAATTTTGTGAAATTTTAAACCATCCCTATTAGGTTAGGGTAATGTAGAATAGGTTCAAATTCAAGTGGTTGGGCAAATTTCCCGTCGGGTTGGTAGAATAGGTTCTATAAGTCATGAGATGCGCCTTCCATGACTTTTGTGTTTAAGTAGCACACAAGGCCTCTATTGAGTGGCACACTAGTGGCATGTGCGTAGAGGGCTTCGAGCAGATCACAACCATATATTAGACCAAAAGATTTGAGTCAAGGTTGGATCTCTAACTGCAGTCCGAAAGTACATCGGTGTTATGGTAAGGGTTATCTCTAGTCCCTTTTGACCTGAAAGTCGTATCATAATAATAGAGTCCAAGGAGATGTGTTTGTATGGGACATGATAGGTCTACTTTAAGGTAGACTCGTTTAAGTTTTGCATATAAATTTTGTTGGAAGGTAACAGCTAGTATTACACTTCAAATATCAAAGTCACGGTAAGGGACACCAAAAGATTTAAAAAGAAAGTGGGAGTTCACCAGTCACTAATTTATCATCCTAGTGAGAACCAATTTACCTCAATCAATCGATGATCGCCAAATTCCTAAAAGTAAGAATGGCTTACAATCTATTCACTCTAGAGACTAGGATATGGTTTTAGGAATAATAAGGTTAGGAATATTTGAGTCGCGATATTGTACCTTGACATTTGGTAATAATAAGTCACGATATGATTGATAACATGATAGGGTAGTTGTGAATCAGTTTCGAGGATTGTAACCCCGAGTCTTAATAAATGGAAATGATCGCGTACAGCGGTACCTGAGTCGATAAGATGGAATGACCCGCTTGTCCATGGTATACGAGAGTCTATCGGTGGAATAACGAACTCTAAAGCACGTCATGGGAAAGATCCCTAACTACTAAGTCGTAAATTTCTATTTGTGTCAAACCTGCCAGACTATAGTCCCAAGCGTTCTAGAGGTGTTAAATGTAGTGCTCATGTATCACTTGTTGATTACTAATACAACATAATGACGGGGCGTCATGCTACAGATTTTGGCTAAACTGGTGAATGTGTTGTTCTAATATTATGTCACTTCTTTGATACTAGAATTTTGTACCTAAAGCAACATATGTTGAATCTCTAATCTTGGAATGGGTGTCTACCACAGTCCTTGCAATGCTTGTCCTTGTTTTGGTCTATTCTTCTCTGTCTAAACTATAGGGGCCTAGTCAAGTAAGGTTTGAGTTAAGGCATACGGGTTGCTAGTTAAGCCAAGAATCAAGATGAATATTTGGAGACTCACAATAAATCATTCCTAGAGATTAGATGGTCTCATAGGTTTGTGGTTTACCCCAGGGTAAGATCTTACTCATCTTTCAAGCTCAAATAACTAGAAGGTCACGATATTACTATTAGGGTCAAGGAAAGGACGAGCACCTTTAGGCAAGGTTGTAGTTATATGGCTTGGTCGATGGTTGCTATACTTGTGCATATAACTACCATGGCCATGGGGATACTCTATATTTATCTATCAAATACGAGCGTTCGTCTTTCCAATCAGTGAAAGACAAAAGCAATAAAGATTTTAAGAAAGATGTCATTGAATACAATTACGTAATTCAAAAGCGAATGTGTAATTCAAGAGAATTGTTAATGCAGTCGCGAATGATATCCTAGATACCTCTATATCTCAATCCATGTGGGATAATCATATGAAGAGCGAACCAAGTGAACTATGGTTGATCAGACCATAATACATTGATTCTAATTAGACAATATGCTTGTGGGCATCCCCAGTATACGTATGTCCTGAATAAGCTCGACAAAGAATAAGCTTGCAAAACTAGGCTATAAATAATATCGTCATTCATGGTAGTTTAAAGTATAAGTATGGGAGAATACGTTGAAAGCAGTAATAAATAGTTCGAGTTTTAAAAGGATCTAAGTCTTATCCGGTGGGCTTGCGTATACAGTCGTCCTACTGGTTCTTGTATCAGGCCTTAGTTGACCAATGGGTATGGGCTACAAAATCTCTATATTCTAGGTAAATATCTCTCCTACACTAGCATATAATCATTATCGCTCTGTTACACTTTAATACTAGGTTAAAAGGATACGGGTGGTAGGTTGTAGTCATACTACTCAACTTATGAAGTCAACTAATAGAGTAATTGAGGTATATAACACGTATACTCGTATGAGTTATCTCCTACCCTCCCTATTTAGCACGAAAGAAGATAAGATTTATAGTGAAAGGAATCAAGCAGAAGAAAGTCAAGATAATCGGACGAGAGTTCGAGATTTGGAATTGAGGAACGAAGTCAAGCTTGTGGATGAGATTCCTATATCCTAATCCTATATGCAGGTTCACATCGGTACAGTAACGTAACCGATGTGACAAACTCGACCTGCATGGGCCACCACAAAAACATGTAACGCCCTAGTCCCAAAATACTTAGGGCTAGGTAGGTATCCATGCCAGCTGTATACATACGAAGTAAACTCCAATGTATAGATCCCCATATGTATATATAAGCTATAAAATACAGTATAACTATGATAACTAAATCTTATCCACAACAATAAAGAATAATATTATAATCAACTTAAGAATTTATCATTTATACATGTAGTTGGGCGGAGACAAATCCACTACCAACTACTTTAAAAGAAAAAAATATACAAGGAAATGATATCTAAAAATGACAAGAGGAACCAAGGGCAATCATCTTCGAAGGAATAGAGAAGATCACAGCCTTGGCTAGGACACCTGCGAAAAGTCACAAAGCACACACCTGGCGAGATAACCAGATCCTCAGAGAGATGTAACAAGATACAATAAACATGCCATATAAATACTGAATATAAATTATGCCACAATTAAAGAAAGTGATAAGACATAAATAAGGTAACCTAACCGTACTAAAGTGATCATGCAGTTGAGAAACAATCCTTCGACGCATGAGCCCTGGCTGTAAATGGAATCGCCATAGTCTCCATATAGGGCACCAGGGGCCTACGTCCGTAACGTCCGAAGATCGTCAGAGGGCATCATGTGCAAGGGGGTACGTCCATAACGCTCTAGAAAACGTCAGAGGGCACCTGGAGCCTGCGTCTCCGGAGGAGCGCACAGGTAAGCAGGGAAGTGCAAAGAAGCCCATACGTCAGGTATTGTTCTCCCCACCCAATGTACCTGTCAAGTCGCATCTACGACCATGTACCTCTACTAACTACTAAGTCTCCTAACACGCCACTATTAGCAGTTAGGCCTAACGCATGCGCATGGGGGATCAACCCACACGCAAGAACCTCTACATGCTACTCATCTCACACATTCTCGTGGTACAACTGTGTTAAGGTATATGCGATACACTATAGATGGTAGTCCCTTAACTCTAGGTTCATGTGCAACCAAAGGATAGTAACAAAGTAAACTAATAATCACTGAGCATGTAGTAAATCAAGAACTGTAATAACTGGAAATAATGAACAGTGATATATAAATAAATGCAGACTGAATATAAACAGTATAATGGCAAGGTATCTTGCCTGATTCCGTGCTGCAAATATGAAACACCGCTCCCTCGTCCACGCCTCCGGAACCCGACACTCCTAGATAATTAATTAACTAAATTAAGTCACTACTTATGAAACTTACGATACGACTTAATTAGTCAATTTAATGTGTTAAAATTATATTCAACCTCTCGTGGAACCATTTAGATCCATACAATCACACACAGGTTCCACGAGACATTGAAACACAGTTTTAGGGTTTCTAACTTTTAATTAGTCGGTTATGCCCCTATTTCAATAACATACTTAAAAATTATATAAAAATTATAAAAATAATATTTAAACTAATTTTTTTACAAATTTATCTCTAAAATTCCAGAATTAATATTTCTAAAGATATTTATGACTAGTTGATTAATAAGTCAGCTCGTCTACCCGAAACTCGTCCGGAACATAGTTAATGACTCAAAATTTCTAAAATAACTAAAAATATATTTTAAACAGTAATAAAATAATTTATTTCATAAAACAATATCAGAGTTACAAGGGTTGATTTATACTACAAGTTTGGGACATTCTAGGTCAGCCGGTTACCCGAAATTAGCTAGTTTTGACCTACAATTTTTCCGACCAGATTTTAGTTGCTAAAATTGTGGAAAAATACTTAAAAATCCTAATTTATGTATATGAACACACATAAAATTCAGTTTTGAAAATATGCACCAATAACTCATAGTTCCTTCACAATGGAGTTAATTTGATCCTACCGACACATGAATATTATGCCTATATTTTATGAAATCTTTATGGATGATTATACCTAACAAAAGCCATCAAAATATGATTTCTACAGAATTAATAACACATTTTCTACAGAATTTTAGCAAAGGTTTTTAGAAGAAAAGATTAGGGTTCTTACCAAAGATTCTTGCTAGAAAGGGTGATGATGACTTCTCTTCACCAAAGCTCCAATCTTTTCCGCTATCATTGCTTGCTAATCATCTCTTGGTGAGTATGAGAGAGTTTATAATGGCTATAGAGGATTGGATGGGGGAGATGGAGTTTTTAAGGTTTGTTTTGAGGGGTTTCGGGGATGTATGGTGGAGGAGATGAGTTTTTGTGAAGGATGGAGAGATGTGCAATGGAGGAGATGATGTATGGAGGCTATGGGTAGTTTGTTGTTGCCGAAATTATGGAGAGGGAGAGATTTTTGGTCGGCCAAAGGTAAGGGAGAGAAAGATTAGGATTTGGTTGAGATTTGGGATAAGTTGGTATATTTAAATGTATCCTTAAATAAATTTTAAGCAATCTAGGATTTAAATCCTATTTAATTTGATGCATTTGGCCATGGGGGGTTGCTTGGCCGAAATTATCATGGTGGGGGTCCACTTGACATGATTTGGTTGTTTGGTGAGTTGGCAAGTTGATTGGATTGAGGATTTAAAAAGGGGTTTCCTAATATATAACTATTTAATTCTATCTATGTAATTACACTACAAAATCTGAATTAAATACAAATAAATGTAATTATTAATATTTATTAATGCCCAACATGCCTACATAGGGTTGGATTTGGTTTGGAAGAGGTTTGGGAAGGTTTGTTGCAACCGGGTCTCCTAAAAAGTCATAAAGGCTTTCTTAACTAATTAATTAAATAAAAATATAATTTGTGCCATAATTTGAATGGTTAACATGCAAGAGATTACAATATGACCATGGCATTCCTAACATGGCTAGCATACTAGTTAAAGCACCCGACTACGCTAGGCATGCCATACTTTCTAGTCGCCTTGCATATTCAAACTCAACCATGGCTATAGTCCTTTTATATAATATAAATAAGATAAAAATAAATTAAAATTAAATAAAATCCAAAATTAATTTAAATATTCCTTTAAATTATAAGGGATTTTATATTAGGACCGACCAAGTCTCGGCCAACTACCGTTACGTAGTGTCGAGTCCCGAGGGGTGCTGCCAATGAGGCTGCGAAGCCAGCTAGAGCGTTAGCCTCCAGATTTTGTAGATGAGGTACATGTTCGATGAAGAACTTGGTGAAGGGTGAATTGATGTTCAATGCAACCTCATGGTAAGGAATCAGATCTTCATGGCGAACTTTGTATTGCCCTCTGGCCTGATTAACGACGAGTTTTGAGTCGCCGTAGGCTTCCAGATGATCCACCCTCAGCTGTTGCGCCAGCTGGAGTCCCATGATGAGCACGTTGTACTTGGCCACATTGTTGGAGCACAGCTTTGAAAGGGATTAGGCATGCTGTATGACCAGCTGCTCGAAGGAGACTAGGACTACCCCCACTCCTGCGATGATTTAGCCTTTGGGGCCTGTTCTTGAAGCGTCATCGAAAAACATCCGCCAGACGGAGCTTTCTTCGGTGATGTTAGATTCTTGGACCTCATCCGGGATGTCTTTATAGAGTCTTGAGGACTCTGGGATGGGGTGTGCAGCTAAAAAGTCGGCCAGAGCCTGACCCTTGATGGCTTTTTGTGGAACGAACACCATGTTGTATGGTGTTAGCAGGATCGCCCACGTAGCTAGCCGAGAATTTAATGACCCTGGCTTCGTCATGAGAACTCTGAGTGGATTGACTCGGGAGATGACATGAATCGTCTGGCCCGAGACATAATGGCGAGTCTTCTGGATGGCAAATACCAAGGCCAAACACTCTTTTTCAACGGGGTTGTACCGGTGTTCGGCCCCGGTCAGTATTCTACTGAGGTAGTAGATAGCTTGCTCATATCCTGTGTCGCTGTTCTGAGCAAGCAGAGCGTCGAGGGAATGATCCATGGCACGGACGTAGAGGAAAAATGGTTTACCGACGCCGGGTGCCACCAGGACTGGTGGGCTCGTTAAGTAAGCCTTGATGTCGTCGAAAGCTTTTTGACATTCCTCTGTCCAAATGTAAGAGACTCCCTTCTTCATGAGCTGGGTGAAGGGTTGACATTTCCCGAAAAGGTTTGCTATAAACCTCCGGATGTATGCCAGACGTCCCTGCAGGCCTCAAAGTTCTCGAAGGTTCTTCGGAGGATCCATGTCAAGGATGGCTTTGGTCTTCTCGGGATCGACATGAATGCCTTTTGCCGTGATAATGAAGTCCAGGAACTTTTTGCTAGAAACCCCAAGGAAGGATTTAGCGAGGTTCATCTTGAGTTGATGCGCTCGCATGAGATCGAAGACTGTCTTAAGGTCTTGTAGGTGATCTCCTTTGAGACGGCTCTTGACTGCAATGTCATCAATATAGCATTCGACTGTCTTACGGAGATGCTGACGGAAGATGGTGCTCTAGCTCGTTGGTATGTCGTACCAGCGTTCTTCAAGCCGAAGGGCATCACTGTGTAGCAGAAGACCCCCTTCGGAGTCCTGAATGACGTGTGTTTTGCGTCATCGGGGAACATCTTGATCTGGTTGTAGCCTGAATACCCATCCATAAAGGACATGCGTTCGAAGCCATATGTGTTGTCGATCATCACGTTGGTGATTGGTAGTAGGAACTCGTCCTTCGGGCAAGCAGTGTTGAGATCCCTAAAGTCGATACAGACCGGTATCTTCTCGTTCTTATTGGTGACTGGGACGACGTTGGCCACCCAATCCAGATATTGTTCCTTACGGATGAATCCACTGGTCAGGAGTTTGTCTACTTCCTGATAGATAGCGTTCATGATGTCGGGACGAAAATGTCGTTGTTGTTGCTTTATAGGCTTGGCATCAGGTAAGATGTTAATCCTATACATCGTAATTTTGGGATCAAGTCCCGGTATATCTTCGTAGCTCCAGGCGAAGACATTGATATATTCTTTAGCCAGCTGGATTAAAGATTTTCGATCTTCTCCTATTAGGCTTTTGCTGATGAAGATGGATTTAGAAGAAGATCCATCCCCAAGGTTGATTTGCTCGACTTCGTCTTCGGTAGGGGGTTCACATAATTCAAAACGAGACTCCCACTGTTCTCCTAGGCATTGAGCCCAGGGTTCTTGTTCGAAGAATCCTGGCATTTGGTCTTCGCCTTCATCTTCTTGAGATTGTGCAGATGTCATATTGGCTGATAGCACTTTCTTGAAGACTGATCCGATACTGGTATCAGAATTCCAAGTTGATGCTTCGGACGAGTGAGAATGTTCTACTTCTTCTGCCTCTGAACTCTCTGGTATTGACGGCAGCGTGACGTAGCCCACCCCCCGTCGAGTTCGATGATAGTAGTCCTGTGGCTTTCCTTTAGGTATTGGAAGCCGGAGAGGAAGACGTCGACCCTTGCCGTAGTTTAGGCCTTGGTTGCTTTTTAGGTCGTAACCCATCTTTTGGATGAGGTACTTTGCCTTATCCGTGTACCGATAGAATTGTATTCTGCTGACATCTGGTTCTTGCTCGAGTGGCGGGAGGTCTTGATGACGCTCGAATTTGCCGAAGATGATAGATTCTTCGTCTCAATTTTGCGGTGGGACTACAAAACAGACCCCTTGGGACGGGACTGCTTGATTTACATGATGGACGGTCGTTATTTGTGTTTGCAACGACCGTAGAGCGTTATCGAATGTATACATGGGATTCCAATGTGGAAGACTAGAATAATTAAAAGACACTCTATTATTGATGAAACAAGAGATTTTCTTCCGCAGAATTATATTGTCCAGAGAGGGTGCATCTACATCAGCAGAGATATATTCCCCTAGCTCTTCATCCGTGAGTACTGGTATTAGATCGGGAGAGTCCACCACAGCTTTCGTCTTGGGGTCTGAGAGGGATATGTGGGCCTTCTCCGGCAGCTTGGATGAGACAGATGATCGTGGCGGCTTGCCCTTAAGACGCACCTTCAGAGGTGCCTCAACTGCGCCTTCGGTGATAGGTGCCTTCCCCTGTAGTTTTCCCACAAGGGGAGCCGATGTTTGAGGTGGCTTTCCCTTGAGTCGTATCATCAAGGGAGCTTCAGTAGGTGTTCTACCTGGAGCAGTTGGTGCTTTTCCAGGTAGCTTGATGCTCATGGGAGGCAACGTTTGAGGCGGCTTCCCTTTGAGTCAAATTTTTAGAGGAGCCTCAGGAATCGTCTCTGGCTCCATGTCGGGCTCTGCTGCCATTTCTGCTTCATTGTCAGCATCATTGGCTTCCTCCTCGTCAGGTGATTTGTACAAGTTGGAATCAGTGAAGTAGGCTTCAACCCCCTTAAAAGGGTCGATGTCTGCGAACTCCGTCCGGATGATGTCATTGGTGGACACATATTTCATACATTGGTGGAGTGTAGAAGGTACCACCATGTACTCATGCAGCCACGGATGACCCAGTAGGGGGTTATAGTTGACATCGGCGTCCACGACATAGCAAGTGACCTCAGTTCTGAGGTTACCAATATGACACTTTATCCGTATTTTGCCCAGTGGCTCACTCTTGCTGGCATTGAAGCCACAAATTGTGGTGTTGGAGGGCGCCAGACGGTATATTGGGATCCCCAGTGTTGAAAGCAGCGTCTTCGGAATGATGCTGAGGGAAGACCCCGGATCGATCTGAATCCGCTTCACCTTGACGGAACCGATATACCCTGTATAATACAGAGGCCTGTTGTGTCGGTTGTGCTTGAGCAGTATGTCTTATTGGGTGAAGGTTATGTTGGGGATAACTTCGTCCGCACAATAATAATGCATATATGTAGTCGGAAGATCTTCAGGCTGCTTGACCTGACTGATGAAGGACTCCGCATCCTTCAGGGCTTCACAGAGAACTTCATGAGTGTCCTTGGAAAGGCGAAAAAGCTCAAACAGAGATAGGCGGGCAGGAGTACTGGCAAGTTGTGCCAGTATGCCAAAGTTGTGGGGCTTGGCTAGCCCCGAAGCATTCTCCTTTCACAGAGGTTTGTCGAAACGGACCTCTACATGCTTCTGCTTATTGGCTGCTGGAGGCTTGGACGGACCCCCTTCTTCGGCAGTAGGGACAGTACAGAAAGGCACTACCTCGATGGCAGCTTCGTCGGGTTGGACGTTCAACTGCGAACGGGTTTGTACAGGAAGAGCCTCTTCTGTGGAGGAAGAGACCATAAGGCAAGACTTCATCTTCCTGCCTTTCGTTTTGGAGGCAGAGTGTACCTTCGGTTGAGTAACCTCGGAGACGAGATCAGGGTGAACCTATAAGATCTCTCCCCGAGATGTGGTGAGCGGGGTAAGTCCTCTCGCATTGTCACGAGTAGGTTGTAAGTTAACCACCTCCATTGTCGCCTTAGGGATGGGGACGACGCCATCTTGTGTTGTGGTCGACGGCAAGGTGCCAAATTGGAGTGACACCAGATTGGCTGAGACCGTTTTCTCCTCATAGTCGACGGAGATAACATCCGTATTGATCATGCACTGGATGTAGTTTTTGAGGACGTAGCAGTCCTTGGTTGGATGTCCGACAAACCGATGGTAGTGACAGTACCTCGGATTGTCCACTTTTCCAACCTCATCGGGACGCTTCGGGTCCGGCAATTTAATCTTGTCATCCTGCTTCAGTATCTCAAAGAGTTGCAGGATGTCTTCATCGTTAAAAGAATAAACCTCCTTTGGCCTTGGTACAAGTGGAGGCTTTTGAGTGGGTGCTGATGCACCTTTGGAGGCATTGACAGTCAACGCATGTTTCCCCTTCGTCTCTCGTTCGGGGTTATTGGCTGCAGGTCGTTTCCCCTTGTCCTCAAAGGCAGGGAAACTAACTCCCAGAAGGCGAGCATTGGACGCCTTCTTTTCTGCTGCTTCGGCTTCGATGATCAAGGAACTCCAGTCAGGAGGAGGAGTAGAGTTCCCCCAGAGTTTGACTGCAGACAGCATGTTCATCCTGCAGGAGGAAAGGAGTGCATATTCTGGCATGCCCGGGGGCAGTCTGAAGCAGGCATGTCGGAAGCGTTCGATGAATACTCGAACTATTTCCTTCTCCTTCTGGCGTATCTCTATGAAGGACGCCAGTATCATGTCCTTCCTGCTGTCGTAGAAACGGTCGAGGAAGAGGCACGTCAAGTCGTCGAAGGAAGATATAGAGTTATCGGAGAGGCTGCAGTACCAGTCGTACGCCACTCCTTTCAGTGCCCCGACAAATATACTGGTAAGTTATGAGTCCTCCTTCGGGAGATGTCCCGTTTGGTACTGGAAGTACGTCAGATAGCGACATGGAGAGTCATTCCCATCGTACGGCGTCAGAGTTCGTGGTTTATATTTAGGAGGATAAACCACTTTGTTCCATTCGAGGGGATAGGGTTGGGGGATCCCCATCTTCTGGCGCTCCTCTTGCCTGTTTTTGGACTCAAAGCATTCGTGCAAGTCCCTGATCATCTCCACCACGTCTTCCGTAGAGCTGGAAGTCGAGGAAGGTGGTACAGCCTGGAGTTGAACATTTGATGGCTCCGACGTCCGAGGTGCTTTACGGTGATCCGTATCCAAGGATACCCGTTGAAGGGGTACACTTGATTCTCCATTGGCCCCTGGGTCAGGACCGGTAGAAGGTACCCTGGCCAAAGCTGACCGTATCTCGAACACTGCTTGAGTCAATGTTTGTATGGAGGCAGAGAGGGTTTTGAGTCCTTCCTCCAGGTTATCCATGCGCTGGACAAAGTCTGCTGGCGGCGCATCAGGCTCGGTATTACCCCCAGTCATGTATACCGTCATGACGCGACTGGAGTCGGATGGATCAGTTGAGGCTTCACTCTCGGCCTCGCTCTCTTGTAGGAGAGTTGCCTCTCCTGGAGTTTTGGCCTAGCTACCCCCAGCTGTGTTTTGGAGGACACCCTCGTCTTCGGAAGAAGTATCCGCGAGGGCCTGATTACCCCCAGTTCTGTCTTGGAGCACTTTTTCGTCTTCGAGACGCGGGTCCACAGGGGCTAGACTACCCCCAGCAACATCTGGGAGTTTGACTTTCATCCCAGTTGTGCTTTGTAGGGCATCTTCATCTTTAGAAGGACGATCAACAAGGGCTTGACTACCCCCAGCTTCCTACAGGATCTTCCTTCTCCTCCGAGTGCCTTCGAACACTCCAGAGGATGGAGCAGTTGCCTTGGTTCTCCTCGGCTGACTCTTGGACGAGGTCGAGGAATGGTCGATCGCCTTTTGGATTAACGAAGAATTAGAGATCACGTTGCATGAAGCAACCTCTGGTTTCTCTTCAATTTACATTTTCTTCCCGAGGCGACGTCGTAGAGGTGTTGGTGATTGCAGCCGCTGGAACACCGACTGTCTTGGTGGCGGGACTGTTGTTTTGCAACAACAGTTGATGGTGACTACAGCACAGACATGCCCTGTGAGGGGCAAATTGTGCTTGTCAGTCGACTCTCCTGACCGACGTTTATGAGTGATCACGTTACGTAGGTCGTTGGAGGAGAGTGCCACCTTCGTACCCCCATCAGGCGCATGGCAAGGCCAAGTGTCGGGGTGGTCAAGTGAATGTTGCGCCCCCTGATCCAACATCAAACTGGTGCTCAGATCAGTAGTGGGGGAACAACATTTACAGTGACTTGAACGAACCTCAAACGCGCAACCAGAGGAGGCGCAGGAGTTCAAGACCACAGGGTTTGCCTTGCTCGACTCGGTTAAGAACGTAACAGATGTGCCCAAGTGAGACAAGGACTTTGAAGGTTGACTCTTTTTCGGCACAGAAGCACCCGAGTCGACCTTGTACAGCTTACCATCAGCAGTGCGCCTGATTGTGAGCGCATGCTTCTGGTTTGCTGTCGGCATAGCACTTTTGAGGTGCATGGCCCGTGCTGCCTTGGACTTCTTCGTACTAGCCTGCTGGGGCTTGTACTACTCAGAGTCCAAATTCTCTTTGACACTACAGCGAGTGAGTCTGTCAAAGACAGAGACCTTCTGCGGTGCATCAGAGGTGATGCATGGGGAATTAGCTGTGCCCCTACTCCGTCGACGCATCTTTCTCGCCTGAGAGGGAGATGGCTGGGGAATATGGTCAGCCGCACGTTTTCTCGAGAGATGCGCTGCACCAGTGGGCGCATCTTGGTTGCTGAGGACGTTAGCAGGAAGGGATGACTGTATTGGTACATCCCCTTCGGTGGTGGTGCCAGAGGCGTCGACCTTGCGCACCCAGACTTGGCGAGTCTTCTTCGGCTTCAGCAGCCGCTTCGAAGGACTCGCGCTGCCTTCAGAGATGAACTCCTCATATGCCTGTTGATTGAGGCGTACGACCAGCGTCTTATGGGAGGAGCCCACCTTTACGTCATCAGATTGCGACACACCTTTCTCCATGGAGGAAAAAGAGGTTCCCAGCAGAGTCGCCAGCTTATTTGCCATTAAAACCTTTTGATGTAATTTTAATACAAACAGAACAGTGTTACAATATCGGACTTAGACGTAGTCCTAGGAGTACAGTTTTGTTTAATCTGGGTCTCTTGTGCCGATGGAGCGAGTGGTAATACATTGACTCCGTTGACGATATGACGACGGTTCTCACTTTTCTGAAGATCTAGGTTGCTCTAGGTGCAGGAGCTTGCGGAGAGGAAGAAGACGTTGAGTGTCTGCATCTGCCTCTCTCTATATGCTGCTGATGATTACATGACGTCTCCGTCTATGTGTGTGTGTCTGTTAGAAGGAGATAATCCCTCTATTTATAGCTTTGCAGGCTGGCTGCTCATGCACGCATGTAGGATGCGCCTGTACGTGGGGACGCCAAGTGGTTGTTGTTGATGGAGGCGCATAGGCGATACGCCCTGATTGAGGAGTTGAACTCTTCTTGTTGCTGTCATGGGCTACGGCAGAGCTGACACGTAGCAACGGAGAAGATCTTTCAGTTGCTGAGATCTTGGGTGATTAGCACCCCTTCATAGGCTGAATCAAGTCAAAGGACGCGTGTCGTAGGTCCATGGCTCGAAGATCTCGGATTTGGTAGGGAGTGATCTGATAGGATATGCCTGGGATTGGGCGCATGAGGAGGCTTTGGCTTGTAACCTTTAGGAGTCACGAACCAGTCGGGGCGCATGGCTTTTGAGGCGCATACGGGGCTTCAGTAGTGACTTTGCTTCTGTCTTTAGGGATCAGAGAAAAGTCTGAGGCGTATGGCTTTTGAGGCACATGCAGAGATTTGGGCGCATGGCCATGGAGGTGCATGCAAAATAGTTGGGCGGCCACGTGGCTTGTAACCGCCGGAGGGGAGTAATGATGGTGTTGACGTTGGAGATGCCTCGTTTTCTAAAAAAGCTGTCAATTGTAGCCCTCGAGGGACGTGCTGCCAACTCTGTCAGACTTTGGCATTTAATGTTCTTTAACAGTTGATGGGTTGTTGAGTGGGTGCATCGATTGGCGTTCCACTAGGCGCATGGGGACGCATGGGGGCACATCCTTATGAGGTTGATGGGAGCTGGGTGCGTCAGTATGATGCGCGGTCTGGCCGACGCATTCTCTTTGCATGACACGTCTTTATGGGCCCGACTGTTACGTTCTTCGAGTGCTTTAAATAGTCGTTCTTGACTCGGCTAAATTCGAAGCGTCAGGTTCATCACCATTAATACAAATTCATTGTACAGGATTCGAAGAGCCAGCCACTTGGAGCATGGGTTTCATTTGCCCGGCCTATAAATAGTTGCATGGAGAGGGTTTGCTTCTCGTTCTCTCACGTCCTCCCGAAATAAACTTGTTTACTCGAGCACATTCTATTGATGAGATGCTCTCGAAGGTGAAGATGCGACGCATGATCTTTGTTGATGCACTTGAAGTTGACTGTTACATCCAAAAGTCGGAGTCGAGGGCTTCTGAGGCAGGCAGAAGGTGCCTGTTGCATCCAAAGATCGGGATGCTCGAGCCTCGTCTCCGTTATGGTGGAGGAGCCGCAGATCGGAATTGCGGTACCCCGATCATCTTCCTTGGGCTTTGGGAGAGCTCCTCCTCCTGCTAAAGTGGGTGTTGCCCATTCTGGTTGGGTTGAAAGCTGCTCCTTTAGCCACAGGTTGGTTGCGGTGCTCTCCTCTTCCTTGGATTGGGGAGCTCTTCCTCCAGCAAGAGGGTTGATTGCCACCCTCGTTCTGCTCAATAAATGCTTCATTAGTTGAAGCATTTGATGGCGCATATGTTGAGACTTCATGATGCGCCTGTGGGGCGCTAAAGGGCGACACATAACTGAGCTGCTGAAGGAATGCACATAACTGAGCTGCTGAAGGGATGCACATAACTAGGGATGCACATAACTGAGCTGCTGAAGGGATGCGCCTGGCTGAGAGCGCATGGCAAGATGCGTCTGTTTGAGAGCGCATGGTGGTTTGCTGCGCCTAGCTGTAGACTTAGGGTTTTTTTTCTTTGTAGAAATCCTCCTTTGTAGAGCTCTTTTTATGACATGTAATAGGCTTTTATATGAAATAAAAATCTTCTTTTAATGTCTACATTTTTGCTTTGTTGTGCCAAGTACTTCCTCTGAGCTTCTTGGCGCATGTAATGTTTGGCACATAGGATTTCTGGTCCTAAAATTCCATGCTTCTACACTTAGGACTGCGTGAAAAAGGATAGCCACTAGGCCAGCAACTAGACACACACACACCAAAAACATATGGGGAAAAGCACATTCTCTAGGAGAAAGAAAGACATCTATCTTGGCTGACAGGGTTGACCCTGACTCTAATGCTTGACTAGAAATTATCCTTTCTTCACTTGAAAATACAATTTTAACTTCAAGGCTTTAAAGGAAAGAGACTTATGAGACAGACAAAGATGATAAGAGTCTTTGGTTTAAATAAGTATTTCATGCGCATGAAATAAGCTTAGGATAGATTTTGAATAGAGGAATGGATCGAATCTTGATTATTTATTTATTTTTCCTAAATTTGGATTACTTTTAGATTTTAGTTAGTTGATAGAATTTGTCCTTATCAGGTCTTTTATATTGCTAAAATTTAATTAGTTAATTACTAGTAAATTATTTGATGACATAGAATTTTATTTGGTTTCTTCTTATTTGTTTAGTTTTATTTTATTAAAATAACTTATTATATTTGTAATATAGATATTTATTTTAAAAAATTGATTACCTACTAGTACTATTTTAGAAATACTATGTAGATTTGAAATTAAAGAAATATTTACACAATACAATATGGGAGTTTAAAATTGTATTGAGATGCCGTATTGTAATTGAGTTATTATTCGGCCTAGAGACATTATAATTTCTGCTGCAATTATCAATAAGGAGATTGTTTTTGATATATCTTGTGTTTATTAACTTTTGTGCTTTTTTTTTGCTGCTAAGACTTTGTTTTTGAGATTGATCGTGTTTTTGTTTGCCTTGTACAAGTATAATTTAGGCTTGTACGACATCATGCCCAGAAGTAACTTTCAGTCATACGGTATCGGGGCATGACATAAAGATATCAAAGTATGACTTTACTTCCTTGAACCCTCAATCGATTCTCTTCAACTCTGAGTTGTTTATGTGATCTAAGTCTTTGACAATCTTGATGTTCTGCTGAGTATTCTATACAAATACATGTTATGATTTCTAATACGAATATTTTATTGATCAACAGTGGTTTTGAAGAGCATCAACGTATGGTTTGAGCATGTCGTGTGGTAGAATGTTTGGGATGCAAATAAGTTGGATTATGGTTAAGCTAGATGTTGGATGAGTAACAAACTATCAATAAAGGTGTTGTAGATTGTTGATGTGAACATCGAAAGAAGTATGCTTGGAAGTAGTATCGAAGGAAGTCTGCTTGAAAGTAGTATTAGTTGTGAGTATTGTTGATGTGAGTATTAAGAACTGGAATTAAATTAAGATGTTCAAGTGGAATGGATACAACTGGATTTCAAGTGATTGTTGAGTAATATGGAAGTGGATGTTATATTTTTTATCATTGGGATCACCGTGGTAAGGATTGTCCGAAAAAGACATTGGCTCAGTATATAGAGCAGGAATGTTTGTGTAAGAGTGACTAGATCCCTTAGTGGTGTATTGGGTAGCCCTAGTGGTGTCTGCTTAATTGATGATACGGGTATCGGTGAGTCAATCAAGTATGAATGGGATAGTATGAAGTCTCAGTTTTAAGTTATGCATGGTTGATACAATTTTGAATGTCTCTTACTGGATTGGTTCGGATGATCGAGAATAATTTTAGGCAGATTAAGAATATATTGAATAAGGATTCGGGATTGTGAAATGGATAGCTTGGCTTAGAATCAATATTGAATGTGTATCAACTATGGCTTGAATCTATTGGATTGAGTTTATAGTTGAATGTGAAGACTATCGGGGTGGTGAATCTATCGGGGTGGTGCAATTGGAAGTTTGTTTGATGGATATGTGAATCACTCCAAGGATTTGGGACTTATTGCTCGATGACCTGAGGTAACATATAGTTGATTTGACCTTGAGTACTATAGATGAGTTGATTTTACATCCAGTTCGAAAGATAACCATGGCTGAAACGAACTTGAGTTTTACGAATGACTGTTTTGCTGGTTATGCAAATATTTGATAATATTAAGGTATATCAAAGATCGATAGACGTTGACTCAGACATATTTTGGTTGGACGAATAATGATTGTGTAGCATGAAAAATGGTATTGAATGAATTCTAGCTTATGAATTGTAGATGGGTCGAATGGTAATATTGCTTTTTTTTATGACTTCCTTATATAAGTCTTGAGCATTGCAAGAATGGATATTAGTTAGACTCCGCTTGGCGAATGTTGGAATTCTTTGTGATTGGTGTAAAGAATTTAGAGTGGTGAACTTGATGGAATGCGAGAATTTTTGAATCAAACTATAATTTGTTTGGGATAAATATGTAAGATTGGTTAACCTCTTTAACATTTTAGTTAAAATCAAATTCAATTTCCTGATAAAACTCTCTTCTAAAAAAACCTAAAAAGAAATCATTTAGATAGTGAACTGATAATTAATGGGATCAATATGAATTAAATGAGTAGGAAAATTCTAGATTTCTTAATTAAACATGTTGCATTAATTAAGACATGTTAATTAACCTAGAACCTTCTCCCAAACCACTTTCCTAACAAAATCTAACAAATCTAACTAATCCCTAATTTTTAGGGGCATGTTTATAATTAGTTAAGTCCTAGAAAATTCTATGTGCTTCTATTAATAGGGTCGAACACTTTTATTTCATTCACAAATTTTTTTCAACCCGTTATTGTTGTTAAAACCCAAAACTACTATCAAAATTCAAAACCCGATCACTATAGCCTTCCCTCAAAATCACGAGGATCAAGAAATGGCTAGGGATCCTAACCGATTCTTCGTCGACCACTTTCCGGTATTCTGATAGACAAGGTTGATCTCCGGTGATCTCAACTCTCCTTCTTCTACTTCTTCCTCTCTGAGTGATCGAGAAGGCAAATTCTTCTGATGGATCACACTACTGGGCGCCACCTGCGGTCAAACTTCGCTGACGGCTCCGTCAATCTTCCTGATCGAGATCCATCAAAATTAATGGAGTCTCGACGAGTTTCCTCATGAAGCTCTCACTGTAGTCAAGTTGCACTATCGTGCGCACAGATCCGTTTTGAGAAAGCCTGTCAACTGGAGTGACGATCGACTCTAATGATGAACACCATCGTCCACTGTCGTCGAGCGTGATCGATGAGTTCTTCATCATCCCACTCTAAGTTCCTTTTCTTCTCTATTCAAGTCATGGAGAACAAGCTCCAAATCATTTATATTACATGGCTACATACACTCGAGTAGTATTCGAACAAATGCCTTATTGAAGTTCCATGCCTTTGACATGATCTTTGATGAGCCGCATCGATCGAGCATTACTTGACTTCCAATTTGAGTAATTTAGACCCTTCCTCCTTCGAGAAGACTGGGAGTGCTTGGATTTCTCATCCGAGCAAGAATTCGAGAGTAATTATTTGGACAACTTGAACGATCAAGCAAATATTTGTGTTGACAAAGTTCTGGTATCCGAATGTATGGAGTAGACACAAGTATAGTTCCAATTCTATTCTTGTACTTCAGATATCGATCATCGAATTCTTCTTGGCATATGTGGTGTGTCGGTTTCAAATATTGTCCAAATGCGGATACGGTATCCACGTTGAACAAAGATCTCAGTTATCATTTTTTTCGTATTTGATTCTAAGTGTTTTTTTTGAACCCCACTCACACACATAATTAGGGGGCTCGAACCTTGAAGCCGCTCCGAGTGTTCGCTCTAATACCACTAGGCTAGAGAGCTCTAATATCCTTAATTTTAAGTTGAAGCGGAATTAAGTATAGGTGGGAAATTTTGATTTATTATGTTTTAGTTCAGTAAGAAAAGGGACTTGTTTGAGTAATGGCATGAGATTTTTTTTAGTAGGCTAAGTGAGTACTGTATCCAAATACAATAGTAGGCCAGCCCTGAGAATTATTGGATTAATCAATTATTGGATTTGCCATCAAACATTAGAGAATTTATTTATTATATAATAGATAGGCCAGGCCCAGCACTGTTTACGGTTTCAATTAAAAGTGTTAATAAAAAATAGTTAGTTGATGGCTTAGTTAATCAGTAAGATAAAAAAATTAGTTAGTTAATTAAGAATTAGTTAAGATCAAGTGTAACGCCCTAGTCCCAAAATATATAGGACCAGGATACGTAAACATGCCAGCTACGTATCAAGTGGACTCCTGTCCTATACGAATACGTATAAGATGTCTAGAGGTGTCATGACCCGCACCCGGTTTAGGGGCACGAGCATGTGGTCCAGCCTACGCCGCAGTATCGATGGTAGAATGTTGTCTAGGTCAACAATACCAACTAATAAATCTCGCACAATACTATATGGACATGTCAATAATATCTCATCTCAAAGGGGGAAAACAGTATAATGATAATACATACTCAATCATAATAAAACTACAAGGAAGATGACAGTACGATAATGATAAAAAGATATGAGAAGGTAATCCGAAAACAGTCTAGAACATATATCCTAATCCATACCAAAACCTAAGAGTCTAAATATCTCCACATCCACATAAGTATAATATACAATCATACAATGTCTCAAAATCTAGTACAAACCCAACACAATAAAATACTAATGTTGACTAGGCTATATCTTCTAGAGTCTCCTCCAATGGGCTGGCTCCTCCTGGGACTCCTGTAGATAGTCCACATCTACACCTGGCCCATAGTAGGTTGGACGTAAGTCCTTCAGATCCTTTAAAAAATAATATCCAGTCAAAATTGGAGTAATACACAAACTCTAAAAGTAGTTCCAATTACTGATAAATGATACAAAAAGTAATAGAGCGCATTACATAATGAGGATAAATGACTGAATCACAACCGACGACATAAATATAAAAATTTGACAACAAAGCTATATGGCAAGACATATAAGAACAGTATGAAAAATAATACAACTAATGTAACAGAGCAGGTAAAAAGGCTTAGTAGACAAAGCAATAGATAACATTTCAGTGAAGAGGTAATTACTGGAAAGAACTGCACTAACTACGTGTTTTGAAGTACTAGTGTTAACATGTTATCGACTTGGGAACTTGCACAATATGGTAGGACTTGGCTAATGATAAGTGAGGTGTATGATTAACACTCACAATACTTTCTCATGCATAATAAGGGTATGATCACACATATAGCTAGTACTTTCCATATCCCGACTAGTAAAAAATCCTAATCAGGACATGTCACAATGCGCTAATCATGCATAATATAAAGATAATATCTCATGTACGAGGATCTAGCTATACCAAATCCATATACCATCGTGTCATGAATCAAGTAGAACATCACTAAATACATGAATCATAGTAATATCATATAATAGAAATACCAGAGAATGTACTCGCCTGTGATCCTGAGCAACGAGTGTGGATCGAGGTCTAAAGTGGAATCACAAAGACTAAATATGAAATATCAATACTAGTTGGTGTTTCGGTGTGTTAAAACATTGATATATATAATAAAATATAATTTCTACGTCAAATCTAGGTCAATACTAGGTCTAAATGGTCAAACTAGGTCAATTTGACTCAAAAGTTGACTTTTAGGATCAACTAGCCAACCTTGGTCAAATTAGGTCAATCCTATGCTTCTAGGTCAATACATTGTCATACCAAGGTAATCTAACATACACTAGGCTATTCTAGGCTTTATCCACTACCAAAATATGGCAAAGTTGCGACGAATTTAGCGACTCCATAAGTGGACATCGCTAATTTTTAGGAATTTAGCAACATGTAAATGTGACGTCGCTATCCGTCGCTGGTAGCGACTACTAGCGACGAATAGCGATATTAGTATATTAAATAGGAACCTGTGTCGCAATTTCGTCGCTACATGTCGCTAATTATTTTAACATAGCGACGCGTAGCGACGACTGTTATTTGACGTCGCAGTATATTAATAGTCAGCGACGTCCCGTGCGGACGTCGCTAAATATTTCATATAGGGACATGGACCCGAGGGTTTCTTTTCTATTCGCGGCCAAAATTTTTTCCCCCTAATAAATTTTCTCCTCCTCCTCCTCGCACCCTCCTCCGGCGTTCGTACCCTCCTCCGGCCTCCTCCTCCTCCGGCCTCCTCCTCCTTGCACCCTCCTCTGACCTTCTCCTCAGGTAGCCCCCACCATCTCTCTCGCCCTCTCTCTCTCTCTCTATAGGGCACTACTAGGGAAGGAAAGGGATGGCCTTCTCCTCAGGTTGCTCTAATGGCACTTGCTTTCATCCTCAGTTATGGTGAGACCGAGGCTTTGAGAGGGAGATTTGTTTGTATGGGGTTACCCAAGGTACTGACTTGGAGTTACTTGGGTGTGTGGGTGTCAGTTAAGTAGATGAAGAGAGTGGATTTGCTTGAATGTATCAGACATTACATTTTATATATTTTGTTGTTTGAAGCTTGATATCAAATGTATGGGTCCCCATGTAATATCTATGATGAAGGCTTTGAGAGCATGGGTGTTTGTAAGGGTTTACATTTATCATTCCTTGTTTAGTTTGTTATCAGTTTTAGATCCACAGCAGTCCTTTTAAACTATAGTCCATATCCTCCCTTAAGTATCAGTCTTCATTATATTAGGTGTCCAGTCCCTGCTTAATTTGGTTCAGTCCTAAGGGAGGTCTTAGCAACCACATTATTCAGTTGGGTTAGGCTTAAGTTGTAGGCTACCTTGGTTCATCCTTTCATTTTGGTATCAGTAAAGGAGAGGTTTGTATTTATTATACAGTCCTCTATGCCCCATGTATCAACCTTTTTTATTAAATCATTATCAGTTAGAAGGGATGAAGAGATTACCTTAGACTATTGTTCAGTCCATAGCCTATAGTATCAGAGATTCCCTACATATGCATAGTTGGCCCTTGGCATCAGTGTGACTGCCATGTTTGAGGTATCAATGGACAGAGGTATTGGGGTTAGCAGTTAGCCCATTGTTCAGTCCTTAGTTGCACTATTTGTTCAGTCTACTAGTAATGTATCAGTCGCTATATTCATTACATGTCTAGTCTTGTTATCCTTTGTGCCAGTCCCTATTTTATATGTTCAAACCTTTATATCTTGTACAGTCCAAAACTTCTTCTTCAGTTCCCAGGTAGTATAGGATCCAGTCCTATTTTAAATGTTCAGTGACCAGTCCCATGTTCCAGTTTAGTTTCATCTATGTTCAACCTTGTCAGTCCCTTACTTGGTTAGTTCAAGTTCCCCCTACTTCGCATTGAATTAAGTTATAGCTGGAGAGGTAGGGCCCCAACTCCATGGTATTATATCAGCCAGACACTGTCCCTGCAGCCATTCGACTGGTGAGGCAAAAATCTATGTACGATATTTGCTATAAGGACTTTGCATTAATCTACGGTACGACATCGTGATCAGGACATAGTCCCTGCAGCCATTCGACTAGCGAGGCAGAAACTATGTAGCCGTAGATAAAGTTGACTGTTCTCCGACTCCCATCGCTCGGCAATGATGATACGACAACCTATCACTACATCTTTTAGTAGTAGATAATATCATAGTATTACATTATGTGGGTTCATCTTGATTCTGTTACATCCTTCAGATACTAGATTCGATAAGAACATATACTACACCATATGTACAGAACATAGATGATTCAAACTAATGTATGCTAGAATGAATTTTGGGTTGTGTTCTGAGCCATTCGTCCCCACACTTGGCAATTATGCATGTGAAATATATCGTTGAAGAACAAAAAACTTGTGGTCGTACAATCGTCACTTTCGTGCGTCAGTTCATGTCGGTCTTCACTTTCTGCAGTAATTATCTTAAAATGGATATGAATTACTATCTGCAGAACCGTTTGTGGATGTACAATCGTCATCCTGATGAATTATTATCTGTGTCAATCTTTGCAGAATTATCTTAAAATGGATATGAATTACTATCTGCGGAACCGTTTATGGATGTACAATCGTCATCCTGATGACATGTGCGGTGTGCGGGATGAATTTATACAGGGTGTGCAACAGTTCCTGCAGTTTGCCAAGGCGTTCCCTTAGTACATGGACCGTACAAGAATTAAGTATCCATGTGTGAGATATCACAACTTGAAATATCATTCGAAAGTGGATGTGACATATCATTTGTATTCGAGGGATTTCATGCCAAATTATTATCAGTAGACCGCACACGGAGAACTTGTGCCTTTAGCCTCCGAGCCGGAGCCTTATGTGGAGCCTTATGTAGATGTCCACGAGCATGCTGATTACGACCAAGGGTGGACGAACATGGTTTTCGATGCTGCGGGGCCTAGTTTCAATCCAAACAATCAATATGTAGCTGAGGAGGCACCGAATGCCGATGCTGCAAAGTTCATGGAGTTGCTGGAGAATGCAAGGACTCCTTTATATCCTGGTTGTAATGACCATTCACCGTTGGAGGTGATTACAAGATTGTTGAGCATAAAATTAGATTTTAACATGTCTCAAGAATGCTACAACCGAATCCTGGAGTTAATTAAAGATATATTGCCGGAGGGTAGCAAGTTACCTAAAGACTTCTACCGATCCAAGAGAATGGTGAGATCGCTCTGGATGGGGTATAAAAAAATTGATATATGTCACAACGGATGCATGTTGTACTATAAGGACGACAAGGATGAAGACGCCTGCAGATTTTGTGGTACCGATCGCTTCATGGCAACTAGTACAACAAGGACTTCTGGTGCACGCAAGCCAACAGAATCGATGCACTATTTGCCTTTGACGCCGCGGTTGTAGAGGTTGTTTATGGCAAAGGAGACAGCTGATAATATGAGTTGGCACAAGCGAAAACAAATAGATAGAGTACTGGATCATCCATCCAACGGGGAAGCATGAAAGCACTTTGATCGAGTGTATCCCGATTTTGCTTCGGAGCCGCGTAATGTCAGATTGGGGCTTTCCTCCGACGGTTTTACCCCATTTGGACTTTCGGACTTACAATATTCTTGTTGGCCTGCGATTGTTACTCCGTACAACTTGCCGCCTTGGATGTGTATGAAGACTGTAACGCCCCAGTCCCAAAATAGGTAGGACTAGAACACAATCATGCCAGCTGTAAACATACGAAGTATATGGACCCTCGTATGTATACATAAGCTGTAAAATGCAGTAACCAAGGTACTAAATCTCATCCACAAGATAATTAATGATATAAAATCAACTTAGAATTTGTCATGTACACAATAGTTGGGCGGAGACAAAGTCCACTACCAACCAAATTAAATATGGAAAAATATACAAGGAAAGAATTCAGCAAGCGAGAGCAATGGCGAGTCCAAGAGTAATCACCACGAAGGAAGGAATGGCCTTAGCTAGAGCACCTGCAAGAAATCACGGAACACACACCTGACGAGATAACCAGGTCCTCAGAGGGACGTAACAAGATACATCAACATGCCATATAACTGAATATATATACTATGTCATAAATCATAAGTAAAGTAAATGGTCACACTCGTAACAAGTTCCAATACCTCATCATCGAAACAGTGGACTACCCCTACAACCAAACAAGGACAAGGGGTAGTACACTATACCGCGATGCAATATTGTCCCAAGCTACTAATGGAACGGGGTAATATGACATTGACGAGGGTTACCTAACCATATAATGTATTTATGCAGTAAGAACAAACCTTTAACGCATGAGCCCTGGCTGTAAATGGGATCGGCATAATTCCCATATAGGGCACCAGGGGCCTACGTCCATAACGCTCGGGAAGCGTCAGAGGGCACCATTTGCAAGGGGCTACGTCCATAACGCTTTGGATAACGTCAGAGGGCACCTGGAGCCTGTGTCTCCGGCAGAGCGCACAGGTAATGAGGGAAGTGCATAGAAGCCCATACGTCAGGTAATGTTCTCCCCACCCAATGTACCTGTCATGTCGCATCCACGACCATGTACCTCTACTAACTGCTAAGGCTTCTAACACGCCTCTACTAGCAGTTAGCCCTAACGCATGCGCATGGAGGATCAGCCCACTCGCAAGAACCTCTACATGGTACTCATCTCACACATCCTCGTGGTACAACTGTGTCAAGGTATATGCAATACACCACAATGGTAGTCCCTTAACTCTAGGTCAACATGCAATCAAAGGATACTAACAAAGTAAATTATTAATCACTGAACAGGCAGTAAATCAGGAACTGTAAGAACCGGAAATAAAGAACAGTGATATATAAAATAAATGCAGACTGAATATAAACAGTTTAATGACAAGGTATCTTGCCTGTCATTACGCCTGGTGTACGATAATCTGAAAAGTCCAGCATGGTCCAATAGCCATAGTCATGGTGCAGAGGTCCAAGGTCGCGAGGAAATAGGAAAGATGATCAGTCACGATCATCGATGATAACACAAGAGAATTTGCCAAAAATACATGCTTTATATTATGTTTTAGAAATATCTATAATATATGAAGCTAGATTTTTATGATTAAAATAATTTTAGAAAAGCTTATACTTTCAAAAATAAGTTTTTAGGCTAACTCTCGGTTCTATTAAAATAATGTTTAAGGTAGGAAGCTATATTTATACTTAGTCAAAAATATTTTAAAAATCGTTTTAGGAAGAAAATCTAATTTTATTCAAAATACGATTTAGGTTAAAGACTATATTTTAAAATGTTAATAATATAGTTAAAATATGTACGTTCTGAAATCAGTTTTGAAATTACACATCAGTATATACTCTTGTTACCAAAATTTAGAATTTATCACATATTTATTGGTTTAATGCAACAGAATTAAAAATACTAATTGTGATATTAATAAAAATTTTAAGAAAGTATACTTATATTTTATAATAGTAATAGTATTAATAATAATAATAATAATAAATTAATACAATACTAGTAAACATTATGCTGTTCTCATCTTAAGAAAGTAAAGGTGAGGGAATACGAAGAAAATAGAGAGAGCAATAGAGAGAGAGGGAAAGCAGATGAGGGTTTGCACACCAGTGGTTTCGACGGGGACGGCGACCGGAGGCGGCGCGAGGGGGTCCACGCCGGTGCTGGTAGATCAACGAGGAGGAGATTGGGCGGCTCCGGCCTGGCTCGCGCTCGGCGGCGAATCAGCGGCGGGTCCGGCCGGATCAACGGAGGCGGATGGGCACACGGTCGCTGGAAGAGGGGGCGGCGATGGAGGTGGAAAAGAGGGTTTCCTTTGAGGCGGTGCTGAGTCGGATGGAGGCGGAGAGGAGGTGAAGTCGGAGGCGCCGGGCGGGGGTTTTCCGGCGAGCGTGCGCCAGCGAGGGGATCTGCGGAGTTGCACGGGGAGAGCCGGTGGACGGATCGAGGCCGCGAGTAGAGCGGAGTGACTGTTGCTGGGGTCGGTCCAGCGCTCGTCGGGCACGGCGGAGGTGAGTTGGTTTCTCCCCCTTATTTGTTTCCTGAGTGATGTGGCAGTGGTGTTTGGTTTGGGACCGGGGTCGGCCGGGATGACGGCGGTGGGTTGAGAGATGGCCGAAGTTTTGGGTTCTGGCTGTATGGTGGTGGTGACGATGATGGTGGGGGTGATGGTTGCTGCGATCGGGGTGGCCGCAGCGGTGACAGGGTGATGTCGGAACGGGGTCGGAGAGGACAGGAAGCTGTGGTGGAGGCGATGGCAGTGGTTGACGGGGGTTTAGGAGCAGATGGTGGTGGTGCGTGGCCGGAATCCGGCGGAGCAAGGAACGATGACAATGGAGGTCTTGTGTTTGGTGTTTTCGTAGTCTTAGGTTTATGGGTCGTCGTGTCCGGGGTGTGGACACGGGGAGGAGAAATAATGTATATGTACAATAGATCATAGTGGAAATGATGGACACCGACACGATACACATTTGGTTGTGGATGGAAAAATTGCTGGAGGAGTACCTCTCCTTTTGTAGGATGTGGGAATTCCCAGGTGGATAAGGATTGGAATTGTTTAAATTCCAATTAGATAAATCACCTATTTATTTAAACCGATTTAAAATAACTCAATCCAATTCAAATCAAATCTAGAAAATACTACTCTTCATTTAAACTATTTTTAAATAAAGTCAATAAACCCTTTGCAATTTAATTTACCATATTTAATCAAATATTAAATAAACAAGATCTCAAATATTATTATCATAGTTAAATAATTATGAAAATAATTAATTTCGAAAATCACTATAAATACTTAAATATTAAATCATAAACTAGCTTTTGTAAATAACAAAATTAATAAACAAATTTTACATTTCGCAAAATATTAAACCAAAATTTCCAAATCACCATTTATTTGTAAACGATGAATAAAATAACCTTTTTGTACAAAATAAAAATATTTATAAAATTTATAATATGTTTCTAACATATGTTCCTCGACACATTCGCATTCGTCGAGCAATTACCAAAAATAAAATTTTCGTGCGCGACGTAAATTACGACCACGCGACGTACAAAAAAATATTTTTAAATCAGTACCAAAATAAAATAAAATAAAATCAGTAGAAATTTAGGGGCTTTACATCCTATCCAACTTAAAAAAATTTCGTCCTCGAAATTTAGGCATAGGTAGGGTTCGAGAGTTTAACGATAAGAAAGTATGAACAATTCTTTTTGCGAGGCAAGAAAACGGTGTTTAACATAAATGTTAAATAGAAAAAAAATATTTCATGAATATGGTAATGGACGAGGTTTGCTAGCTAAGATAATCATGATAAGACAATTCAAGAAATATTAAGGCATTGGGTGGATCAAAAGAATAACTTAGGGACTTGGAGTTATGGTTCCTTGAGAAGATATGGTCGTCTGGTTTTAGGTTTGATGAAGGAATTGGTTTGATTCCTTCTTAAGTCTCATGAATGATGATAATGAATCTAGTATCACGAGGAGGATGGTTAATTCAAGATGGGGTTACAGTCAAATTGGTTGGTAACTGGCTAACTATCTTGGCAATAGAAAGTGGACAACTAAGAGAATATCAAGTACGGGTGTTTGTCTTTCTAAAACAGGCGAAAGACAAACATAAAGAGTTCGAAGAAGGCATTATCGAATTCAAATGAGTGGTTCAAAGGCGACTGGATAAGTTCCAAAAAGAGTTGCCAAAACAGTCGCGGATGAGACTCCGGGGCCAAGTTTAACTATGTCACTATCCACGTTGAACAATATACAAAAAGCGAACCAAGTGCACTATGATTTATCAGATCATAATACGTCGGTTCTGCTTAGACAATGTATTAGTGGATGCCTACAATAAACATGTCACGAACAAGCTCGATAAAGAGTAAGCTTGTAAAACTAGATTATAATAGCAACATAAGATAGTAAAAATATAAGCAGTGGATGATGAAGGAAATTAAATAGTCCAAGATCCTTTAGAATTGAGTCTTGCCCGAAGTTCGGGCCTATACAAGCGGCTCGGTCCACTAAATTCTATAGTCTAAGTGAAGCTATCAATATGGTCCACAAGGAAAAAGGTTGGTTAGATCGTGAGGTATTCTACCCGACTTACAAGAGTTAATCTAGTAGTGTGATGGAACAATGAGTCAAGCAATCAAAATACCACAAGGTTAAGCATTTAACGAATTTAGTAGATCGCAATCGGCCGAAGATTTGAGTCGTGGTTAAGTCCAAATATATAGTCAAAAATATATCGGTACCATGGTATAGGTTATGGTTGAGTCTTTATGGCCGGAAAGTCGTACCATAAAAATAGAGTACAAGGAGGCGGGTTTTAGTGGGACATGATATACCTATATGAAGGTAGTCTCGTCTAGGTCTCGCATGTGAAATTTGCTGGAAGGAAAAGTCTAGTGTTGTGCTTCAAATATCAAAGTCACGATAGGGAACGCCAAAGGATCAAAATAGAAAGTGGGTTTTCATAACGTACTAATTTATGCACAAAATGAAGGTTAAAGCACAAATAAGATAATTAGGAATCTCGTAGGTCAAGGATAAAAAAGCTAGAGAGACAATTTCTAAAAAAAGTTCATAGATAAGGGTATGGTCAAGGGGATGGTTCTAATCATTTCTAGTTTCAAACAGTTAGATGGTCATGAATAATGATTTAGATTTGAGGGATGGTTGAGTAAGTCAAAGATATGTTCATCGTTTTAGTCGATGACTAACTATACTTGTGTATATGCAATATCATAATCATAGCAATCTAATGTGGAATATTTCTATCTCACTAGGGGACCTTGCTTGTTTCTTGGTCCTTCACCAATATTTGATCTAATCTAAAATTTTGAGTTCCTCAAAATTTTTCAATAAAATTTTCAAGATACTTCGCCAATATTTCAATTATCTTAGACTGTCAAAATTTTTTTTTAAATCTCTAGTCAATCTCGAACAATCCTCGTAATTCACAAATCGAATAAATAAAATCATCATCACTTTTTCTTTTTCTTTTTCTTTTTTTTTCCAAACCTTAAACTCGTCATTTAATAAGTTTATCCGTCGAATTTCACACTACAAAATAAAACATTTAAAATAACTTCCGAATTTAATTCTATATCCTTCAAATGTGTATATCTAGCTTTCAATAAGTCACAACTACTCTTCAAAATATTATTTTTTTTTCTCACCAAAATTTAAATATCCATAATCAAGGCTTTTTAAAATCGAATCTAAATAACTTTATATATCATAGATCATATGAGCAAATTTTAAATTTTTTTTTCAAGTCAATTTCATATCTTCCAAAAAATATTTCAAACAAAATTCTTACCATTATCTCTTCAAGCTCAAAATTTAATACCTATAATTCATAAATCGTAGAATCAATTTAAATCCTCAAGCCCTCTAATAACCTGTAAATCATAAACCCTTCGTACTCTCTAGTCGTTACAAAATCATAACTTATAATTTAAAACACTTTAATAAATTCAAGATAAACTTTAACATATTCAATTCCAACTTAAACTAAATCGTAATCATGGGTCACAATTTAAAGATGTTTACTCAATTCGGTTTCGTATCCCAAATAAAGCATAAACTATTTCGTTATTTCCAAAAATCATAATTCATAAAAATTATTTTCTGTCCTCTTGTGTATACCACATTGTAATGGCAAAATAAAATTCCAACTATCCATTGAAGGCGGTAATATGCTACTACCCAACTTAAAATCGACTAATCCTAAAAATCATACTTTCTAGAAAAATAAAACTCCTCTACAATTCAAATAAAATCTCCATGCATATTAGTTGTCAATGCAATCCATCTAGCCATGTGTTTAACCTATGGGCATATACTAGTGTAGTCATCTTACTAAACACGAAACTAAGAATTTACGGTGGAAGGAGTCAAGCAAGATACAAATCAAGGGGGTCGAACGAGAGTTCGGAATTTGAAGTCAAGAAAGGAAGTCAAATGGGTGGATGAGATTCTAAACTCTAATCCTATATTGCAAGCCCGTTCGGTACAGTCATGTAACCGAAACGGCAAACTCGACCTGCATGGGCCACCACAAAAACATGTAACGCCCCAGTCCCAAAATAGGTAGGACTAGAACGCAATCATGCCAGCTGTAAACATACGAAGTATATGGACCCTCGTATGTATACATAAGCTGTAAAATGCAGTAACCAAGGTACTAAATCTCATCCACAAGATAATTAATGATATAAAATCAACTTAGAATTTGTCATGTACACAATAGTTGGGCGGAGACAAAGTCCACTACCAACCAAATTATATATGGAAAAATATACAAGGAAAGAATTCAGCAAGCGAGAGCAATGGCGAGTCCAAGAGTAATCACCACGAAGGAAGGAATGGCCTTAGCTAGAGCACCTGTAAGAAATCACGGAACACACACCTGACGAGATAACTAGGTCCTCAGAGGGACGTAACAAGATACATCAACATGCCATATAACTGAATATATATACTATGTCATAAATCATAAGTAAAGTAAATGGTCACACTCGTAACAAGTTCCAATACCTCATCATCGAAACAGTGGACTACCCCTACAACCAAACAAGGACAAGGGGTAGTACACTATACCGCGATGTGATATTGTCCCAAGCTACTAATGGAACGGGGTGATATGACATTGACGAGGGTTACCTAACCATATAATGTGTTTATGCAGTAAGAACAAACCTTTAACGCATGAGCCCTGGCTGTAAATGGGATCGGCATAGTTCCCATATAGGGCACCAGGGGCCTATGTCCATAACGCTCGAGAAGCGTCAGAGGGCACCATGTGCAACGGGCTACGTCCATAGCGCTCTGGATAACGTCAGAGGGCACCTGGAGCCTGTGTCTCCGACGGAGCGCACAGATAATGAGGGTAGTGCATAGAAGCCCATACGTCAGGTAATGTTCTCCCCACCCAATGTACCTGTCATGTCGCATCCACGACCATGTACCTCTACTAACTGCTAAGTCTCCTAACACGTCTCTACTAGCAGTTAGCCCTAACGCATGCGTATGGGGGATCAGCCCTCACGCAAGAACCTCTACATGATACTCATCTCACACATCCTTGTGGTACAACTGTGTCAAGGTATATGCAATACACCACAACGGTAGTCCCTTAACTCTAGGTCAACATGCAATCAAAGGGTACTAACAAAGTAAATTATTAATCACTGAACAGGCAGTAAATCAGGAACTATAAGAACCGGAAATAAAGAACAGTGATATATAAAATAAATGCAGACTGAATATAAACAGTTTAATGGCAAGGTATCTTGTCTGTCATTACGCCTGGTGTGCAAAAATCTGAAAAGTCCAGCATGGTCCAATAGCCATAGTCATGGTACGGAGGTCCAAGGTCGCGAAGAAATAGGAAAGATGATCAGTCACGATCATCGATGATAACACAAGAGAATTTGCCAAAAATACATGCTTTATATTATGTTTTAGAAATATCTATAATATATGAAGCTAGATTTTTATGATTAAAATAATTTTAGAAACGCTTATACTTTCAAAAATAAGTTTTTGGGCTAACTCTCGGTTCTATTAAAATAATGTTTAAGGTAGGAAGCTATATTTATACTTAGTCAAAAATATTTTAAAAATCGTTTTAGGAAGAAAATCTAATTTTATTCAAAATACGATTTAGGTTAAAGACTATATTTTAAAATGTTAATAATATAGTTAAAATATGTACGTTCTGAAATCAGTTTTGAAATTACACATCAATATATACTCTTGTTACCAAAATTTAGAATTTATCACATATTTATTGGTTTAATACAACACAATTAAAAATACTAATTGTGATATTAATAAAAATTTTAAGAAAGTATACTTATATTTTATAATAGTAATAGTATTAATAATAATAAGAATAATAATAATAAATTAATACAATACTAGTAAACATTATGCTGTTCTCATCTTAAGAAAGTAAAAGTGAGGGAATACGAAGAAAATAGAGAGAGAGAGCAACAGAGAGAGAGGGAAAGCAGATGAGGGTTTGCTCACCAGTGGTTTCGACGGGGGCGGCGACCGGAGGCGGCGCGAGGGGGTCCACGCCGGTGCTGGTAGATCAACGGAGAGGAGATTGGGCGACTCCGGCCTGGCTCACGCTCGGCGGCGAATCAGCGGCGGGTCCGGCCGGATCAATGGAGGCGGATGGGAGCACGGTCGCTGGATGAGGGGGCGGCGATGGAGGCGGAAAAGAGGGTTTTCGTTGAGGCAGTGCTGAGTCGGATGGAGGCGAAGAGGAGGTAAAGTCGGAGGCGCCGGGCGGGGGTTTTCCGGTGAGTGTGCGCCAGTGAGGGGATCTGCGGAGGCGCACGGGGAGAGCCGGTGGACGGATCGAGGCCGCGAGTAGAGCGGAGTGACTGTTGCTGGGGTTGGTCTAGCGCTCGTCGGGCATGGCGGAGGTGAGTTGGTTTCTTCCCTTTATTTGTTTCCTGAGTGATGTGGCGGTGGTATTTGGTTTGGGACCGGGGTCAGCCGGAATGACGGCGGTGGATTGAAAGATGGCCGGAGTTTTGGGTTTTGGCTGTGTGGTGGTGGTGACGATGATGGTGGGGGTGATGGTTGCTGCGATCGGGGTGGCCGCAGCGGTGACGGGGTGCTGTCGGAACGGGGTCAGAGAGGACAGGAAGCTGTGGTGGAGGCGATGGCGGTGGTTGACGGGGGTTTAGGTGCAGATGGAGGTGGTGCGTGGCCGGAATCCGGCGGAGCTGGGAACGATGACGATGGTGGTCTTGTGTTTGGTGTTTTCGTAGTCTTAGGTTTATGGGTCGTCGTGTCCGGGGTGTGGACACGGGGAGAAGAAATAATGTATATGTACAATAGATCATAGTGGAAATAATGGACACCGATACGATACACATTTGGTTATGGATGGAAAAATTGCTGGAGGAGTACCTCTCCTTTTTATAGGAGGTGGGAATTCCCAGGTGGATAGGGATTGGAATTGTTTAAATTCCAATTAGATAAATCACCTATTTATTTAAACCGATTTAAAATAACTCAATCCAATTCAAATCAAATCTAGAAAATACTACTCTTCATTTAAACTATTTTTAAATAAAGTCAATAAACCCTTTGCAATTTAATTTACCATATTTAATCAAATATTAAATAAACAAGATCTTAAATATTATTATCATAGTTAAATAATTATGAAAATATTTAATTTTGAAAATCACTATAAATACTTAAATATTAAATCACAAACTAGCTTTTGTAAATAACAAAATTAATAAACAAATTTTACATTTCGCAAAATATTAAACCAAAATTTCCAAATCACCATTTATTTGTAAACGATGAATAAAATAACCTTTTTGTACAAAATAAAAATATTTATAAAATTTATAATATTTTTCTAACATATGTTCCTCGACACATTCGCATTCGTCGAGCCATTACCAAAAATAAAATTTTCGTGCGCGACGTAAATTACGACCACGCGACATACAAAAAAATATTTTTAAATCAGTACCAAAATAAAATAAAATAAAATCAGTAGAAATTTAGGGGCTTTACAAAGACTCCTTACATGTTCCTAACTGTTATTATTCCAGGTCCGAAGAACCCGAAGAGGAACATCGATGTGTACTTATAGCCCTTGGTAGAGGAGCTGAATCAGTTGTGGGAAGTAGGTGCAACCACATATGATGTTTCCAGAAAGCAGAACTTTCAGATGAGGGCCGCACTAATGGGGACCATCAATGATTTTCCGGCCTATGGAATGTTATCGGATTGGAGCACCCATGGTCGTCTCGCATGTCCGTATTGCATGGATCGTACTAAGGCTTTTCGTTTGAAATACGGAGGAAAACCGTGCTTCTTTGATTGTCATCGGCAGTTCCTGCCAAAGGATCATCCGTACCGGAGGAACAGGAATGCTTTTCGTGCTGGCGTGGTAGAGAAGTCCAGTCCACCGCCATGGTGGTCCGGGGACACGATATGGAAAGAAGTTAAAGAATTGTCAAGTGCTATTGAAGAGCCTACATCGGGGTACAAGTGTGATGGATTTGGCCGCGCTCACAACTGGACAAAAAGGAGTATATTCTGGGACCTTCCATATTGGAGTGACCATCTGCTTAGACATAACCTGGATGCCATGCATATCGAGAAGAATGTATTTGACAATATAATAAATACTGTGATGGACATAAAGGGGAAGACGAAAGACAATCCCAAGGCCAGGTTGGACTTAGAAGAAATATGCAGACGTCCAGAGTTACATTTGATAAAGGAAGGCAGTAGAAAGTATAAGCAGCCCAGGGCTATTTTCTCACTGGATAAGGAGGATAAAGGTAAACTTTATAGGTGGATCCAGGGACTAAATTTCCAGACGGGTACGTATCGAATTTGAGAAGATGTGTTGACCCGAAGGAGAACAAACTACAGGGTATAAAGAGCCACGACTGTCACGTTTCTATGGAGAGGTTAATCCCGATTGCATTTCGGGAATTTTTACCTCAGGTCGTTTGGGATCCACTGACAGAGCTTAGCATATTTTTCAGAGATCTTTGTTCTACTAAGTTGCTTGTCGATCAGCTTGAAAAGCAGGAGAAGGACATTGCAGTAATATTGTGTAAGCTTGAGAGGGTGTTCCCTCCTGGATTCTTCGACTCTATGGAGCATTTGTCAATTCATCTTTCATATGAGGCACGTGTTGGTGGGCCCGTCGGTTATCGGTGGATGTACCTGTTCGAGCGCCATCTAAACCACCTGAAGAGGAAGGTAAAAAATAAGGCACGGTTCGAGGGTTCTATTTGTGAAGCCTATGTCCTTGAGGAGATTACAAACTTTTGTTCAATGTATTTCAAGCCTCATATTGCTACAAACAGAACAAGAGCTCCGAGGAACGACGATGGAGATATAGAATATAATAATGCATTATTGAAAGTCTTCAATGCTTTTGGAAAGCCTTCTGGAAAACTGAAAGAGAGATATTTGAATGATGAGGAACTAAAGGCTGCCCAGTTATATATATTACTCAACTGCGAGGAGGATGAAATGGAAAAGCTAGAGTGGTAAGTGAAAATCTTTAACGTTCAAGTTATCTATTTGTTGATTACTTTATTATAATTTAACGAGTATATCCCGATAGTTATTGGTTTTCAGAAAATTTAATGATGAGGTGAGGTCAAGTAGACCATACATTGCAGATGAAGAAGTAGAAGAAGAAATGAGACTTCATTTTCTGTCTTGGTTGACTGCATATGTACGTAAGAAGCTAGTTAGAATCTTCCTCCATTCACAACTGCACAAGAAATAACTTAACATTAAACTTAATTTTGTATCTTCTCGTGTTTAGGTCGATCGTCCGGACGTCATCCTTGAGAATGAATCTATTAGAACTCTTGCCAAGGGACCAATTTATGCCATCAAAATATGGCCAAGTTATTGCGTGAATGGGTTTAAGTTCAAGTCAATAAATGCTCTCATCAGAGATAGCTTCCTGGATCTTGATTCCACAAAAAATAGTTGCTTGTGTATCAAATCTACAAACTACAAAGATGTCACTCCAGGCAATGATTTATTTGGCATCTTATGGGACATCATGGAATTAACGTACAACTATGGCATAGAGCCTGCCAAGATCGTGTTGTTCAAAGTTGATTGGTTCGATCCCATACAAGATCAAGGATAGAAAATTGACAAGCATGGTCTTGTGGATATTAACTACCGTCGTCGATACCAAGAATACGAACCATTTATCCGAGCAAGTCAAGTTCAACTCGTATATTTTACAATATATCCTAGACGGGGAACAACGAGGTACGACTGGTGGGCAGTATGCAAGACTAAAGCCAGAAATACCTACGACGTCGACGAAGTGGCTTATCAGGAGGACGAGCTGCCTCTTGTACCAAATACAGTTGATGTCGACTCAGCAGAAGTTTTCCATTCAATATCTACTTGTGTAGAAAAGGTACAAGTATCCGAAGGGGAAGACGAAGGAGATGCTAGTGACGATGAGGAGGAAGAGGAAAAGGATGAGGATAAGGAGGAGGAGGCAAACGAAGAAGATGAATTTTCAGAGGATGATTGAGCAACTGTGATTTTGATGTATTCATATTTCTGTAATCTTAAATTATGAACTATGATCATTTCTATTAGTATTCAGATTTTTAAAAACTTAAATTATAAACTCCAATGTATGCAGATATTTCTAAACTATTATTGTATTTATTTATATTTTCAATCATATGTTATTATCAGCATGGCAGGACGACGGGGAGGCACCTCATGACGACGCGGAGATAGGTTAGGATGAGCCGTGTCCTTAGGTGCGCAGAGAGCTCCGTTACCAAAGGATGGCTCCGGAGCATCATCTGACCCGAGCACTCCGTTGTACCATACAGTCGCAGGTCCGGGTGGCAGTGCACCTGCGACGAGCAGTTCCAGGTTGCTGATCATACTACTTCCCCTAGACTTCCTATCGCTGACAGCAGCATGGCAGGTGGGGAGCAGGTAGAGGAGGTAGTACCTACTCCCGCCCGGACGGATCCATACCAGAGCGACCCTCCATGCACACCTCAGGACGAGACGAGGATGGAGATTTGGGACGACGGTCCTACGAAGTAAGTTAAATGAATATATATATATATATATATATATATATATATATATATATATATATATATATATATATATATATTATGTATGTCTGTATATCTATATATATTCATTAATACGTCGGTTATCGTTGTATACAGATATCGTCCCTCGTCGGTACAGAGAGCATTGGGCTCCTTTCTAAGGTCCAACTATGGGGGTCCGTGGATCAACTACTCGGATGCCTCGGAAGAGAGGAAGGCATTCTGGTTTTCCCACTTTAAGGTAACTAAAGATAGTTAATTTAGTATGGTTAATATAATTTTAAGCATTTTCTAGAACTTATTATTTTAATTTGTAATTCTTGTAGAGGACTTATTTTTATCCACCATATCGGGCCGAGCAGATTGAGAGGCAGTTTCCTGCCGTCGCTGCCAAGTTGATCCGTGATGCAATTGACGATCAATAAGCTCGTCAGCGCTCCGGAAAGCCGATTGCTGGTTGGATCACACCTGACCAGTGGACCAAGATGAGGGCTCGATTTGAGGAGCCCCAGTACAGAGAGCGGTCGGAGAAGGCGAAGGCGGCTAGGACGAGGACCGGAATGTGGTGTGGTGGATTGATTCCTATGACGGAGCATTTCCGTCGTCTGGTATGTAATTTTTTGTAAAATATAAGATTTTATTGATAGTAGGAGTATATAATTTTCTATTTTACTCAATAATAAAATATAACAAACATGCAGATAAAGAGGGGTGAGGATGCAAACATGGTGACCGTCTTCATGGCCACCCATCTGAAGGACGGAAAGCTCATCGACGACCGGGCTACTCAGAGCTATGTTAAGTACTAATTTAGATTTCGTTAATTTTTAACACAACTTGAAGAATATACAGATAACCATATAGTTAATAATAATTAATTACTTTAGACGTTTATTATGCTAATTTAGGTAAGTATTAATTTATAGAGATGCACAATGATTTGTAGGAAGAGTTTGTTAGGCTACGTGATGAGCGTGCGAGTGCTAGTGTACCGGCAGAGGGAGGGGTTGGTACATCGCAGCCCTCTCCGCCTCAGTCGAAGGACGAGCTCTGGAAGACAGCTGTTGGTGGTCTTCAGAGGGGTACGTACTAAGGTACGGGGTCCTACGGCGCATTTGTTGCGACGCAGGCATCCAGGACTCCCTCTACCAGTGCGCATTCACATCCGTCACAGACCGAGTCGTCCCGAGTCGTGGATACCATTGCCCGCCAGATTGTTGAGCTATGCGACGATATGCTGAAGAGGATTTCTGAGCAGCCAGGGTCTCAGGCGCAAGGGAACGCTGTATTGGTCACCGCACGCTTTGACGAGCTCGAGCGCACCGTACGGCACGTACAGGGGACGCAGGAGTCCATTCACGACACCGTTACTAGGATAGTGGCTTGCATGGAGCAATGCAGCGCCAGACTGCTAGCCCTAGAGGAGACGCAGACGTACCCATCTCCAGCGGTTACACTGCCTCCTTCTCCAGCGGTTACACTGCCTCCTTCTCCAGCGGTTGCATTGCCTCCTCCTTCATCGTCGTCGGTGGTTCTTACACCGGAGCAGTATGCTTACCTTCTTTCCAGGAGCAGTGATGCTCCTCCTGATCAGACGTAGTCGACATATATATATATATTGTTGTGTGATGGCCCATTGTTGGGTCTTTTATGTGGTTATACATACATTATTCTTATGTGGAGCATTATGTTTGACATTGTTGTTATAACTTTTCATATATCTGTGTTGATTGATGAGATTGTGTTTCAAACGTGTTCGTGATTGTGTGTATCTGTGTTGTTTGATACTGTGTTCGTGATACACACCGTCGCTGTTGTAACAAATACTGTAGGGGATGCTGCAAATGTTGTAGGGGATGCTGCAAATGTTGTATTTTTTTATTTTTTTCAATATTAGAGAGTTCAGCGACGTCCAGCAACAAAAGTTAACGTCGCTAAGTAACTATCAAAACATTGCTAACTGTGAAAAATACCGTTGCTGATCGTCACTAAACGTTGCTACGTACCACGTCGCTCAACGTCGCTATATGTCGGTACTATAGCGACGTAACAAAGTCGCAGAACGTCGCCATTTGGCTCTCAAGCCAGGTCAGCATCGATGCATGTCAAGTCGCTCAACGTCGCTAGGTTACGTCGGTAACTGCTGTCGTTTTACGTCGTTGGTAGTCGCTGAATTAGCGACGTGTACGCGTCGCTAAGTGTCGTCGCTAATTGAAATTAGCGACGTATTTTCCCTATTTAGCGACGTCCTGAGGCGTCGCTGATTTGATAGATTTTAGTAGTGATCTAGGTATCTTCCTATTTAGGATACCTATAGGGCATCATGAAATACCCTACTTATATACCCTATAGTCTACACACATTACCTAACATATAGGTAATACCCTATACATATGTTACCTACCCATAGGTAACTCATTTTCCTATTACCTTGGTTACCTAGCACTTTACCCTATTTCCCTTTACACATTACCTAACTTACCTAGCATCTCAGTAATATCCTATTACCTATTCCCTATTACACATAGGTAATCCCCCAACTTAATACCCTATACACATAGGTAATTTCCTATTACCTACACATTACTACATTACCTATTATCACACATATGTGTGTTTGTCACACACACACACACACACACACACACACACACACTAGTGTGATATACTAGCCTACACTCACAACACTCACACACACACACATATGTGGACACACATGTTTCATAAACACACACTACCAATATTGTTAAACACACATGTGTGCCACTCACCCTCACAAAAAACTCACTCATACACACTTGCCCACTGTCCACACTCACGTGACACCCTCACACACTTAAGCACACTGCACATACAAACGCAGAAGTGTGTGTCTTGCACTCACATACACAACAATGTCATACTATCACACACACTCACTCACCATACACACTAGCACATACACAAATACACCACTCTTATGCACTAGACTGTGCATAGGCCAACACAGGCCAAACCAACCCTGTGTACACATACACTGCTAGGGAGACCCTCACCCTGCCTGTGTGGGCACAGGACAGGCCAAGTGCCTGTTGTGCATGGGCACACAAGGCCAAGCCAAGTGCAGCCAAGCTGTCTACAGGTGGCCAAAGGCCCCTGTCCAAACTGCTTATAGGGAGCTAACCTTCCCTCCTTATGTGTGCAATACACACTGCACTGCTTCTTATCCTATACAAGGAGTTAATCCACTGCTAGTCCAATCAGCAGGCTAAGCCAAGGCCTGCCTTCCCCTGCCCCTGCCTCACATCACCTGTATACAAGACTGGACCATGCCTGTGTGCAAGTGCACACACAAGGCCACGCCAAGCCACTGCATTGTCCATATGTGCAGGCCAACCTACTGCATGTAGGGCCAACGCAAGCCCCTACCTCTTACCTGTTACACTCTAACACACATAGTCACACACATACAAGCTTCAACCACCTGCTGCCCCTATCACTCGCTCTATAACTATCACACACTCATGCCCAAAATACACATGTACTGTAGAACCCTAGAGGGGGGTGAATAGGGAAATAAAAAATAACTTAAGCACAAGAAGCAATATACGTCAAATAAAAAGATAGAGTAAGGAGATCAAACACAAGATGTATCCTGGTATCCTCGCTTGAGGCAATCCAGTCCCGGAACTCTCTCCGGCTTAAATCCACTATTTAATAAAATAGTACACACAAGTTTGGATCCGAAGAACTCGCCAACTTCAACACGAGTTTGGATCCGAAGAACTCGCCAACTTCAACACACGAGTTTTCTTACGAAGTCTCGCCAACTTCAAAGAAATGAGAAGAGAACTTGTTGATCTTCTAACACTTGAAGATCAAAAATTATAACTCTTAAATACTCTAGCACTTTGGAAGAGGATGACAATTAAAAGCTTGGTAGAGTATTAATGGTGGAGCTCTTGGTTGTTTGGAAAATTTATGGCAAGAGTGGATGAGCCCTCAAGAAGAAAGAAGGCTTGTATTTATAAAGAAACCAAGAGTAGGTAGCATTCAATGCTCCTGGATACAGGCTGACCGGTATACCGTCAGTATGGACCGACATGCCGTCGGTATGTCGGTCAAATAGTAACGGTCAAAATTATATCCGTTGGCAGCATTTAATGCTCGCCATTAATGCAGTATTTTCCATTCAAAAATCAAATTTTGTAACCCGGTATACCGTCGATATGCTGCGGTATGTCGTCGGTATACCGATGTTTGTCACAGAATATTTTGTGATAAACAAAATGGTATACTGTAGGTATGCCGGAGCATACCGTCGGTATGTCGATGTTTTGTCACAAAATGTTTTACGGCTCACAAAATGGTATACCGCCGGTATGCCGGAGTATACCGTCGGTATGCCTATAATTATCACAGAACGTTTTTGAGGCAAACAAAACGGTATACCGTTGGTATGCCGGAGCATACCGTCGGTATGTCGATGTTTGTCACAGAACGTTTTGTGGTCCACAAAATGGTATACCACCGGTATGCCGGAGCATACCGTCGGTATGTCGACATTTCTCACAGAAAGTTTTGTGGTGATAAAAACGGTATACCGCCGATATGCCGGAGCATACCGCCGGTATGCCGTTCTATAAGGTATTGATTTTTGACTGAATAATTAGAAAGCTTTTAGTTTGTCATCCAACCTTAAGTGTTTACAGAAAGACCTAGACCTTGTACAGACTTGAAATCTTGAAGTGTAGTGAGCTGTCTTGTCAAGGAATGTCGGTCTTTGCTTCAGTCTTCAAGTCCATAGTTGCTATTCTTGAATGGACAGACTTTATGTAGAGATCTTCTGAAATGATGTCAATCTGATAACAGAGAAAACTAAACTACGAAGATGCTGTTAATATATCAAAATAAAATGTGCCAACAATCTTTCCCATTTTGATAATTGACAAAATAGAGAGATAGCATCTTCATGGAGTGACTCCCCCGTAGGTAGACAACTCCCCCTCAATACGTTTTCTCCCCCTTTCTTACTTAGTCAAAGATAGGAATATATATATATATATATATATATATATATATATATATATATATATATAAATAAGGAGCAGTGAATATGGAACACAGTATCATAGATATAAGCATGCATTGATAGATAAAAAGTAGAAAATTGGATACATGCGTGACGAGACAGACAATACTACATAAGAGCTGATAATACTCTCCCCTACGAGAGTTAGCAAGACAATAATAAAAACAGATAACAAGTCCCCGCAGGACTACACACAACTAAAGACTCTCAAACACTGGTCCCCGAAGGACCTCAAAGGACATAAAACCATAAAGAAAAGAAAAAGACAACCACTTATTCGTTATCACCAACACAAGGATGCCACCTCTACTCATCGGCCGGATCATCCCCTCCATCCTGAGCCCGGTAGAAAGCACCAAAAGGATCAATGTCGTCTGGGTACATAAAGCCATAGGCATTAGGATCGAAAAAGCGGGAGGCTTGGTATATTAGAACCTGAAGATTCAGATCCAGAAATGCATCCCGGTCCTGAAGGGTGCGCTGAATGAAATACGCCTGGTCATGGAAGCGGGATTGGATCAGGGTTCCAAGGCCACGAGTGTGGGCCCGCATCTGCTCCTCTGCCTGAGCCATACGTATATCGAAATGCTGCTGTGTCAGCGGCATGTAGCGGTCGAAGGCAGGAGGAGTAGAGGCGGGTGCAGCAGGAGTAGAAGCTGGCAGCTCTTGGGAGGAGGAGGCTCGAGATGTGGAGGCACCACCACTGAGGGAATGAGAGACATCAAGGAAGGAGGGTACGCCATCCGAGTAGCAAAGGGAAAGGTCGACTTGCTTTGCTTCCAAGATGAGAGTAATGAAGGATCTATAGTAGAGATTCTGCTTCCCCGCGGGCAGGACGCCGAAGAAGGCATGGAGAAGCGTCTTGGGGAAGGACCAAGGCTTCTTCGAATAGAGGAAGTACACGCACACCAGGGCGTCAGCGGTGATGGCATCATAGTTGCCGCCCTTGGGATAGAGGGTGTGGCACACGATCCTATGGAGCTCGTAATAGAACGGCTCCAGCTGGGCAGAAAGGGCCGAGATATTAGGAGGGTTTGGGCCCTTGTATATGATAGCACAGAAGTCGTCAAAGGAGCACTCCGCCGAAGGATAGAGAGCAGCCAAGCCTGGCAGAGCCTCTCCTCTGTCCGGAACGCCGAGAATGGTAGCGATGTCACGAGCCGTCAGGCAGAAATTGCGGTCGTTAACCATTGTCTTAATGGCGCCGTTCTCGATGTCAGGAACCAGGTTGTAGTAGAACAAACATACGACGGCGGAGTAGACAGGCACCTGACGCCGAAAGAGGGAAGAGAGACCGGCCTCCTCGAAGAGAAAAATATGGCCGGGAAAGAGGTTCCAGTTAATGGCGCGGCCTTTAAAGACGTTATGGTACACGAAGTGCTGGAACCAAGATTCTGTGGCCAAAGAGGAAGTGAAGACCCGCTGGTCATATCCATGGGGGAGAGCCACCGGGGTGAAGGGATTCGAAGCGGTGGAGGAGGAACGGGGGCGCTTGGGATTGGCCATGTAGGAGATGAAGAAAGTTGGAAGTGGAAGTTAGGTTTTGAGAAGATATGAAAGAGTGTAGGAGGATGATGAAGAGAATAGGGTTTTTAAAGGAGATGTTGGGAAGAGGAAGGGTGGGAATGCTTATAGAGAGGAAGTGGAAGGGGTGGTGGGTTGGTAATGATGAAAATGGAGAAAAAAGAGGAGCTAATGGGGAATAGGAAGAGATGGGTATTAATGTGGATGGAAAGTTAGGGTATGGAGAAGAGGAGAGGAGGAGTTGGGTATTAAATAGGGAAATGATGGATGTGATGGGTATTAATAAGGGAAAGAAAGGAATAAAAAGAGAATGGAAGAAAGGTGGGGCCCGAGCTCGATCTGACACAGCAGTTCGCCGCAAACCGGTATACCGCCGGTATGCCGACGTATGCCGACGGTATACCGATTTTTGGCACAGAATATAATTCTGAACCAAAATCGGCATGTCGTCGGTATACCGTAGTATACCGTCGGTGTGCCGGCCGAGAAGAACTATGATTCGAAGTTTAAGAGGCCCAATTCTTGGCAAAGAAAATAAAACGATCCTCCGGGAGTGGTTTGGTGAAAATATCGGCTAACTGATAAGTAGTGTCAATAAATTCAAGGCGGATATCCCCCTTTTGTTGATGGTTACGAAGAAAATGGTGTCTAATTTCAATGTGCTTCGTGCGAGAGTGACAAATCAAGTTTTTCGTGAGATTGATCGAGCTAATGTTATCACATTTAATAGGAGTGCAAGTATGAGAAATATCATAATCTTCAAGTGTTTGTGACATCCAAAGAATTTGTGCACAACAGCAACCGGCCGTAATATACTCGGCCTTAGTGGTTGGAAGAGCAACAGAATTTTGTTTCTTACTAAACCACGATACTATGGATTTCCCAAGGAATTGACATGTACCGCTAGTGCTCTTTCGGTCAATCTTGCATCCGGCAAAATCTGCATCCGAGACGCCGTAAAGCTCAAAGGATGAAGATTTTGGATACCAAAGGCCCATGTTTACGGAGCCTTTGAGATATCAAAAAATACAATGACAGGTGGTTAGTTGCTAAGAACGATGAAAGTTGGCTTTGGCACATGAGTCTCGGACACGCCAACATAGATACCATTTCTCGTCTTGCCACCGAGAAGCTCGTAAGAGGACTCCCAAGTATCCCTTTCAAAAAGGATATGGTGTGTGAAGAATGCGAGAAAAGTAAGTTGACCAAGTCATCCTTCAAATCCATCAACTCTGTAAGTACCTCTAGACCTCTTCAACTTATTCATATGGATCTTTTTGGTCCTAGTAGAGTTCCTAGTCTTGGAGGCAAGCTTTATGCTTTTGTTTTGGTTGATGATTTCTTGAGATTTACTTGGGTTATTTTTCTTGCTTGCAAAAGTGATACTTTTCGTGAATTTGTTGCTTTTTGTAAACGTGTTTAAAATGAGAAAGGTTTTTCTATTAACAAGATTAGAAGTGATCATGGAGAAGAATTTGACAATGCCGATTTCAAAAGATTTTGTGAAAAGAATGGTTTTGGACATAATTTTGCTTGTCCACGAACTCCTCAACAAAATGTGTTGTGGAGAGAAAGAATAGAACCCTTGGCGATATGGCCCGGGTTACGTTAATCCAATATAAGCTCCCCCAATATTTTTGGGCGGAAGATGTTAAAACGGTATGTCATGTTATAAATAGGGTCTTGATTAGACCTATTTCTAAAAAGACTCCTGCTTTGGTTTGACAAAATTCCCTCTATTGAATATTTTACAGTTTTTGGATGTAATTATTTTATTTTGAATACCAAGGATAACCTAGGCAAGTTTGAAGAAAAAGCCTTGAAGGAATATTCCTTGGATACTCTACTCATAGTAAAGGTTTTCGTATTTTTAATAAAAGAAGTCTTATTGTCGAAGAGTCAATAAATGTCTCTTTTAATGAACTTAACTCTTCTACATTCTCCACTTCCGATGATATTGATGACATCTCGTTTGGGTTGGAGAACTCCTCTATTGGAGATCATCCTTCTTCATCTAACAATGAAGTTGTGACTCCTCCAACAAAAGAGTCTCCACCACTCGAACCTCCTCAAAAATGTCTCCCGAAAGAAGGAAGATTTGTCACCAATCATCCTTAGGAGCTTATCATTGGGGATCTTTCTTCCAGTGTAAGCACTAGATCCTCCACTCGTGATCTTTCTGCAAACGTGGCTTTTATCTCTCAAATAGAGCCTAAAAATATTAATGATGCTTTTTATGATGAATTTTGGATGATAGCGATGCAAGAAGAGCTAAATCAATTTGAGCGAAAAAAGGTTTGGGAACTTGTCCCGATTGGTTGCTCAAGGCTATAACCAAGAGGAAGGCATCGACTACAACGAAACCTATGCTCCGGTTGCTCATCTTGAATCCATTCGTATGCTATGTGCTTTTGCTTACTTCAATGATTTTAAACTCTTTCAAATGGATGTTAAGAGTGCTTTTCTAAATGGTATTATTAAAGAGGAAGTTTATGTAAAACAACCTCCTGCTTTGAAGATTTTCAATTTCCTAATCACGTGTTCAAACTCCACAAAGCCCTTTATGGCCTCAAATAAGCTTCCCGTGCTTGGTATGAGCGCCTTAGCTCCTTTCTTGTTTCACATAATTTTTCTAAGGGTAAAGTCGACATGACACTCTTTATCAAATCCCATAATGGCACTCTTTTATTAGTTCAAATTTATGTCGATAACATTATTTTTGGTTCTACTAACAATACACTTTGTGTAGAATTTGCTAAAGTTATGCAGGAAGAATTTGAAATAAGCATGATGGGTGAACTATCATTCTTTTTGGGCTTACAAATCAAACAAGGACCCAAAAGGACCTTCATCAATCAAGCAAAATATACAAAGGATCTCCTCAAGCATTTCGAACTTGACTCATCCAAATCAATGAGGACTCCTATGGCAACAACGACAAAGCTTGACAATGATGAAGATGGCACATCCGTCGACATTCGTAAGTATCGAGGTTATGATCGGTAGTTTACTTTATCTAACTGCTAGCCGTCCTGATATCATGTTTAGTGTACGTCTTTGTGCACGATATCAAGCAAATCCAAAGGAATCAAACTTATGTGCCGTCAAGCGTTAGTGTCTTCGAAAAGATATAAAACATAAATATTGTTTTCTCTAATGCCTTCATAAACAATAGATCCACTTGAACTATCGGTAATGAACATTTAAGCTTAACAAACTTGATATCATAACCATTATCGATAAGATGACTAATACTAAGAAGATTGTGTTTAAGATTAGTAACAAGACACACATTCTTAATACAAGGATAAGGAGGAAAACCGATATTACCATTTCCTATAATGTGACCTTTAAGATTGTTACCAAAGGAGACATGTCCTTCCTTCTTCATCGATAGCGTTGTAAATAATAAAGCATCCCCGGTCATGTGCCATGAACAACCGCTATCGAGTATCCACTTGCTTCTAGCATGAGAAGGACTCTTCACCTACAACATAAGTTAAAGATGAACATTTTGATACCCATGATCGTATGGGTCCTTGAGTGTTAGTCTTAGGAACCCATTTATAAACTTTCTTATCAACTAGTTTCCTTGTATGACAATAATTGGTAGCATATCCAAGCAAGCCACATTAGTTGCAAATCATAGAGGATTTAGAAGAAGATATGTGAGTATCATGCATATGTGAATCTTTAGTACGAGGAGTTCTATCATTAGTATTATGATGATGATAACAAAAAGCATGATGCGAAGTATTTTTCTTAACAAATGGTCCTTTCTTTGTGTTAGAATAGGACTTGTGTGTAGTGTTCATGTAAGATGTATGACTAGCATTGTGATGAGTATGGAGGTGTCTTGGAGTTTGTGTGTGAGTAGTATTCTTATTACCTAGTTTCTTACTCTGTACAAGAAGATCATTATACTTAATAGAAGTATCATATTCTCTTCTATTAGCATCTTGAACTTTATGCATACCAAATTCATAAGCCCTTCTGAGGGATTGAATCTCATCATCCTTTTTCTTGATGGTGATAAGGGATTCTTGAACCTTGAGTCGCAAAGACTCTATCTTATCCGTGTCAGAAGCGAAAGATTTCCCTTTTACATCAATAATGATGCTAGAGAGTCTCTCTACTTTAAATTGAAGAGCATCAACCTCTTTTAGAGATTTCTTGTATTTATTCCTAACACCTGTGTGCTCTTCATGTAGTTCAAGGATAGCTTTCTCCAAGTCATCATAAGTAAGAGTATTTAAGGAGAGATCATCAAGTACCTCATCGGTTGTCATGAGACAAACGTTTGTATTGTGTTTGCACTCTTTGTCGTTGTCGGAGTCGCTTGCGTCACTCTCACACCAAATGCTTGTGTTGGCAAATTTCCTGGAGGACGAGCTTCCTTTGCTAGGATTCTCGTACTTGCTTGAGTCTTTTCTTATCATGGGACAGTCCATCTTAATGTGTCCGGTTCTTCTACATTGATAGCACACCGGATCTTCCTCATAGTCTCGTCTGAAGCGGTTGGCTTTGTTGAATTTGATGAACTTTTGGAAGTACTTGGCTGTGAGATCTATTTCTTCATCATTGTCCGACTCGTTGTCGTCGGAGCTATCCTTGGAGTAGGACTTTGTAACTTTGAGAGCAAGAGACTTCTCCTTCTCTTTGGCCTTCTCCTTCTCCTTCTCTTGTATGGAAGATTCCTCTTGATCTTTCATATCGAGTTCATGAGTCATAAGCTTTCCTATGAGGGTCTCAAGGTTCATGACTGTCAGGTCGTTCCCCTCAATGATTGCGGTAGCTTTAGGACTCCATCATTTTGTCAATCCTCTAAGGATTTTTTTTGATCTTTTCATGAGCAGGATATTCCTTACCAAGAGTAGAAAGAGGATTAATAATATCACTAAAATGAGTAAACATGAAAGTAATAGACTCATCATGTTTCATCTTAAAGGACTCATATTCTTGCGTGAGTCTACTAATCTTGGATTCCTTTACTTGTGATGTTCCCTCGTGTGTGACTTCAAGCAACTTCCAAATCTCATTGGAAGTCTTGCAAGTAGAGATTCTATTGAATTTACTACTATCGAGAGCATAGTAAAGAGTGTTCATAGCCTTAGCATCTCGACTAGCAAGCTTCTTGGTATTTTCAGTGAATAAGTCCCTAAGGGTGTCAGATGCCACATCCTCAATAACTCTGGAAGGAGTAGGGAGACCATTTATCACACAATCCCATAAATCAAAATCTATGGACTTCAGATAAATGCTCATCCTAATCTTCCAGTAGTTATAGTTGGTTCCATCAAATAGGGGAGGCCTATTTGTGGAGTGTCCCTCATTGTAGAAGGTGTTGATACTAGGGTTAGTGGCTATGGATCACTCAAAGGGTGTAAATCCAAATTGAGAGAACAAAGCTCTGATACCAATTGTAGAACCCTAGAGGGGGTGAATAGGAAAATAAAAAATAACTTAAGCACAAGAAGTAATATACGTCAAATAAAAAGATAGAGTAAAAAGATCAAACACAAGATGTATCCTGGTATCCTCGCTTGAGGCAATCTAGTCCCAAAATTCTCTCCGACTTTAATCCACTATTTAATAAAATAGTACACACGAGTTTGGATCCGAAGAACTCGCCAACTTTAACACGAGTTTGGATCCGAAGAACTTGGCAACTTCAACACACGAGTTTTCTTATGAAGGCTTGCCAACTTCAAAGAAATGAGAAGAGAACTTGTTGATCTTCTAACACTTGAAGATCGAAAATTACAACTCTTAAATACTCTAGCACTTTGGGAGAGGACGATAATTAAAAGCTTGGTAGAGTATTAATGGTGGCGCTCTTGGTTGTTTGGAAAATTTATAGCAAGAGTGGATGAGCCGTCAAGAAGAAAGAAGGCTTGCATTTATAAAGAAACCAAGAGTAGATAGCATTCAATGCTCCTGGATACAGACTGACCGATATATCATCGGTATGGACCGGCATGTCGTCGGTATGCCGGTCAAAAAGTAACGGTCATAATTATATCCGTTGGAAGCATTTAATGCTCGCCATTAATACAGTGTTTGCTATTCAAAAATCAAATTTCGTAACTCGGTATACCGTCGGTATGCCGTCGGTATGCCGCGGTATGCCGTCGGTATGCCGCGGTATGCCGTCGGTATACCGATGTTTATCATAGAACATTTTGTGATAAACAAAACGGTATACCGTCGGTATGCCGGCACATACCGTCGGTATGTCGATGTTTTGTCACAGAATGTTTTATGGCTCACAAAACGGTATATTGTCGGTATGCCGGAGTATACCATCGGTATGTCGATAATTATCAAAGAACGTTCTTGAGGCAAAAAAAGTATACCGTCGGTATGCGAGAGCATATCGTCGGTATGCCGATGTTTGTCACAGAACGTTTTGTGGTCCACAAAACTGTATACCGCCGGTATGCCGGAGCATACCATCGGTATGCCGACATTTCTCACAGAAAGTTTTGTGGTGATAAAAATGGTATACCGTCGGTATGCCAAAGCATACCGCCGGTATGCCGTTCTATAAGGTATTGATTTTTGACTAAATAATTAGAAAGCTTTTAGTTTATCATCTAACCTTAAGTGTTTACAGAAAGACCTAGACCTTGTACAGACTCAAAATCTTAAAGTGTAGAGAGCCGCCTTGTCAAGGAATGCCGGTCTTTGCTTCAGTCTTCAAGTCTATGGTTGCTATTCTTGAATGGGCATACTTTATGTAGAGAGCTTCTGAAATGATGTAAATCTGATAACAGAGAAAACTTAACTACGAATATGCTGTTAATATATCAAAATAAAATGTGCCAACATGTACATGTGTATGTGTCAACCCCTTGCTTCCCCATATCTATACCACACACACATACTGCACTATAGGAAACCTCCCACAGGTAACACATGCTACAAGCATGTGTTTTCCTATACAAATACACCCTACATGTACAAACACCTGCCTGTTTCACCTCTCATAGGAAACTCCACTCTTTTATACACATTACACATACATACACATACATGTGTATCCCTAACACAATCTTATATAGGTACACATACCTGTGTATGTACATAAGTACACAATCGTACATAGCCTATACACATATACGCATGTATACAATAGCATCCCCCTAGGATACCCTATACACATACACACTAACACAAGCATAGACACTCCCACTAGCCTATAGGCACACACATACAATTTCACAAACACTTGGTGTGCACCATGCTAGTATCGCACTAAAACTCCGATGCTCTCATGATACGCCCAAGATACCTATACCAAACCTTGTCCTATTCATTGAATGAGTCTAATGTGAGTAACCTAAAATGTAGGTCCAAGTGTCATGACAAGTCCAAATAGGTTCACTAACCAAGGGTCCAATAAATAGGCTAGTCTACTAATAAATGCAACCACCATATATAATTAATTAAATACAATATATTAATAATGTAAAATCACAAAAATATCCATATATAGAAATGCGGTAGTGACAAGAGGTCCAATCTAATTATAACTAGCAAGTCCAACTATATCTCAATCCACAGGATGTCATCTCACGTAAGAACCAAGTGTATCAGTGCTGATCAAATAGTAATACACCGATTCCACAAGAATAAAAGTACCAACAAAGAAAATATATACTAAAGTTGGCCAAACCTTCATACATCTATCTGAACAAGCTCATAACAAAAATAAAGCTTATAAAACTAGGCTATATCAGCAGAGTAAAGTCATAAAAAATTAAATATAATGTCGGAGGAATATAATAAAAACATCAACCAATATATACCTGAAATCTTTAAGATAAAATCGTCAATCACCATCTATCCTATAAGGCAAACTCAGTAATAACCTTAAGAGATCACCAGGTCCTCAAGAGACATAACAAGATACATAATATACATACAATTATAACAGTAAATAACATGCATGGAAAGACATGAATAGAACATGAAATATCTGCCAGTACAAAGAAAGAATATCTAAGAAAATAACTCTATAGATGATGACATGTCATAAAGAAAAATGATACTAAGTGCGGCTACAATAATCGGATGACCGTAGTCCTGTATGGTGCTCCTGGTCCTATAGATAGTAGTCCTGTATGGTGCTTCCTAAATATAGTAGTCTCTATCGTATCCCTGTATATATTTCCAAGTCAAGAGTGGTCAAATAGCCAATACTAGTATCGATCGAGGGTCAACTCAAGTCAAAATAAATTCAGGTAATCATATCAAGTCAAGCTCAAGTCTAAGTGATGAAATCAAGTCAAGTCAATGCACAAGAACATGAAATATAGTGTAGCGTAGATCAAGTTTGTGACAAGAAAAAAAAGATATGTAACATATAAGAAAACAAGTAAAGAAGACATCATGAAGAATGTACAAAAAATAATGTGATAGTACAAGAAAGAAATAAACATGAACAAGAATGATGAAAAGTAAACATGCATAATACTGTACAAGTTAGAAAGATATACTTGCATGTCATCCAAGTCTCCGATGACTTTGCAATATCGAAACCAGTCAAAGTTCACACATAATTAAAGAATTATTTTACCCTTCTAATGACACATGGGACACATGGGTTTCCTAAACAAGTAGTCTACATACTTTTAGGATTTTTGGACCTAGTTTTTGTAGCATTTGACTTCCAAAATTCGAGGTTAAGTCCCCAAATAAAGAATAACCATATAAATTACCTAAAAATTATGAAATTATGATTTAAAATAATTTATTGAATTTAACCTCTGAATTCTATATTTGGAATTTTAAGAAAAAAATTGGTTATGCCGACTCTGTGTCAACTAGTCTTTCCCGAAATTTGTCTGAAACATTACCAACTATGATTATAACTCATAAAATAATTCCATATTTATTTACCAAATTAGTCCCTATTTATGAGTCATTCTATGTCAACAATTTAGCCGAAAACCTAGTCTGTTGGCCCATATTTTTAGGGTTAAGATTTAGGATGATAAGATAAATAATTTCTAAATACTTATTTTACCGTAATAAAATGCTATTAAATTCAGTTTTAAGAAATTCTAACAATTACTCAAAAAAATTGCACCGAAAAGGATCTAACTAGCTCTACCGTAAGCCGATCTTTCAACAATTCAACCTATATGGATGATAATACGGAATAAAAGATGAAAGTTTTGAAAACTAAGACATTAATTCTTAGATTTCTAAAGAATTAATATCATGGAGATTCGAGATAGAAAAGCTAGAATTTTTTACCAAAAGGTTTCACAAGATGGGTTGTCGGTGCTCCTTCTTGTCCAAGAACTCAACTTCCTTGATTTTCTTGGATTGTTATCACCTTCTTGATAGGTTGAAGGTGATAGCAATGTTGCTTGGATGGCTTTTATGGCAAAGGTAGAGTTTTTATGGAGTTTCGGTAGAGATTTATAATGCCTTAGTCCCAAAATACTTAGGACTAGGTAACATACAAACCAACAGTATATAAATATACGTAAGCTGTAAATGGAGTATATAGACAGTCATAATTCACTAAATCTCATCCAAAAAAAATAAAGGAATAGAGATATTATTTAATCAACTATGAAAATATCGATGTACAAGTTACTGGGTGGAGAAAAATCCTCTACCAAGCGATTAAATAAGAAGAAATAAATAACAAATAAAAGAATTTGACCATCGCAAGAGAGGATGATCCACATGCAAGGCATCTTTGATCAAAAATAGAAACGATCATGGCTGGTACTCCTGCAAAAAGTCATGAACACCTACACTTTGAGACATCACCAGATCATCAGAGGGATGTAATAAGATACAAAAATTATGCCACGATATACTGATGATATAAAACAATTACTAAAAATATAACAAATGACTAAAATAGAAACAAACAACCAAAAATATGATGCATATAATCAAAGGGACTCCTAACCATTCTAAGTGTAATTAATGCATTTGAGAACAGTGCATGGCCGCATGACCACTAAGTCAAGTCAAAGAAATAAAGTACCTCAGTAGCGAGTCTAAATTCTATATATCATTCCTCAGTCGCAGGTCTATAGCATATAGACAATCTACCGTTCTTCAGTAGCGAGCAAGTCTATGATAGATAGGGAGGTAGTTAATGTCCAGTCACATTCTCCCCACCTGATGTCCTATATATTATAACTAATAACTGCTAAGTCTTCTAGCATGCAATTCTATTAATAGTTATACCCTATCGCACGTCCTTTACGTAACGGTGGCCAACCGACTACGCAAGTTCGAGACTAATATGAGACTCACAACTCATGGAACACATGTGTCATGGCCAAGGGAGATATACCAATATCGAATACTAATGAGTTTTGCCTTGCGACCTCAGTTCATAGTCTACCAAAGCACAATAGCCCAGCCCAACAACCAAAAAATGACATGGACTGGACCACGTACCACGACAGACCATGCTCCTCGGCTACTAACAGAAAATATATCACAATAATGGGATGGTATCCTAAAACAAAGTCAACATGCATAAAACAAAGAAAAATAATAATAAAATGACTAATATAGTCATTTACACCCAAGTTGACTTGAAACCACAGTTTACAATAAAAGTAAATAAACAACAATAAATAAATAGCAGAAATAAATTTACAGAATAAAAAAATTTAGAATAAAGTGGTAAAGTATACTTGTCTAGTGGTGGTGTGATGATCTAACAACTTCCAGAAGGCCAACACGATAAGACGATAGAAGCAACAAAGGCAGGACTTCCGCAAACGTCTCTGGATGCTGAAATAAATATCGTAATTTTTGGAATAAGGGAAATGTCTAAGATCGACTACCCGTAAGTCTAATTCTGAACATAGAAACAAAAATTTTGAGTCAAAATGATATTCGTCATTAGGCCCACTTTGTACCGAAAAGCATGCCAAATTCTATGGTCTCTAAAGTCAACAAGTTATATGTCTACATGTGTTTTTTTATACGAACTCAATAATGTCCAATTTTGGATTTTGATGAGTCATGTATAAAATTGCTCGTTGAATCAGACCGTAGGCTCTCCAAAATGGCAATCAGGTCAACTGTCACAGAATTGGACCAAACTTGGCTCACAGGACCATAAAACGATGAGTCCAATGGTACAAGTTTCGTCATGATATGACTAGCATGCACGAAGTAAATGGAAATTTTAGAAAATGGTCAATGCGACGTTCTTCGACAGATTCTGGTCGAATTTGTCATGCACATGCAACCAATTCGAATTCCATCAAATTCCACACATACACGAAGTCCATACGCACCTTTTGATGCAACTGGCTCATGATCAAGTCGTCCAGTTTGTCGGAACATACTCTGTATTAGATTTTTTTGGGTTTTCAAAAACAGTTATCATGATCTTGGAACGGATTTTTCATCAGCAAATAATAAGTATTACCAAAAAGTGAAAACATCATCTTGATGCTAGTCAGGGTTACTTCCAGTCTATTCAAGTTGGTTTTTAAAAACCCTAGAAATCTGGCTAGTAACTGCCTTCCAATACTAGGTTCTTATTTGGAAAAATTGTTGTACTATGAACACATACTGTATATTTTCATAATTTTTTAAAGGGATTTCTTAGGAAATTTCTATGTAGTTTAAAGGATCAACTGGTCTATGCACAGGATTTTATAAATTGAGAAATGGCTCAACATTCATGAAGAAATTCGAAGGGGAAGTGGAGTACCTCAACTTGGATTTATACAGGACAATCCTTATTTTCGGCATTCCCTAGTGGTTGTGGTGGCACTCCGATGTCCCTATGGCGATGCAGGCAGTCGAACGGGTGCGCAGGTCATAGGGGTTGGCATGGGGTCAATCACATGGAGCTGTACGTGGTTGCAAAGGAGAATCGGGTGTTCGAAGTTTAATATTTATACTTAGCTTTAATCTAGTTTCTAAATAGATTTACACAGAGTTTTAAACTCTGATTTTATTTAAGATTTAAGCATATCTCCAGAGAATCGGTTAGGGTTTAGGTAGGAAAAGGTTTGGGTCGATTCAGTTATGGTTTGAGTTTTTTTTAATCCAATTCCATTCGGTTTTTTTTTTCAAAGAACGGAGCTTTGCTCTAGGCTCGGGGAAAGGGGATAATGAACGGTGCATGAGCATTGTTCATTTGGATTTTTTTTCCTCTTTTAATAATATATAGCTTTATATATATGTATATTAATATAAATATACATGTAGTGAATCTTAAAAATATTTAAATATAATAATAATAATAATAATAATAATAATAATAATAATAATAATAATAATAATAATAATGGGCTTTCTAAGGGGTTGTATGCAAATAAGGGGGTTCCTATTAGGTTGGGTATGGTCGGCCACAAGGTGGAGCTGCTCTTGGGTGGAAATAGAGGGACTTTCCTATAGGTGGGATCGGCCATGGGTAGTTGTTAGGGTTTAGGGTTAATCAGGAAAGGTGTTTTGCTAGTTTGTTAGGGATTTAATAAATAATTCTGTATATAGAGACCATTATATTTATACTTAAATATCAATCTAAAAATCTGAATATATATATATATATATATATATATATATATATATATATATATACTTGTATGAACCTCCACGTAAGGCGCATACCTGCTACTGTTCGTAGAGTCTGTAATGAGCGCAGCCCTACTCCCCCTTTCTCTGTCGGCGCACATAATTTCTTCCATGCAATTGCATGCATGCCACCCTTCCATATAAAATTTGCACACATCTGTGCCACCCGTCTAATAGTGAGTGTGGGAACCTGTATAGCTTGTAGCCAGTATCTCATGATTGATTCAATGCAGGAGCGTACAAGCTCTATGCGTCCTCCGAAAGACAAGCATTGGGCCTGACATCCCTCCAATCGTCTTTGGTTATAATCCACCAGCGATGTGCAATCTATGTCTTTAGTGTAGTTGACGGAAAGTGGTATTCCAAAATATTTGACCAGCAAGTCTCCCCTCTCAATACCAAGAATGGCTGCATTGCCCTCCTTGTCTGGGCATCTGGTGCTGAAGTAAACCCTGCTCTTATCTTTGTTGAGTTGCAAGCCCGTTAGTTTCCCAAATATTTCCATTATTTGGTTGATGGCTTGTAGGCTCTTCGAAGTAGGGGCCACAAACACAAGTAAATCATCTGCATATATCAAGTGCGACACTTTGGGTTCTACTTGTTTGTATAATGGTGTGATAAGCTTCTTCGCAACCGCCCTATCCATTATACAAGTAAAGTACTCCATTACTAGTATAAATAGATTGGGGAGAGAGGGTCCCCTTGTCGTAATCCATAATTGCTGTGAAAGAATCAGCAGGGTTGCCCTTTGATGAGAACCGAGAAAGCGGGTGTGGTAATACACTCTCGTACCGTGTCCACCCAGGTGACATAGAATCCCATATCCAGCATAATTTTGCACACAAACTCCCTGTTCACCGTGTCATATGCTTTTCGTAGGTCCAACTTGATGCAGGACTTCCTGCCTCCCGGCTTGTTGAACTATCGAATCAGCTCGTGCGCTAAAAGGCTATTCTCTACTATAGATCAGCCCTTGATAAAAGCAGCCTGATTCCATGACACTATATGTCCTCATGGGTTTGGGTTTGGGTTTAGCTCAGGTCAAGTTTGGGCTAGTTTGGTACAACCGAGTCTCCTAAAAAGTCAAAAGTCATTATAAAAATTATTAATTAATTAAGCCAAAAATATGGTTTAAGCCACAGTTTGAGTTATTACCAATTTACCATATGTCACCCTACCTTGGCTAATATGCTAGTCATGGCACATGACTACACTAGCCATGCCATAATTCCTAGTCAACATGCATCCTAAATCTTAAACATGACTACGGCTATATATAAATAATAAAATTTTGTTTTAAAAAAATATAAAATCCAAAAATTACTATTTAGATAAAAAAATAATAATTAAAAAATTTTGGAGGTTTACATCAAGAATTAGTCATAATCAAAAGTTAGATTAGCTAGATATAATTAGGACTCTGTTAGTAAGTTTTAGGTTGATTAGAAATCAAGAAGTAGTTAGAGGGCAAGAAATTTAGTGATAAGTTAGAAGATTCTAGAAGATTTATTTTGACCTAGAAATAGAAACTAATACCTCATATCCTTTTATCTTCATATATAGGTGGATATTGCAACCCTACTAAGTTGGATTAAGCCAACTACTTACTCTCGACTCTACTTCACAATATTGAATTATTTTGTTCTGTTTACGTATCACGTCTTTGTTGTGTCATACTTATTTATCAAGTCGTGTTGGAAGGGAGAATACTAATGTAGCATGTAGTTTTCGTAGCATGGACCATAATTGACTGCTAGCCATAGTGATACGTGCCTTATGTCCAAACACTTGATTGACTGCTAGCCATCATTTATAATGTGACTTATTCATACTTAGTCCCTACATGCTTGATTAGTGTTCTAATTATACTTGCTACACATCGTGCATGCTAGTTCAGGTATTTCTATCTTTTATTTACTCACTTTCAATTTATTATTTATTTTTGTTTATTGCATCATATTGTTTAGTGGTTTTTGAGATTATTATACTTTTTATTCTGACTGGATTTGTTAACATCAAGTGAAGATGAGGATGATTATCCCATGTACTATGGACCCTCAGAGGACAAATTAGTAAAGGTTGTTTCTAATACAACTATGGATCCCAAAGGCATCTCTAGATGGATATGATCCTTCTATTTATAGATGGTGGAATGATCCATCCAAGCGTGCATATGTGATATATGTATAGAATTTTGGAGAAATGATGCGTGCATGGCACAGGGGAGCTGCACCCAAAAAGTTTGATTGAATCTGTAGTAACCGTACTGTTGGGCTGCGGATTAGCTGACACGTGGCGGTTGTTTAGATTCTTCTGTTGCTAAGATCTTGGGTGCTTGGTAACTCTTTATTATTGGAACTGAGTCAAATGACACGTGGCACGTGTACATTGCTCAAAGATCTCGATTTGTTGAAATCGAATAGATTTGATGTGCTGACTTGGTTCAGTATGTGAGGGAATTTGGTGCATGGCTACTGGACGCATGGCTTTAAGGGCACACGCGATGATTTAGTCGATTCTAACCACGTGACAAGGCACAACTGTAGCCGACAAATAAGTGATGCTTACGCTAACGTTGGTTGTTATCTCGAATTTTGATGCATCTTTGTCTTTATCTGAAACGAATCCCATGCGCCTAGGTGATAGGCACATGACCAATAAGTGCATGGAGTCAGCATGATGATGCTTAGGTTATTGTGTATCCGTCGTCTGCACATCCTTCGAGAAGCACGATGCGTCATATTCGAGTGATAGCTGACATGTGACACGTTTGTCAGTGTTGTATTAAATGTTTATAGGAAGTATATGGAGACATAAGTGCATGGCGTCTTGGCACATCCGAGTCCTGGTACAACTGTGATGGGCGCATGATTTGTTTCTTCTATTTACAAGACCTCCTTCAAAGATTTCAAAACTTGAACCATTTTTAAAATACTTTGAACAAGAAGAATGGACATAGAATTGTTCGCCTTATGGCACATGGTATATATGGCGCATGGTCTGTATGGCACATGGCCTTCTTAGTGCTTGGTCGATCTAACATGCTGTCAAATCTTTGTTGGGATCAGAGCAGGTTGATTTGGTTCGTTCTCTGAAGCGTCGGCTGCGTGCGTTACCCTTATTGAACCACGCACTTTCTTAGGCCTACAAATAGGCACTTGGGGGAGAGTGAAAGTTTTTTTACTCTTTTTTTCAAACCTTCAAAAAGGTTAGTCTCTTCTTCTTTGATCTCCTAAGAAAAAACCCTAACTCTTTCTAAAAGCTGCCGATGCCAGTAAGGGCAAGGGAAAGAAGCCCGTTGAGGTCACTGTCGATATTCAATCTTTCAGATTTATATGTTTTATCTACTGTTATTTGTATCTGTTTAGTAGCTGTTACGGCCCGTACCCTAGAGTAAGGGCACAAGATGTGGGTACGTCCAGCCGACGCCGCAGTGTCGGCGGTAGAACGTTGTCCTAGGTCAAAAATCTAACAATATAAAGGTACATATATAGTATATACACTCCGAATGGAGGTAACATAGCAAATACATTCTCAATCACATCTAAGGTAGAGCATGATAAAAGATAGATAGATAGATAGATAGATAGATAGATAGATAGATAGATAGATAGATAGATAGATAGATAGATAACCAGAATAAAAATCACAGAGATACAATCCAGAAGTCTAAGTGTCTAAATAAGTACATATCCCAAATCATCTCAGAGTCTCAATACAGTAATCCAAAAATATAAAGTGACAGACATCCTAATCTAGGGGAGTGTCATCAACTACTAGTGGGTCCTGCTGCTGGTCCAAGTCACAGCAATCCTCTAGGGTCGCACCGTAATACATAGAGCAGAACGCCTCAGCCTCGTCCTCTGTAATATTTTCAACAGGTCCAGTCAGGACAGGAGCGAGCACAGTACATCTCAACCAAATCATAACAGGTTAGAAAATATAAACATGCTAGAGAGTAAGATACAGGAAACTGAAGAACAACATGATATAAAAAGAGAGACTGTAAGTAAATAGCTATAATATATAGAGAACTATCAGTGTCACTACCACATTTCTAGTTTGAGGGTATTTTTTTCATTTTTGAGGTTATTTGAAATTATTATAATTTATTTGAATTTATGGGAATTTTTAGGATTTATTTTGGAATTATTTGAATGATGGTTGTCTAGGTTGACTTTGACTAGCATTGACTTGGTAGACTAACCTAGAGGCTAACCCTAGTTGTGTTTGGACTTGGTTAGGTCATGTAACCCTAGTTAGACTAGAGTTAACCCATGGTTAGTCATTAGACTCAAGTTAACCATAGAATAGATAACTCATAAGCCATGACTTATGGTTTGAAACCATTAATTAGCAACTTAGCCATAGAGGCCCAAGCCCAACCCATTAGCTATTGCCAAACCCTAACCCTAACATTAGTTGGCCGACTACACCTACATTGGGAATCCCACCCTATAAATACTCTCTTCCATTAGGGCTAGCCTCTTTAGGAAAGTTCAATTAGAAAGAGAGGTATGTTCCAACTTCATTAATTCATATAAATTCCATATTAATTCCTTTTTCCCTCAAACAAATTGCAATAGGTTCTAATTTAGGTATTCTTGCTGTTTGTATATTTTATTCTCAGTTTGTTAGCAATTTGGTGGAGTTTGCTTACAACAATAGTTTTCAGGCCAGCATTGAGATGTCACCTTTCGAGGCTTTGTACAGGCGTAGGTGTCGTACACCCTTATCTTGGGATGATGTTGGTGAGCGAGCTTTACTGGGGCCAGAGATGGTTATTAACGCAGCCGACAAGGTGAATCTCATCAGGGACAGACTTCGTGTGGAGCAGGACAGACATCGGCACTGGGCCGATAGCCACCGGAGGCCCTTGGAGTTTGAGGTACAGATTAGAATAGGATTAGATTTAGGTTTATTGTTGTGTTTTATTGATCATATTTGTTTATCATAGTTAATTTGAGACCTTACTTGTATTTAGGTCGGTGACATAGTTTTTCTGCGAATATCTCTGACTCGCTGTATAATACGTTTTGGTGGAGGTGGGAAGCTTAGCCCGCGCTTCATCGGCCCTTTCGTTATCAGCAGGAGAGTCGACGACGTGGCTTACAGGCTAGACTTGCGACCTGTACTACTGGGTGTCCATAATTTATTCCATGTATCACAGTTGAGACGATACGTGGCTGACCCTAGCCATGTGCTTGATCATTCGGAGTTTAAGGTTGGACCTTCTCTCAGCTATCCAGAGCAGCCAGTGGAGATTTTGGATCGACGGGAGAAGGTACTGAGGAACCAGGTGATACCTTTGGTTCGTGTCGCATGGAGGCATCATTCTCCAGGAGAGTCTACCTGGGAGCGGGAGGATGAGATGCGTAAGCGATACCCTTATCTTTTTGGACCTTGAGGTATACTTTCTATCCTTCTCATCAGTTGTGTTTCGTGTTTCAATTTCGAGGACGAAATTCTTTTAAGAAGGGTACATTTGTCACTACCATATTTCTATTTTGAGGGCATTTTTGACATTTTTGAGGTTATTTGAAATTATTATAATTTATTTAAATTTATGGGAATTTTTAGGATTTATTTTGGAATTATTTGAATGATGGTTGACTAGGTTGACTTTGACTAGCATTGACTTGGTAGACTAACCTAGAGGCTAACCCTAGTTGTGTTTGGACTTGGTTAGGTCATGTAACCCTAGTTAGACTAGAGTTAACCCATGGTTAGTCATTAGACTCAAGTTAACCATAGAATAGATGAGTCATAAACCATGACTTATGGTTTGAAACCATTAATTAGCAAATTAGCCATAGAGGCCCAAGCCCAACCCATTAGCTGTTGCCAAACCCTAACCCTAACATTAGTTGGCCGGCCACACCTACATTGGGAATCCCACCCTGTAAATACTCTCTTCCATTAGGGGTAGCCTCTTTAGGAAAGTTCATTTGGAAAGAGAGGTATGTTCCAACTTCATTAATTCATATAAATTCCATATTAATTCCTTTTTCCCTCAAACAAATTGCAATAGGTTCTAATTTAGGTATTCTTGATGTTTGTGTATTGTATTCTCAGTTTGTTAGCAATTTGGTGTAGTTTACTTACAACAACAGTTTTTAGGCCAGCATTGAGATGTTACCTTTCGAGGCTCTGTACGGGCATAGGTGTCATACATCCTTATCTTGGGATGATGTTGGTGAGCGAGCTTTACTGGGGCCAGAGATGGTAGTTGACGCAGTCGAGAAGGTGAATCTCATCAGGGACAGACTTCGCGTGGCGCAGGACAGACATCGGCACTGGGCCGATAGCCACCGAAGGCCCTTGGAGTTTGAGGTACAGATTAGAATAGGATTAGATTTAGGTTTGTTGTTGTGTTTTATTGATCATGTTTGTTTATCATAGTTAATTTGGTTGCTTGTGTTTAGGTCGGAGACATGGTTTTTCTGCGAATATCTCCGACTCGTGGTACTATACGTTTTGGTGGAGGTGGGAAGCTTAGCCCGCGCTTCATCGGCCCTTTCGTTATCAGCGAGAGAGTCGACGACGTGGCTTACAGGCTAGACTTGCCACCTGCACTAGTGGATGTCTACAACATATTCCATGTATCACAGTTGAGACGATACGTGGCTGACCCTAGCCATGTGCTTGATCATTCGGAGATTAAGGTTGGACCTTCTCTCAGCTATCCAGAGCAGCCAGTGGAGATTCTGGATCGACGGAAGAAGGTACTGAGGAACCAGGTGATACCTATGGTTCGTGTCGCATGGAGGCATCATTCTCTAGGAGAGTCTACCTGGGAGCGGGAGGATGAGATGCGCGAGCGATACCCTTATCTTTTTGGACCTTGAGGTATACTTTCTATGCTTCTCATCAGTTGTGTTTCACCTTTCAATTTCGATGACAAAATTCTTTTAAGAAGGGTACATTTATCACTACCACATTTCTATTTTGAGGGTATTTTTGTCATTTTTGAGGTTATTTGAAATTATTATAATTTATTTGAATTTATGAAAATTTTTAGGATTTATTTTGGAATTATTTGAATGATGGTTGACTAGGTTGACTTTGACTAGCATTGACTTGGTATACTAACCTAGAGGCTAACCCTAGTTGTGTTTGGACTTGGTTAGGTCATGTAACCCTAGTTAGACTAGAGTTAACCCATGGTTAGTCATTAGACTCAAGTTAACCATAGAATAGATAAGTCATAAGCCATGACTTATGGTTTGAAACCATTAATTAGCAACTTAGCCATAGAGGCCCAAGCCCAACCCATTAGCTATTGCCAAATCCTAACCCTAACATTAGTTGGCCGGACACACCTACATTGGGAATCCCACCCTATAAATACTCTCTTCCATTAGGACTAGCCTCTTTAGAAAAGTTCATTTGGAAAGAGAGGTATGTTCCAACTTCATTAATTCATAGAAATTCCATATTAATTTCTTTTTCCTTCAAACAAATTGCAATAGGTTCTAATTTAGGTATTCTTGTTGTTTGTGTATTTTATTCTCAGTTTGTTAGCAATTTGGTGAAGTTTGGGGAGCAAGGAGACACCCCCTCTTTGGAGCTTTTTGAGAAGTTTTGACACCTATAGGTAAATTCCTAAAACTCTATATTAGATGCTATTATTTTTGCATATTGACCTAGATCTAAGTGTCCCCTAGCTAACCCTAGAGTTCTGTAGGATTTTGTGTCCATTTCGTGTCCTAAATGGACACGTGTCAGCCCACTAGTTAAGGTGTTTGATGAAATGCCCCAAAGGGCATTTCAATTTAATTTTTGGAAAGTGTTTGAACGAAAAATTGTGTTTTTGTGTGGCTTATAGTTTTCTATGGGACTGAGCCACAATTAGGGTCGTGTCGTGTCAGGTTTTGGACACGAACACGCGGTTCAGATACCACACACACTGTCCTGTCACTCTGGGAGGATTTCTTTGTGGACACGGCGACTCGACATGAACCACTTGACACGTGGCTAGGGGCATTGACTGACACCACGTGTGTCAAGTCTCATGTGTCCCCGTGTCGTGTCGAGCGAGCACGAGCTCGTGCACCTATTTTGTACTACACGCGCATAGTTTGTTTTTGGGTTCTGATTCGGCTCGTTAAGTCGGACACGACGACACGCAGGTGCAAATCAGGTGGCACGAACCTAGGTGGACACTAGGCGAACCCACACACACGAGCACGAGGTTTGATTCGTGTCGTGTCGTGTCCTAGACTATCTGGAACACGTGCACGACACTGTGTTTTGTGTCTGTGTGTATGTGCTGGTTTTGTGTTTTAATCTATTTGGACACATCGTGTCATATTGTGGTGGACACGTATTGGGCCCTAAGACACGTGCTCAAGTTATATTTATATTACCAACCATTTATTTTACATTCTAACATGTTTTTATTCATCATTTTTGTATTTTCCCTAAAATCCTGATACCAGTTATGTTTTCAGTATTTTCCAGATTTTTAAATGGAATTTGGGCAATCTAATTAGCTCTTATTAATGCAAATTTTCACATGTTTCTAACCTTAGTGTGCGTGCCTATAAGTAATCTAATTGTATGCCAATTTTGGGGTGGTTTCATTTAGTTTTGGTTTCGAAATAGGGGTTGAAGATTTCAACTAGAAAACTGAATTGAGATTCCTTTCTTTTTACTGAGATTATGTTGATATCCTGTTAAATGTTTAAACCTGGGAATTCATCACTGTTTGCATTCACTAATGTGATTTCCTTTCTTATATTTACTGAAAACTGAAATGGGGTTGTCATTGGGAGTTGGGTTGGGGTTTCTATAAATTTCAGGAACTGAAACCTATGTCAATTTCCTCTTACACACATTTGATTTCCAGATTTCTTCACAGTTCACTCACACACACCCTCATGCCATATCTCTCACACACACACAAGTGTCTCACAAACACACACACACATTTACCTGTATATGGACACCCTATGTACACACATGCGACACTTGTCACTCTTCCTCACTCCTCTTTCTATCCCTCTCTACATATATATATATATGCATGCATATATGTAAAATATATATATATATATATATATTTATATATATATATATATATATATATATATATATATATATATATATATATATATGAAAAAAAAATATATATATATATATATATATATATATATATATATATATATATATATATATATATATATATATATATATATATGCATGCATATATGTAAATATATATATATATATATATATATATATATATATATATATATATATATATATATATATATATATATGTAATATATGTATATCTATATATGTAGTATATGTATGTATCTAGTATAGATGCTTGTGAATAGTATGTAAATATGCATCTATGTATTTATGTGAATATATATATATATATATATATATATATATATATATATATATATATATATATATATATATATATATATATATTTTAATATATATATATATATATATATATATATATATATATATATATATATATATATATATATATATATATATATATATATAAAAAATATATATATATATATATATGTATGTATGTATGTATGTACCTATAATGTGATGTATAAATATAGGTATAATATGGTTTCCTAATGTGTGTGTATTAGCATAGGACTATAGCTTATGGATGCAATGTGTGATGTAAGTATAGTCTAGTATAGTAGTGTATTGACCAATATGGACTTGTTAGGACTTAGAATGACTGTTAAACCTAGTTTAACATAGCCTAGACTTGTTTAGACCTAGAATGACTTGTTTGACCTAATTCAGACTTATTGGATCTAGTTTGACCATAGTTGACCTAGTTTGACTTCTAGTGTTGACCAGAGTTGACCAAGAGTTGACTTTGGCCTAGATTGACCTAGATTCATTTAGAATGCATTGTAGTGTATCTTATTACCATTCTGGACATGTTATGACTTGTGCTGTTCTAAATAGGAGCCAAACACCTCTCCTCGGACAGTACTTTCATCTTGGACACTCAGATACCAGGCGAGTACATTCTCTGATCATTTCATATCTTGTTTAGAATTATTTTCCTGCTTTAAATTACTTTACTTGATACTGTCACGTTGGTCACACGGATTAGTACTATATGGATCCCTTCTTGAGATGTTATCCCCTCAGGAAGCATCGAATACTACATGTTCTGTGCGTTTCACTTACATGGTGTATCACTATGATTCATGGTTCATTGATCACTTGTGACATGTACTCTCATGATCACAGAGTCTTTTTTGAACCACCCATTTATGGGCATTTCTAGATCACCCATTTATGGGCCTACCATGTATCATCCCTTGTGGGCCATTACATGGAATCATAACATAACCTGGCTGGATCCTTGTATATTGATTGGGGGTACGGGGGAGTAGAAGTAGACATATGAATAATATCCAAGTAGTGTAGTTCCCAGAATCACTCCATAGTATAGTTTCCAGAATCTCCTATGGCATTCACATGTTTACATTGTACTCTGACTCACTAGCCACCGATAGTTCTCTATGTACAGTATATATTTCCATTACAACTTTCTCTATTTACATCATGTACTTTCTTTCAGTTCCTGTATCTTATTTTACTGCATGATTATGTTTTCTAACCTGCTATGAACTGTTGAGATGTATTGTGCTCGCTCCTGTCCTGACTGGACCTGTTGAAAATATTACAGAGGACGAGGAGGAGGCCTGTGTGGATACCTTTTACGGTGCTACCTTAGATGAGATGTTGGACTTGGACCAGCAGCAGGTCCCACTAGCAGTGGATGACACTCCTCTAGACTAGGATGTTTTCATTTACATTACTCTCTGGATGATTGTATATATTGATACTTGGGATATGCATTTATCTTAGACACTTAGACTCTCTGTTTGTACTTGTGGATTTTCTTTCCTTTCAGCAGTATTTATCTATCTATCTTCTATCTCATCTTCCTGCCTTAGTTGTGGTTGAGTTTACTTTCTGCTATGTCATCCCCATTCGGAGAGTATAAACTGTTTAGCATTATATTGTTAGATGTTGTGACCTAGGACAGCGTTCTACCGTCGACACTGCGGCGTAGGCTGGACGTACCCACTTATCGTGCCCTTACTCTAGGGTACGGGTCGTGACAATTAGTGACTAGTGATTCAGAGCACAAGATGGTTATGTAAACGGCACGATGTTACACACGAGTAATCTAAAGAGGATGCACACGAGTAATCTACTGGATTGATTACATAACCACTTCTACTCCTCCGCCCCAATCAATACACAAGAATTTAGCCAAGTTATGTTATCGTACACGAAGTATAGTCGCACACGAAGATCATGTGAGCACATGATTACACACGATTTCACACGATTTACACACGAAAAGCACGAACACAAGGAGTACACGATGCTCATGATAAAGTACACGAACACGAAATACCCGATGTATCCGCTAAGGGGATAACATCGCACGACAAGATCCATATAGTACTAATCTGTGTTTCCAACGTGTCAGCATCATGTAAAGTAATCTAAAGCAGGAAATATAATCCTAAACAAGATATGAAATGATCAGAGAATGTACTCGCCTGTATCCTGAGTATCTGAAGAGTATCTACTGTCCGAAGAGTGGTGTCTGTCTCCTATAGAACAGTACAAGTCACTATAAGTCTAAAATAATATAACAGACTGCTACAATGCATCTACATGAAATTTGGGGTCAAACTGGACTAAAGTCAACTCTAGTCAAGCTTAGAAGTCAAACTAGGTCAACTAAGTCAAACCTAAGTCAAACAAGTATATACTAGTCTAACTAGTCTATTCTAGTAAGCCCACATCAATTCTAGACTATACAAGTCTAACTACACCTGTAACTGGTGTTCAACCCATACCCATAGGCTATGAGTCCTAGGTTATAGGCTATATTACCTATATACCAAACCACATATCACATATCAATATATATATCTAAATATAATATAGTACACCCAATATAATATATAGGCTACCTATATATATATATATATATATACATATATATATATATATATATACACATGTACATATGTATATACACATATACCTAGAGGATAGGAATGGCAAGTGATTGTGTTCATGTGTGTGTGTGTGTGTGTGTGTGTGTGTGTGTGTTGAGAGTACAAGAGGGTGTCATATGTAACAAGTGTCATTAGAGTGTTAATAGAGTGTTAGTGAATGAGGGTGTGAGTGTATACATGGTGTAGTGTCACATAGGAATAGAAATATAGATACCTGTGTAACCTGTGAACAGTGAGTGTTTATTTGTGTGTGAGTGAGAGTGTACAAGAGGGTATGATATAATAGCATGTGTGTGTGTGGGGGGGTGAGGCATGACAGTTGTGTAGCAAAGTGAATAGGAATCAATCACAGGTATTCAAGAAAGGGAAATCAACTCTCAGTTTTTCTCAGGTTGGTTGACAGTAACATATCAATCAACCCAAACACCAATTCGAATTCTCTTAACAAAACAAAACCAATGCAATGTATAGAGAATTAACATTCAATATTCATTCAATTTCAGTTAAGGAAAGGAAATCAATTCAGGTATTAAGGAATGAAATCAATTCTCAGAAATTGAGAATTCCTGGAAGTCTAATGACAGTTTAACATTGAATCAAATGACAGTTTAAATGGGAAGAACAGTCCACTTATGAAAGAAATCAATTCTCAGTTTTATGACAGCCCAACCACATGTCAAATTCTCATTCATGAATCCAAAACCTATTTTAATATGTAAAATCAATCTACCATGAGCTAATACACATGCAGGAATAATAATGGTACTTAAATCGTCAATTTACAATCAGATTAAATAGGGATTAAGTTTAGGAAAAACTGAAATATAATGTGGTATCAGTCATATACATTCGAAACCCAAACTCAACATCAAATATTCCATTTCTCATCAAACAACCTATTCTAATAAGTAAAACTAATCTACTATGAACTAATACACATGTTCAGAAAATTAATTGGCAATTTAACCATAATTTAAACAAATAAAAGTGGAATGAAACACTGGATAAATAGAAACTGAACACAGTGCAATAACAGCCTCATGCACGTGTTCACTGGCCTCGTGCACGTGATACGACACGACACAGACCCTGTGCTCGTGTCCCAGTGTCGAGTGTGTCTAGGTCTACGGTCCTGACACCCTGATATGGGTCCACGACACATGTGTCAATAACACGACACACGTATCAGTCGCCCAATCGGCTGAACCCGATTCCAGTGCGTGACCAATGCACACACGAATGCGTGTCCGACACGACACGAGGATTTACTAAACTTGGGGAGCCTCGTGTCAGTGTCAGCCCCGACCCGTATGTCAAATTTCCCGTGTCCATATGGTGTGTCCAGTGTGTTGTGGCCCCCGAGTAGCCGGGGACTGCTACGCGCGTGCGTGTGTGCTGAACCCGCGTGTTCACGTGTCCAATACGACACGACATGACACCACAACCACCTCAGACAACCAGAAATCATTAAGCAAAGCCAAACCCTAATTTCCTGTTCAAACAAAATCAGAAAACAAGAAAGAAATGCCCACTGTGGCATTTCATCAAACACTTAGGTATGCCCACTGATATGTGTCCGGTACGAACACATATTGGACACAAAACCTAGAAATACCTACACCAATAGTTAGGGTAGTCCTAGGGCTTCCTATTCATGCATTGAAATCACTATTTTATGGAGAGGATTAGGAATTACCTAGGTGTGTAAAAAAGCCCAAAAAGTTTCAAAGAGGGGTGTTCCTCTTGCTACCCAAACTCCTCCAAATTGCTCCTCCACTGAAATTTCTCACCATAGTCAGGAAATACACAGAGATTATAACCTATTGCAAGAAATTTGAAGAAAAAAGGAGTTGAATGGAGAAGATAGGGATTGGGGAAGAATGGGGTTTACATCTATTTTTAAACTTGATAATTCCTAAATGAGGCTAGCCCTAAGTGGAAGAGACATTAAATAGAGTGAGGAAACCAAGGTTGGCCGGCCAAGCAAGTGTAGGGCTAGGGTTAGGATTTCACTAGTTAGGTTATGGGGCTCTATGGGCCTTAAGCCATAAGCCATGGTTTATGAAATCACAAGTCACTAATCCATCCTATTCCTTATCTCTATTTCCCCAATTTAATCCTAATGACTAGAGTATCATTAATTTAGGTTAAACTAGGGTTTCATAATCTAACTAAATGGTCATGACTAGGGTTAGCTTCTTGGACAGACTCCAAAGTCACCATGAGTCAAAGTCAAGAATAGCACTAAATTAAAATATACCAAAAATCACTTAAATTCCAATAATTCTAATTAATACAATATAATTCCAAATAATTTCCAAAAATTCAAAAAATGACCAAAATACCCTCATCTTGAAAACTGGGTGTTACAATCCTACCCCCCTTAGAAAAATTTTGTCCTCAAAATTAAGATGATCGCGCCCCTTCTAGGTCAAACATAGTCAAGGGTCAATCACTAGTCAATTTGTCAACATCCAAGTACTTGGGCCATCAGCTGGTCAACTTCTTAGGATTTACCTATGCTAGCTACCTAAGTGTTGGCAACTAGAATTTAGAAAAAAGAGAAACTCTATAATAGGCTAGCTCTTAACCTTCCAATCCTATCAAGTCACTCATAACTAAGTACCTACAAGCTGAGCACACCAATCCCAAATACCACATATATATATGCTCAAGAACAACAACCCATCACATATATCCTAAGTATATCATCTATATATATATATATATATATTAAAATATATATATATATATATATATATATATATATATATATATATATATATATATATATATATATATATATATATATATATATATATATATATGACTGATCAACCAAGGGTTAAAGTAGACTAAACTTATAAGTGACTGAAATAAATGCTTAGAATTTAGGCTAAGGATGAATGGTCTGAATCATCAGTGTAGGCAAAAGGAAATGATGCTAAGGAGACTGAAATTTTGAGCTAAAGGATAAGACATTTGGGTCCACTTATATAGTCAAAGTGAAAGAAAACCTACATGGTGACTGAAACATGCCTCTAGATCAACCTGGCCTCTCCTCTATATCTGGCTAAACTAACTACATGCAGGACAGCGGTCTGAAGAAGTGAACCAGACTGGTGTACATGGAATGCAATAGACAGTATACTGAAAATAAGTGCAGGCTACGTACCAATCAAAATACATTACATATATATACAAACTATATATATATTAACCCTCATCACCTCAACTCTACTCAGGGTCTAAAAACACACACTCCCTATCACATGCCTAGCATTCCAATGTAGGAGTCAGATACTGTAAGGTGTACTGGGACAGAACAGTGAACTGTCCCAAGTTGTGAGTACAGACCTCTAGTATGCATGATACTAACTCTCCAGATATGTAGAATATGGTAAGGGGTTGATGGTTATATTGGTGAGTCAATAATTGGGGTCTGAACTATGGTCCAGTGAAACCTATGATGCAACATGGAAGGTAATAAAATTTGAGTGCAGTGAACAACTTGTACAAGTCTGAACCAAGGGGACAGGATATCTAGTGAAGGGTCTGCACACTGCCTATAAAGGTTGATCAAACATGGCTGAACTCCACACAAAGGGAAATTAACTAAAATAGAAAACTGAACCAAATATAGGCTAAATAACTTGTCCATACCCTATAAAACAATGGCCTGTAGATACCAACCCCCATCACATATGTCAATATCATCTGCAATCTATATGTATATATAGACCTCTCAGCCTTAGGTAAACTGCAACTATACTCAAGGACAGGCTCTAGTCATGGGTGTCTCACTGGAAAGGTAAGAAAGTAATAACAATCATCAAGGCTGTAAGGCATACTAACATCCTATATATAAACTGGTTGGTATTATAAATAACAGGGAAATCATCTACAATAGGTTACTATTCTAATACCAATACTAACTATCATCTCTAGGGTACAGACACTCTACAAGTCATCACATCATTACACTATGAAAGAACTACTTATGAATAAGCTCTACAACTAAAAATTTCTACTCCTAAGTTATTTGATGGAATACAATTTTAAAACAACAGAAGGGTATGATAGAGATAATATGTTTAAAAACATTCTCAAGATATAATCTGATAATCATATGCGTCTGTCCAAAATCATGTTACTCAGAGTCTTCGTCATGCTAGTGAGCAAGGCTACGATAATCATAGAGTCCTTGACTAAGGCACATACCTCTAGAATTATGGTATTTAAAATTTTCACATTGCCGTATGCTTGGCAGCAAAAACCTTAAGTTCCCACACCCGAGAAATACGTCCTAAATCCGACTATATGTCCTCACTATGCCAGCTAACACGACTATCGAAGATTCTAGATCCCATAACTGAGGTGACCTAGCCCATATGATTTATCTTGGCAGAAAATTAAATCGACAATGAATACCAAGAATCAGATTTATCTACGAACAAGAACGATAAGCAAGATATGTTGGAACTGAATTTCAAGATGGTTAAAATATGGCAAGGAACGAAATGGAGATGGACAGAACCTGCGATAAGCTCTCCTACTGCCTGCACTCTCAGCTGCCATAGCGTAAGCTCGCCCCTGCTGGCCTCCTCCAGCCTGATGCTGTGCGAATCTCTGCGGCTGAGTCTGAAAGGGTAATCCCTCCTGCTGGCTCACCGGAGCCCTCGTTCCTGCTCTCTGAGTCATTGTTGTCTGGCTCCTGGGATACTTCCTACACCGATGCTCCGTTGAACCATAAAGTAAACACCTGCCAAGCCTCATCCTGCAGTCGTTCTACCCATGGCCTGCCTTCTTGCAGAAGTTGCACCTAGCGTCCTGCTGCTGTCTGGATGTATGGTAGAAATATGCACGTCCCTGACCCTGAAGGTGCTGCTGAACAGGCCTCTGCTGATACTGATGCTGAATCTGGCCTCCCAGTGGCCGAGCAGCCACCAGCTCTACTGTCTCCCTGACCAACTGGTGGGTATCGTGTACGCTCTGTCGGAGATCAACAGACTGGCTCTGCTGCATCTGCTGTTGGGTCTCCAGGAATTGCTGAAAAAGGGTAAACATCTGAGCCACTGCCCCTGAAGGTAACTGCTGCTGGAATGTATCCGGAATGACGGGAGAAGACCTCCGGACAGGTGGAGGTATACTCCCAAAAGCTGCAGACGCTCTTACCTGAGCAGAAACAGGAGGTGTTGTGGTCCCAGCGTCCTCAATCGGGCGAGGGGTGGTAGACCTCTCACCAGCGTCTGCTGGACCAGAGCGATGCGATCGTGTCTCAACTATCCTGGAGACACAGATCAAATAAGAACCAATTACTGAGAATGAGTCAAAATATCAAAGGAGGACAGTTAAAAATTCAAGAAAAGACGATAAGTAGCAATTTAGATAAAAGGAATCCGATAAGGAGTTTTTCCTAGTGTAATTGAGTACCCTAAAAAATATTCTAATCCTACTACAGGCTGTAGTGATACTCTAGTTCAAATACCACTACATAAACTCGACTTGCATGGGCCACCACTAAAAACGTGTCACGACCCGCACCCTAAAGTAAGGGCACGAGACGTGGGTACGTCCAGCCTACGTCGTAGTGTCGGCGGTAGAATGTTGTCCTAGGTCAAACATCTAACAATATAAAGGTACCTGTACAGTATATACACTCCGAATGGAGGTGACATAGCAAATACAGTCTCAATCACATCTAAGGTAGAGCATGATAAATGATAGATAGATAGATAGATAGATAGATAGATAGATAACCAGAATAAAAATCACAGAGATATAATCCAGAAGTCTAAGTGTCTAAATAAGTACATATCCCAAATCATCTCAGAGTCTCAATACAGTAATACAGAAAGATAAAGTGAAAGACATCCTAATCTAGGGGAGTGTCATCAACTGCTAGTGGGTCCTGCTGCTGGTCCAAGTCACAGCAATCCTCTAGGGTCGCACCGTAATACATAGGGCAGAACGCCTCAGCCTCGTCCTCTGTAATATTTTCAACAGGTCCAGTCAGGACAGGAGCGAGCACAGTACATCTCAACAAAATCATAACAGGTTAGAAAATATAAACATGCTAGAGAGTAAGATACAGGAAACTGAAGGACAACATGATGTAAAAAGAGAGACTGTAAGTAAATAGCTACAATATATAGAGAACTATCAATGTCAAGTTTCCCGGGTCCACGTGGTGTGTCCAGTGTGCTGTGGCCCCCGAGTAGCAGGGGACTGCTACGCGCGTGCGTGTGTGCTGAACCCGCGTGTTCACGTGTCCAATACGATATGACACGATACCACAACTACCTCAGACAACCAAAAATCATTAAGCAAAGCCAAACCCTAATTTCCTATTCAAACAAAATCCGAAAACAAGAAAGAAATGCCCACTGTGGTATTTTATCAAACACTTAGGTATGCCCACTGATACGTGTCCGGTACGGACATGTATTGGACACAAAACCTAGCAATACCTATACCAACAGTTAGGGTAGTCCTAGGGCTTTCTATTCATGCATTGAAATCACTATTTTATGGAGAGGATTAGGAATTACCTAGGTGTGTGAAAAAGTCCAAAAAGCTTCAAAGAGGGGGTGTTCCTCTTGCTACCCAAACTCCTCCAAATTGCTCTTCCACTGAAATTTCTCACCATAGTCAGGAAATACACAGAGATTAGAACCTATTGTAAGAAATTTGAAGGAAAAAAGAGTTAAAATGGAGAAGATAGGGATTGGGAAAGAATGGGGTTTACCTCTATTTTCAAACTTGATAATTCCAAAAGGAGGCTAGCCCTAAGTGGAAGAGACATTAAATAGAGTGAGGAAACCAAGGTTGGCCGGCCAAGCAAGTGTAGGGCTAGGGTTAGGGTTTCACTAGTTAGGTTATGGACCTCTATGGGCCTTAAGTCATAAGCCATGGTTTATAAAATCACAAGTCACTAATCCATCATATTCCTTATCTCTATTTTCCCAATTTAATCCTAATGACTAGAGTATCATTAACTTAGGTTAAACTAGGGTTTCATAATCTAACCAAGTGGTCATGACTAGGGTTAGCTTCTAGGACAGACTCTAAAGTCACCATGAGTCAAAGTCAAGAATAGCACTAAATTAAAATATACCAAAAATCACTTAAATTCCAATAATTCTAATTAATACAATATAATTCTAAATAATTTCCAAAAATTCAAAAAATGACCAAAATACCCTCATCTGGAAAACTGGGTGTTACAGTAGCCTAGTATTTATAGACTCGTATTATTCTTTTCGAGTTTACTCGGACAAGTATGATTATTAGGCTGCAGACTAGTATTAATATTTTTCTTTCTTATGTTTCTGTTATATGGATTGAGATATAAAGTTGATGTAGTGATAGTTACACCATTTCGAATAGCTTATACGTATTATAGTCGGACTAGAGTCTGGTTGAATACGTAGCTGGCCTATGCCACGTGGTTCGGTCCCGCGTATTTGGAACTGGGGCATGACAGTACCTGTAGGTTATATTCCTTTCATACACAGCACAAAGGATTATAGCATTTGTGTTTTTGTTCATTTACCTATGTTCACGGGCATGAATATGACATAATACGTTCACGACGACACGGACATTGCACAGAGTTTGGCATATTCTAGTGTATTTTGGAGAGTGTGTGCCATGTCCAATACATTTATGGACAAGTTGACATGGACATTGTACTAATTTCCGGAGTCTGTGCTCATAGTCAATCACTATTTTATTAGTTTGAGTTACAGAAAACTGAACAAGCAGTGCAATTCAATATACTTATTGACTTGTTTGCAGAAGTTTTCTAAACAAATAGATTCTCCCTATTTCCTTAAATTTCTTCATATATAATAGGTAATGATGATGTGCCGAGTAGTTCTGCATGTTCTCAGAGAAAGTATGATATAAACCATTTCAGGGGAATAGTGTGTAAATGATACTCAGTAATTAGATTTTACGAGCTGGTGAGATGTGTGGAGTAGCCCTGCATGTGCTGACAGAAAGGAGGATATAAAACATTGCAGGGAAAAGAGTGTAAATGATATTCAGTAATTAGATTTTACAAGTAGGTAAAATTGTTTTGTACAGACCGAGTTTAGTTACCCTGTAATCTGTACAAGATACTAATATCAAATTATTGTTGGATGGTGGCTGCAAAGGACCTAACGTCATGACTCTCATTATTTCTTAAAACATTAATACAGTATTCTACCATTAGAGCATCTCCAACCCTAGTATATTGTAAGTGTTGTGATTTCTATGTGGCATTAGGCACAAGACAATGTGGTGACCGGATGGAATATGCTTTCCCCTAATATGGTGTCTCAAATATGTCCCATCTTACGTAAAGATATGGGTTCCATCAATTTTATAAAAAATAACTCACAACTGATGCGACCTATATTTTTATGTGAGAGGAGACAGGTTTGGAACACCATATTTGGTGACAACAGATCCAATCTCACAAAAGATGATGAAGTAGGAAACTCTTCTCCAATGCAAAAGTATTGAGATGCTTACTTTTTTCCAACTTCCAAGACAACTTCTCTTTATTTTTTCTAAATATATTTTATTCATAATTGATGATATGGAGGTGAACACATTATCAAGTTTATTGTCTAGAACTAGACAACTAACTTCACAATGTCTTCTATAATTTTTGTCACATAAGCTTCACAATTTTCTTGACAATTGTATTGGAGAAGAATTTTGAAAAAAAGTTTATCATTCCTATGTGGCAACAACATTTTTTTTTCCAAAGTCACAATAGGGTTGGGTTAGAGATGCTCTTATGCTTGGTACATATTAAGGAATGTCTGTGAACTAGCATCCATGTTTTATATATATATGAGTGCAATTTTCTGAAGGATTTATACAGGTATTATTGGCCAGCTCCTACCTAAGGAAAATTTCAATAAATATTTTCTGTAGTACCATATTTATATATATCTATGTTCAGTCATTCTACCCAGCTCTTTATTAGAAAAATAAAATATTTTCTTCTAGTACTCTTGAAATGACCACAAAATCAGTAAAAACAATCTGATAATTTTGTCTGTCCCGTGATAACAGTTGAAAGAAAGAGTTTTATGAGTGCAATTTTCTGAAGGATTTATACAGGTATTGTTGGCCAGCACCTACCTAAGGAAAATTTCAGTAAATATTTTCTGTAGTACCATATTTATATAACTATGTTCAGTCACTCTACCCAGCTCTTTAATTAGAAAATTAAAATATTTTCTTCTAGTACCTCGAAATGACCACAAAATCGTTAAAAACAATCTGATAATTTTGTCCCATGATAACAGTTGAAAGAAAGAGCTGAGAAATTTGAAAGGCGGGACGGCTAAAGAAGAACTGAGGGAGAAAAAAAAGAATGAGAAGAAAAAGCTATTGCGTCAGAAGAGTTCCATGTGGATTGCTGAGGATAACTTGGAGAAGAGGGTATCAGAGGCTATTATTTGTACAACTCTCCTGTAATTCAATCAGAAACATACTTCACCAGGTTGGGCACATAAACTTGTGATTCCTTTTTTTATCTTTCTTTTTTGTTCTTTTTAGTTAATATGACTGGAAATTTTTGTTTCCCTTCACCTATTTGTGGTTAACTTTAAAGGGTTGAAGACAACAATCATATTTGTTCTTGGGAAAAGAGGTATCAATCTTTTTAGCAGTGTTAGAAGGCTCAAGGCTCAAAATGGAGATCTTATGGAGTAGGTCTACTATTGGGTACAATAAGACTGAAAACAACTCTTATTATGGCTCAAATTTCTCATAACAAAAGGAACTGCTAAAACTGGCAAGATCACATCTTGGTACCCTCTCTGTGTTACATCTATGTAGTTTCAGTTGAAATGAGTGGAATTTTTCAGATGATTTTATTGATGGACTTCTGCCACTACTTATAGAGAGTACACCTCCTCTTCACAATACAACTTCCGATGTGGGACTAAAGTCCCTTATTAGTTCTCAACACTCCCCCTCAAGATGGGCGATAGATATTAATCATCCCCATCTTGTTACATAGCTTTGACAGACTCAATGAACTAAGACCCTTAGTCAGACAGTCTGCAACTTGTTCTTCTGAGTGAACATGGTCAATCTTCAGTATCCCTTGTTCCAGCTTCTCCTTGACGAAGAATCGATCGATCTCGATGTGCTTCGTTCTGTCGTGCTAAACTGGATTGTTAGTTATACTTATTGCAGCTTGACTATCGCTCAGAAAACGTAATGGTGCCCCTTGTCCAGCTTCAATTCTGTCAGCAGTGCTCTTACACATAGCAACTCTGACACTCCCAGAGTTATTGCCCTGTATTTTACTTCAGCTGTCGATCGTGCTACCACTGGTTGTTTCTTGTTTCTCCATGAGACTAGGTTTCCTTCTACAAAAATACAGTACCCCGTGGTAGACCTTTTGTCGTCTATGCAGCTTGCCCAGTCTGCATCGCAGTATCCCTCAACTTTTATGTGTATATTCTTTTTGAACCATATTCCTTTTTCCGGCGTCCCTTTTAGATATCTCAAGATCTGAAACACTACTTCCGTATGACCTGTTCTTGGATCATGCATGTAGCAGCTCACTACACTCACCGTAAATGAGATATCTGGGCGAGTGTGCCCCAGATAAATCAATCTTCCTACAAGTCTTTGATACCTTCTACGATCAACAGGCTCTCCTGCTTCTGCTCCCAGATTGCACTTCTGGTCAATTGGAGTTACTGCTGCTTTGCATCCCAGCATCTCTGTCTCCTTTAGCAGATCTAGTACGTATTTTCTCTGTGAGAGAACAATTCCTTGTTCGCCGTCACACACTTCGATACCCAGAAAATACTTCATCGTTCCTAAATCCTTCACCTCAAACTCCTTCGCGAGTTTTGACTTCAGCTTAGTAATCTTGACTTCATCACAAGTGATTATTTTATCATCCATATATACAGCAAGTATAGTAATGTGGCCTCTTGTATGCTGGAGGAAGACCGTATGATCTGCATTTGTTTGATGGTACCCCATGCCTGTAACAGCTTTTCTGAATCTGTCAAACCAGACTCGAGGAGATTGCTTGAGTCCGTATAGTGACTTCTTTAGTTTACACACTTTACCATGCGACGTCCCTCCGTTTGATTCTGTCGTATAGCACCCTGGCGGGGGTTCCATGTATACTTCTTCTTGCAGGTCCCCGTGGAGAAAGGCATTTTTTACATCTAACTGGTATAGCTTCCACCCATAGTTTGTTACAATGGAGACCAGAGTTCTTACCGTGCTCATTTTTGCAACTGGGGCAAACGTCTCATCATAGTCAATGCCATATGATTGTGTGTATCCTTTGCAACCAACCTCGTCTTGTACCGCTCTACATTTTCTTCTGGCATCTCCTTTATTGTGTACACGGGTATTTGCATCCTACAGCTTTCTTCCCTTTGGGTAATAGAACTAGCTCCCATGTCTTATTTTTCTCTAGTGCCTCAAGTTCTTCCATCATTGCAGCTTTCCACCTTGGATTTTTCTTTGCTTCCTGCCAACACTTGGGCAAAGAAGTAGAGTCTAACGATGCAATGAAGGCTCGATAATTTGGAAAAATGTTAGAATAAGACAAGAAGTTGGCAATGTCATGTTCATAATCATCATAACGACGAGGAGCCTTACCCGCATTGATGCGAGAAGATCTCCTTAAAGGAGCAATAAGTGGTGGAGAGGACATACCATCAGAGTTAGAGAGATCCGCATCGGAATCAGAGTGATTCAATGCGGGGGCAACATCTTCAAGAGCCGGGGCAGGAGTAGACGAGGGACTTGGTATGGTAGGCACTTGACGGTACAGTAGGCACTGACACTGGGTACGGCTTCCCCCCGCATAACATATGTATCATCTTCTTCATTGGAGTCACTGCTATCTCCCCCTTTCGTCCAGTTCTCCACGACTGGGCACGGGACCGATTCGACTACCATATTTGGGCTTATTCTCTCCCCTCACGTCTAACACCCTCCGTGTTAGGTGTGTCACCAAACGCTGACATCTGAACCATAGTATGGTTCCAATTCTCGGAATGTAACGTCCATGCTTACAAACAGTTTTTGCTCAACCGGGCTCCAACATGTATATCCCTTCTAAGTCGTCGTGTACCCGACAAAGACACATTTAACCGCTCTAGGATATAGTTTACCAACTCCCGGCCTATTATCTTGGATAAAACACACACATCCAAATACTTTCAGTAGAACTGTGTAAGTGGTTACACTAGTAAGCATTTCCAACGGTATCTTCCAGTCCAATACTTGAGATGGCATTCTGTTGATGAGATAAGAGGTCGTCAAGACAGCTTGTCCCCATAAGTGTTTTGGGACATTCATAGCCAGCATCATCGTCCGTACGACCTCCAGCATGTGTCTGTTCTTCCATTCGGCCACACCATTTTGTGCCGGTGTATAGGCACATGAAGTTTGGTATAGTATTCCATGAGTGGATAAATACTCAGCAACCTTCTTATTAGTATACTCCGTCCCATTGTCAGACCGTAAGCACTTAATTTTAGTGCCATATTATGTTTCTACCCGGCGATAAAAATCTCGAAATGCCTCAAAGACGTCACTTTTATTGTTCATAAGATAGACCCAAGTCACACGAGTATAACAATCAATAAAAGTTACGAACCATCGAAAATCGTAAATACCGATTGTAGGACAAGGGCCCCATACGTCCGAATGTATCATGTCAAATGCAGCTGAACTTCTATTCCTGGAGCTCACATACGAGCTTCTAGTATGTTTTCCAACTCACAAGCATTACAAAATAACTTCTCTTTATTAGCCCTTTGATATAAGGACGGATACACTCGACTAATAACTTTAAAGGAAGCATGCATGATACGTTGGTGATGGAGGAGCAATTCGTCTTCTACACTGCTACGTGAAGCGTCCGGTTATGCGTCTGCTACTAGAGATGCCAATGCTTTGTCCAGTCTGGTCCTGTCCAAGTACCATCACTACTAAAATAACCCCTTTTAGCGACGTCCGAATACGTCGCTAAAAAAGGAAAATACGTCGCTAATTTCTATTAGCGACGTATTTAGCGACGAAAATTGGATATCGCGTATATGCTTGTCGCAGATTACAATTTCGTTGTAACTCGTCGCTAGTTGCGACGTCACGTTTGTGTCGCTAGACGTTGCAACATTAGCGACAGATAGCGACGTCATCACACGTCGCTACTATAGCGACATAGGGTGACAACTTAGCGACGCCGTCAACTTTATATATGATGACATGGCATGGCAGCCACGTCAGCATTTTAGCGACGCCGAGCGACAACTTTAGCGACGTCAGCTCTCAGGTGGTCATATGCAACGTCAGCAGTATAGCGACGTTACGTCACTATTTGGCGACGTATAGCGACGTATTCTCTACGTCGCAGAACGTCGCTATACGTCGCAGATGTTATAAAAAATTAAAAAAAAATTGGTATTTTTGTTATGTTGTGTGTCTGTGTTCACATTCACTGTAAACACAGACACACATTATCACAAAAATACACATTATCTTTTTTTAAAATTTGGGCAGCACCTCCTTTGTATATCAGATCATCGCTTATAACCTAGCGTAGGTATATTTGTCATCCCCGTCGCAGATATCATCACAATTAATAGTCTCCCATTATAACAGTGTATAACTAATAGATGAATAACAGTCTCCCATCATAACAGTCTACAACTAAATATCATACATGTACTCAATAAAAATACCAACAAATTAAATATCACCAACATACATGTCCAATAAACATACATGTCCAACAGAGTCAAATAATATTCAAAATCAGTGTACAGAACGGTGAATGGGCCCATAGGGCCAATAAATACGAAGATGATAAAAAAAATCTACTGGATCACTGAGGACCCCTACCGTGCATCTGGGATAGCAAGTACTCATACTGCTCCTGTGTGAGCTGCACCGTAGGGGTAGTATGAGGCAGTACAATGTTTGGAGTCGGCGCCGTCCATGGACCGGGAGGACGTATCTGCTCCAGCTCTCGCAGTCGCTCGCCATAAACAGCAAGGGTACTCACCACCCTCTCAGTACTCGCCTCAAGCGAAGCCGATACCTGAGTGAGTGAGGCAAACATGCTCCTCTGCGATCCCTCCATCTCGACCTGTCTACGCTCTGTGCGCTACGTAGACTCGGTGAGCGTGTACAAGCTGGCAGCTGTAGCCTGCTGCAGACTCATCAGCTCCTGTATACTGCACTCGATCGCATCAAATCGTCCGGTAACGATCGGAGGGTCGGATCGTCGCTCGACCGCATCAGAAATCTGCTACTGTAACTCGCGACGTAGCTCCTTGATCTGACGACGAATATCCTGAGCTCGTGACGACGCCGACGAAGCCGGAGACTGCGCACTGACGGAGGGGGCCCGGGATAACTCCGAAGCCAAATACGCGCCGTAGGATCCCGTACCGTAGTACGTACCCTTCTGAAGACCGCCAGTGGCGGTCATCCAGAGCTCGTCCGACGATGGAGCGGTAGGCGGCTTGGAGGAAGTACCAGCCCCTCACTCTGCTGGCGCACTAGCAGCAGCAGCCGCCTCCTCCTGTAGCCGAACAAACTCGGCCTAGAACATGTTTGCTAACGTGTAAGTGTTTGCTAAAGTCTATATTGATATCTATTTTCCTATTTTCTAAATTATAGTAAATTAATATAAAGAATAGAACGTACATATGCCTGCGTCGCCCTCTTGTCAATGAACTCTCCAGCCCTCCGATGGGTGACCAGGAAGACGGTCACCATGTTCGGGTCCTCACCCTTTTTTACCTGTTAAAATATATTATCTATTATTAGTATTAAACATTCTATCGAACTATATATAAATTAATGTCCGTCATAGGAAACGTACCAAACGACGAAAATGATCCTTCATCGGAATGGAGCTACCACACCACTTACCGGCGCTCGACCGCGCCACCTTGGCCTTGTCAGACCGCTCCTGGTACTTGGGCTCGCTGAATCTAGACTTCATTGCAGTCCACTGCTCTGGCATGATCCAACCATAGATCCGCTGTCCGGAGCGATCACGAGACTTCTGGTCGTGGATCGCATCACGGATGAGCTTGGCTGCGACGACAGAAAATTAGCCCTCGATCTTCGTCGCCCGGTGTGGTGGATAGAAATAGATCCTCTACAAGAAGTAAAATGGAAAAGTTGTATAATATACACAAATGATTATTAAAATTTAAAAATAAACAAATTTTTTACCTTGAAGTGGGAGAACGAAAAGGCCTTCCTATCTGCGGGAGCATCTGAGTAGTTAATCCAAGGCCCACCATAGTTCTGCCTCAGAAATACCCCCAGTTGTCTCTGTACGGCAGAAGGCCGATATATATACAATAATAATTTTCATGAATATATATGTATATATAATTATTTTAGAAATATATATTAATTAATTAACTTACTTCATAGGCCCGTCCGTCCAAATCTCCATATGCTCTGTGTCTAGATAGCTAGGGCTAGGATTAGGGTTTACCTGAGGAGGGTGGCTTCGTCGGTGGATGGAGGCGGCGAGGAGGGTGGCTTCGTCGGAGGAGGAAGGCGGCGCGGAAGGAGACTTCGTCGGAGGAGGGAGGCTGGTCGCCGGAGGGAGGGGTCAGCGGGCGAGCGGGGTCGCCGGGGGAAGAAGGGGAGGGTGTCGCCGGAGGGAGGGGTCGCCGGAGGGGAGGGTTCGCCGGGGGGAGAGAGGAGAGGGGGATCGAGCGGGAATTAAATTTGGGTGAAAATTTGTGGTTTCGATAGGGCCAGTTTCCCTATATGAAATAATTTAGCGACGTATAAAATATACGTCATAAAACGTCACAATACAGCGACGTAATAAATATGTACGTCGCAAAACGTCGCCATGCAGCAATGTAATAAACACTACGTCGCTGAACGTCGCTACTCAGCAACGTGTAACACTAGGAGTCGCTATAGGCAATTATCAGCAACTGTTTTTTCTGCCGTCGCTAATATACGTCGCCATTCTAGCAGATTTTAGTAGTGCATAGCCCCTTATGTCATGTGCCAGTCCCTAGTCACCGTCTTGTCCCCTTCTCCTGAAAAGTTACCTTTGGAATGTCAAAGGAAACAATACAGTTCAGATCAAGGATAATGGCACTAATAGATATAAGATTGACAGGAAAAGAAGAAGCATGTAAGACATTTTTGAGAGTAAAGAAAGGGGTGCATACGACAGTGCCTTTACCCATTATAGGTCTGGAGGTACCATCAGCAGTCTGAATACTCTTCGGCAACGGTAGGTGATTATAGTCCTGAAACTCACCACGGGATCCAGTGACATGGCGAGATGCCCCAGAGTCTATAATCCAACCTGGCTGATGGACAGATGCAAGAGCACGTGCAGGTATACCTGTGCAGGGTTGGGATGTCATGACCCACACCCGGATATACGGATACGAATACGTGGGCCACGACCAGCCTACGTCGCAGTATCGGCGGTAGAACGCCATCTAGTACCCAATAAATATACACTACATCTAATGGGTCCATGAACTACAATGTACTCAATCACAACCCAATATCTAAGGAAGATAAGACAGAAAATATAACTAAGGAACAAGAACCCATCAGAAACTACTAGAAGGAATCATAAGACAGGGAAATAAAGAAGAAAAAACAAGACAACTAAGGATAACTACCAGGCAACTCACATAGAAGAAAAGTGAGATCCACCTCAGCTAGCAACATCATGAAGTCCAATAATGGTATAACAACTCCTAAATATTATCAACGGTATCCTGTCAAGAAAATGAGCAAGTACAAACACTAACAGCAGTTCCATATGAATTGACAAATTCTATAAGAGACAGTATAATGAAATACAAGACAAAAATATAGGACGACTTGAGAACCATTCGAAAGCTGAGTTACAACACTTAAACCAAACAAGGACCGGGGTTGTAACCCTTCTCCCGATCAGAACTTAGTCTCCAATCAAGGTACAACATAAAGGCATGTAGAACATGTGAGTAACTGAATATCATAGCATGGTGAGAAAGTACTGAATATAGAACAGAGCAGGACATAAGATAAGATAAAGTAAATATAAAATGTGCCTTGAATTATTAGAGCGTTATGTGATCGGCTTTGGGTAAGTGACAGGACAGGTTATCCACTTGGCCCGACAATCACAAAAAAATATCTAGAAAGGGTCATGCCGGTCAACCTGGATAACAAGCACACGGAGGAATCTGCTACACCCTACGTGATGTGAGAGTGGCGCAAGCATAAGAATATAGTGACAGGGTGGCTTTGATCACATAACCCCTAATAATTCCCTATCCCTGAATAGTATAATGGACCTGGACATGACACATCATGACACGGGATTCCCTAATAGGATAGCTACTCCCTCTCAGGAATCGGTGTCTATACAAGTACAGAGAACAAGACAGGAAATGTATATATATACCAAGAAAATCCAGGAACAACATCTCATGTCATGATCCAACGTATACTAGTCCGTGAACTATCGTGACTAGAAATCGAGTAAGGCACTACAACTGAATCGGATATAGCAGATATCAAGATAATGAAAACTATCAGTGAATGTACTCGCATGCGGTCCTGAGCTGTCAAATGGGGTCGATGCTCAGAGTGATGCCACAGACCTAAAGATAAGATACATATAAGCTAATTAGGGTTCAACGGTGTTAGGCTTGATTCTATAGTATAATCTACGTGATCTAGGTCAGTCTCAGTCAACTAAGTCAAACTAGGTCACACTGAGTCACACTATGTCACAAGAAGTCAACCCAAGTCAAACTAGGTCAAACGGGGTCAAGGGTTGACTTACAGTTGACTTTTGGTCAACTAATCAACTCTAGTCAACTCTGGTCAACTCTAGGTCAAATTAGGCTAATGTTGACTAACAGTTGACCTTTACTGGTCAACTTCGGTCAAGTTCTAGTCAATTTTAGGCTACGGTTGACTTTCGGTTGACTTTTGGTCAAAATAGTCAACTGTGGTCAACCAAGGTCAAAACTAGTCTAACCGAGGTCAAATGTTGACTCTACTTCGACGTTCAGTCAAAGTAGTCAACCATGGTCAAACAGGGTCAAGGCTAGTCTCTATAAACATCTACAGGGTCACACATTCATTTTCAGTGGTTGTGAAATTACTGGAATCGCTGGATCTCAATTCCAATACAAGGATCTAAAATACGAATAAAAAGAGAAGGATTATAATAATAGGGTGAAAACCTACAAGTGTTGTCGAATGGTGAAACAACCATCACCAACGTGTCCAGAATGGTCAAATTAGCTAGGATAGCCTATCCATAAGTCCAATTTGGACACAGGGGCAAAAAGGTAATTTCGGGTCAAAATGGTGTCCATATCGGACCCACTTTGTACCGAAAAATGTGCAAGAATACTTGTCCACTAAACCTAACAAATTATATGTCCACGAATCCAGAATGACGATACGAACTCAACAGTATTTCCGAAATTGGGTTCCGATGACCCGATCTCAGATTGGTCCATTGACCCGAATATTGGAATCTGATTTGTATAGAAAAGCGTGTCGGAGCTAATGTCCTCAAAACTCAGTAAATTATATGTCAACGAGTCCAAAATGACGATACGAACTCAACGGTATATCCGGAATTTGATTCCGATGAGCCGAACTCAAAATGACCCGTTGACCCGGATATTGGTATCCGACTTGCACCGAAATGCGTGTCGTAACCAATGTCCACTAAAACCTAGCAAATTATATGTCAACAAGTCCAGAATGACGATACGAACTCAACGGTATATCCAAAATTAGATTCCGATGAGCCAGCGTCAGAAAGTCCCGTTGACCCGGACTTTAGGGCCCACTTTGCACCGAAATGCGTGCCAGGGCCCACGTCCTCCAAATCTAACAAACTTTATAAGAAAAAGTGCCAGAATGACGCCACGAGTCTACTGGTGGTGTCAGAAATTGAATCCGGAGTCCCGGGTTCAAAAATAGAATTTTACAACTTGGAAATTACTAATTCGAACGGGCAACTTTGGCGTCGAATTCAAGCAATCAAACGTGCTCACAATGAAACAAAACTGGAGGGATAGAAAGAGGGTTATACCAGCTTCACAAAGGAACCAGTGGCATGCCATACGGAGCTGCGATGGAGGAGATACGAACCGACGAAGTTGGCTCCGCAAAATTGTCCAAAAATAACATAATTTAAACGGTCAACTTGGTGGCCGGTTTTGATGTATCAAACGATAAAATTAATGGACGCAAATTGAAGGGAGTGAAGATGGTATGCCGAGATTGAGACAAAGCAAAAAAATTGCCGATCCAACGGTCGAATTGTCCATAACATTCGTACGAAGTCGCTGCCCCAAGACGCGAATTCTGAAATTCGTCCGCACGCGCGTCGACGGGATTCCGTACAAAACGCACGAATCGCCTATTTGGCTCATCGGGGAAGATGGCAATGGACACAGGGCCAGCCCCGTGGGTTCTCCGGAAGGAGTACGGCCGGCCATACGGCGCACGGTGGCTTACGACGATGCGCAACGGCCCGCACGCGCGCGCGTCTGCTGCTTTTGTGCGCTGTTGCGGCGCTGCTGGCTGCCGCTGCTGCTGCAGGGTGCGGGGCCAGCCTAACTGGACACGGCGACAGCGGTGGAGCTGCGTCGGCAGCAGGGTTGGTCGTGGTAACGATCGTCGGCGGTGGCGAAGGTATTTGAAGGTGGTGTTGATGGTGTAGTTGATGGTGGTGTTGGTGTATGGTGATGTCACTTTCCGTTCCCAGAATACGTATTTTAAATGCATATACTGCTTAAATATATTTATTTAATATTTATCATGTATTGTTCTATATTTTAATTCCTTTAATTTTACGTTAATTATTTTTCTGCATTTTACTTCTGCTTTGCTTTTGGGTTCGGCCCGAGTTGGTTTATTTTTCGGCCTTGATGGTTCAACATGAACCCAACTCCCCACCTACCACCACGCCTTCATTTAAAGCCCCAAAACCCTTTCTCTCTCTTCATTACTCATATTTACTTTTCCTTCTTCATCCTCCATTACTCTCCCTCCCCCCCTATTTGGAGAGGCAAGTACATCTTGCACACCATGAGCAAATTTCTGGATGCAGCAGCAATTTTTGGCCGCATGAGCAAATTCTGGCCGCATTAGCAATTTCTGGCCGTATGAGCAATTTCTGGCCGCATGAGCAAATTCTGGCCGCATGAGCAATTTCTGGCCGTATGAGCAAATCCTGGCCGCATGAGCTTTTATTTTTTCGGCCGCATAAACTCTAGCCCATAATGTCTTTTGGCTGATCCTGTCCCGAGTTGACATTAATTAACATTGATTGTTATCTTGGCATTAATTAACATTGATTGTGACCTTGACTAATAATTGACCATGCGTTCCTAGTTGGAACTAAGAGACTGGCTAGTCGTCTTATTGAATTGAATGAATGAGACACGTTCATATTAACTATGAACTATTATAATCGATTGGCTGATCCCGAATATTGACATATAGGCACACATGCAGGCTTCAATTTATTTATTTATTTTCTATAAAAGTAGCATGTGTACTTGATGGTCAAGGCATGATTATTCTGTGGTTAGTTTTGATTGTTGCATTATGCTATGTAAGACCTACAACCTAACCGCACGGGTATCGTTGTAGAGTTGGGCATATCGTACTTGTACGAAAGTACTCATTCTGAATGACCATGATCCACGGTATGAGATTTCACTCAACGTAGAGACTACTAAGTTAAATAAAATAATAATTACATGGAGAGAATGGATTCCCGAGTTCTTACATGGCAGCCCTCTTTGGAACTATTAAGTGCCCGACAGGCCGCTGGTTCCCACAGATACTACAAATCTGCCACACGGGCAGGGAGTGGTATCTGCTTATATTATTTATTATATATTGTATATTGATGACGGACGTTCCGCTGGGACTCGTCTAATTCATGATTGGCACAATTGATTGACTGGATAGACTAGCCTTGCTTGCACATAGTAAGAACTGAGGAATCTGTAGGAACCCTAGAGGGGGGGTAAATAGGGTCAAGCTAACTAATCAAGCACTTAGCACAAGCTAATTGGCAATTTAAAAATATAAGTGCAAGAGAAGAAGCAAACACAATACCGACACCCGATATATCCTGGTATCCTCCTAAGAGGTAGTCCAGTCCCGGAACTCTCTCCGGCTTTAATCCACTATTTGAGCAAATAGTTACACACGAGTTTGGATCCGAAGAACTCGCCAACTTCTTACACAAGAGCTTTAATCCGAAGGGCTCTCCGACTTCAACCGAGAGTTTGGATACGAAGACTCCCCAACTTCAATCGAGAGTTTGGATACGAAGACTCTCCAACTTCAACCTTTCACAATAGGTTTTGATCTCCTTATACAATAGGATGAAGATCTCACTTTTCAACTCAATAACTCTAACACAATTTGTGAATGGCAAATGAAAGCTTTGTAGAGTTGTTTGTGGATAGGCTTCGGTGGTTTAGAAATTTTTAGGCTCAAAGCATCAACCTTGAATGAAGGGGTTCAAGGCTATTTATAACCAAAGCTTGAAAAGAAGCCAAAGGCAACTTTTCAGTCACGAACTGGCATACCGCCGGTATGATCCGGCATACCGGCGGTATACCGGTCTGGGATTGCAACGGCTAGAAATATAGCCGTTGGGATCATTAATTGCTGGAAATCCGACCGTTGGAATTTCAACGTTTCGGAAGCGGTATACCGTCGGTATGCCGGTTTTGTTAACAGAAACTTTCTGTGAACAAAAACCGGTATACCGTCGGTATACACCGGTATACCGTCGGTATGCCGTTTTCCACCAAAAATGATCCTGGGCTTATTTCTGCCCTAGCTTTCGATTTTGCCATCCATTTCTTATGTTTACAATCATTCCTAGGACTCATTACAGACTCCAGATATACTTAGACAAGTGCAGGCTTCTTCAGAGTCTTGAAATGATGATGGCACGGCTTGGCTTCTTTCCTTGATAGATGTTGGCTTTTTTTTCTTGGCGGCAGCTGTCCAAAGATATCCAGTTTGTAAAAACTGAATACCTTTCGGGAGCTTCGCCCCCGAACCCCCAACGAGGGGCGCTGCCCCCTCGACCCCTGTCCGCTGACCGGGCAGCGGAACCCCCGATGCGTGGCTCCAGAGATGTCGTCGGGTGGTTCAGAGAAATCTTGTGGAATCCGTCGTCTTTAGCCCACCATGATTTCTTCATAGCATATGTCCACATTTGATCTTACAAATTGCTTTTCTGCAAATACATGTTAGGCGAACAAAGCAATATACATGTAGCAAGTATGATAAGATAAAGCACATTAGGATTATGCAAAGTTTAAGTATAGGTGCTACGGTGATAGCATAAAAGTTAGTGATATCATAATGATTAAACTTAATTGAATGACCACAATCAAAAACATAGTTTTGATTTTGGCGACCCAATTAAATTTAAGATAGATAAGCTCATATCACTAATATGTAAACCAATAGGCACATATCACCAAAGGTATAAGTATAAGTAGAAATGGTATAGTGATAGTATAAAGATTAGTGATAATGAAATGCTAAACTTAACATATTAACCATATTCAAAAACATGATACAATCATTGGGCTAACAGAATCTTTATTGCATATTCTCAGGATAACTTGGAACTCGCAGTAGCAAGCCGTAGTAGTTGCATGGCCGTTTAAATTGATTTGTTTGTGCACTGTATATACTCTGTTAACTAACTGAGATGATCAGAATGTCAGGACATGACGGGCCAACTTCTGTCCTTGTTTGGTTGGGAGGTTGGTTCGAAGTATCGTGATGTTATGCGAATCCCAGTGGCAAGCAGAGATCTACTTATTATATTTTCTTATTACTGGTTCCAGTTTCTCGTATCGTGCTTCCTTGCGGTACTTGTTATTAGAGGTCTAACCTCTCTGGTTTTGCATGGCCAGATTTAGAGCCAGTCCCCGAGGGCCCAGCTTACTTCCACCTCCAAGATGGTCAATACTAGAGGAATGATCGCAGGAGGACTCGAGTGGGTTCCTTACTTCTCCGCTTATTTTGTTATTTACTTTATACTTTGTCGTTTGGCACCGACAAGTTAGTCGAATTGTCTTGCACTTACTTTTGCATAATTGTAACTAAGTCAGGCTATAGTTGATAAACAATTGTGTATACTTTACAACATTATCTGGATATGTTCTGTAAAGCCAGATCTCAAGAATATTTTGACTGAGCGTTTGGGACGCCTTACTGCTTTATCTCACATGTTCTCTATTACTGTTTCTTGCTTGAAGGATTGAGACAATAGATATGAAGTGACCATAGTGAGACTTTCATGTAGTATGCACCCCCTCGTCTTTTAGACAGTATTGATCGTATTATACGGTATTCATCTACCCGTAATACGTTGCTGGCTGAGTCATTCCCCCGCTCTCCAGTATTCTGGTTCTGGGGCGTGACAAGGTTTTAGTGGTGGCCCATGCAGGTCTGATTTCAGACTTGTGGGGTGTTTTGATTTACAGGATGTCTCAATCACACATGTTCCCCCTTGATCTCATGATTCGTTGTTCTCAATCCTAGCTTGACATTCCCGTATCCTTCGGCTTCATTGATCCTTCATGTCCGGTCGTTTGATTGCTCTCTTATCCCTTTCCTTAGGGGCACTTCGTCTGCATCTGTCAGAACTGGACAACAACTGTCACGCCCCAGAACCAGAATACTGGAGAGCGGGGGCAGACATAGCCAGCTACGTATAACGGAATGGAATCCACACCGCTATACGGTCACGGCTGTCTAGATATGTGAGGGTTTCACTACAATCCATCAGTCTCTTAAGGTCATAAAATAGCCTATTGTCTCAATCTCAACCAACTAATAATAATCACAAGATATCAGATCACCAAATATACAATTGTAAGGCGTCCCAAACATTACATATCCAGATGATCATGAAGCTAGTCGTACAAAATGTAAGGAGTAGCAAGAGTTTAAGTCATACATGATCAACCTCGAGTTGCCAATCATGCTTACAGCCCGTAGGCAGACAGTAAAAAAGTTGCAAACGAGCTAACACTTGCTCGGCGGCTAGACGCCTCAAAAGAATAATTTTATAATAGAGTGGGAGAGCAAAAATAAACCCACTCGTTGCCCTGGTTACGCCTGGTGACCACCATCGGGCTGAAATGCAGGGAGATCCTTTGGTGCTGTTTCGGTATCTGGCCATACAAAACCAGCTGGGTCAGATCCCAGAAAGAGCAAGTGCCACAAAGGAGGCTTCACTTAGGAACTAAAACCAGCAATTAGCACAAGAGTATAATTACATAAGAAAAAGGCAGTAGTTTAAGAAAAAGCATGATGGGTAATTATAAAAGACAATCTTGTATAAAATCACTAAGAGTATAATTACATAAGACATTGCTTGCCTCGGAGTTCCAATAGTTAAAGCCCTGCTGCCGGGGCTGGGGCTGAAGACTGATTCATTTGACTATGGGACCGCTTTCGACCTCCGGTCCTGTCCACTATTCTCTGGGAGGTATACTCGTGCCTCCTTGCTGCTCGTAACACCGCATCATAGGTCTGATGCTCGAACTGTTCCACCGCCAATATAATCTCCAGGTGGAGTCCTTGCTGGAACCTCTGTGCTCTGTCAAACTCGGTTGCCACCAAGGTGGGAGCAAACCGATTGAGTCTGGAAAACTCGGCCGCATAACCGTCGACCGTCCTCCCCATCTGCTTAAGATTACTGAACCTGGTCTGGAAGTCATATCGAGCCACTGCATCATAATACTTGGTCTGGAACTTTTTGCTGAACACTGCCCAGGGGACAGGTGTTGCCAATCCTACTGCTTGTGCGGCCCACCAGCTGCGGGCTAGATCCAATAACTGTAGGCGCACCACAGCCACCTTTTCGTCTTCTGGAGTCTTTGCGGCTTCGAAAATTACCTCTATATCTTGTAACCAAGCATCGGCAGCAATGGCATCCTCGCTGCCATCGAAGAATGGAGGGTTCAGGCGCTTAAAATTGTTGACCGTACTGTTCCCTCGGGGTCCACTTCTATTCAGAGCATCTTCCACTGCCTGGTGCAAGGCATCGCCTCTACGATCTTGGGACGCTAACAATGATCTGATGATACCCACCAAAGTGCCATCATCAGGATCTGCAGGCTGGACTGACTGAACCGGCGGCTCTCCTCCAGTAGGTATGACTCGGGAGGCTGCTCCTGAGTGCTGGGCCTGATCTTCTGGTTGCTGCTGGTCCACGGGAGGTGATCCGCCTTGCTGATCGGCAGGTCCAGGTTCAATGCCGCTGAAGAAAACGACATGGGAACAATAAGGAAGGACCAGGACAGATCAACGATTACAAGCATGTGATCAGGACAAAAATTTCAGGAATCAAGAGGATACGAGCAGAGATCAAGGGCGAGTACCGATTGAGACATCTATTCGGTAAACCCTCACACATCTTGATTAACAAGACTTGCATGGGCCACCACTTAAACCATGTCACGCCCCAGAACCAGAATACTGGAGAGCGGGAGCAGACATAACCAGCTACGTATAACGGAATGGAATCCACACCGCTATACGGTCACGGCTGTCTAGATATGTGAGGGTTTCACTACAATCCATCAGTCTCTTAAGGTCATAAAATAGCCTATTGTCTCAATCTCAACCAACTAATAATAATCACAAGATATCAGATCACCAAATATACAATTGTAAGGCGTCCCAAACATTACATATCCAGATGATCATGAAGCTAGTCGTACAAAATGTAAGGACTAGCAAGAGTTTAAGTCATACATGATCAACCTCGAGTTGCCAATCATGCTTACAGCCCGTAGGCAGACAGTAAATAAAGTTGCAAACGAGCTAACACTTGCTCGGCGGCTAGACGCCTCAAAAGAATAATTTTACAATAGAGTGGGAGAGCAAAAATAAACCCACTCGTTGCCCTGGTTACGCCTGGTGACCACCATCGGGCTGAAATGCAGGGAGATCCTTTGGTGCTGCTCCGGTATCTGGCCATACAAAACCAGCTGGGTCAGATCCCAGAAAGAGCAAGTGCCACAAAGGAGGCTTCACTTAGGAACTAAAACCAGCAATTAGCACAAGAGTATAATTACATAAGAAAAAGGCAGTAGTTTAAGAAAAAGCATGATGGATAATTATAAAAGACAATCTTGTATAAAATTACTAAAAGATAGGACATATGGAAAGAAAGCATGACAGGATGATATACGATGAGATAACCATGGGACTATTCAGATAGCCAGGTTACAACCCGTAAACCAAACAAGGACCGGGGTTGTAACCCTTCGTCTGAACGGAACTTGGTTTCTCTCACCATTTATCGGCAAGATAAATATAAGAAATCAGGTCAAGTAACATTCTGGAGTGACAATCATTATAGTGACAATCTGGAGAGTACAAGGCATTAGAGTGACAATCTGGAGTGACAATCATTATAGTGACAATCTGGAGTGACAATCTTTATAGTGACAATCTGGAGTGACAATCATTATAGTGACAATCTGGAGTGACAATTATTCAATCATTCTGGGACAACCTTACAATTAATCAATTCTAGACAATACTATACTGGACTAGACTCCATCCAAGCAATCACGGCCAATCATTGCCTACGGCTTTGTACATTAACTAACTAGGGTTTTCACAATCCTAATTACTAGCAAGATGCAATGAGATGCTCTAAGTAGTCACAGGCCCTGCAGCTATCCAGGTTATCCAGGCAATCATTATAGTGACAATTCAGAGAGTACAATGCATTAGAGTGACAATAGAGTTCAATCATTTAAAGTGACAATCAAGAGTGCCCCACATAACAGTGGGCTGGAAATGTGCCCTACTCGTCGGCAGGCTAAAAGTCCAAACATTTGCGGCCGGGATAATGGGATCGCCTGTAACTGGGGAACATCTCTTCATGTCTAGTGAATTATACTAGTCATTAACCTTAGTCCATTTCAGTAGGTACTCCTGACCGTGGTACTCAGGAGTCCCCTCCTAGATATGATGCGAGACAGGACTGGATTATTTGTACAAGCATAATCGCCCACGGTGTCAGGATCAATTATACAGGTCATGTCATGTCAGGTAGCCGTCGCAACAGCTATTCGAGAAATCATGCCAGGTTATCATGTCAAGTGTTCTTGTCAGGAGTATGCCACGACGGGCCACTATCAGGTCATGCCAGGTTAGTCATGTCAGGAGTGCACCACTACGGGTCACTGTCAGGTCGTGTTCAATTATCAATTCCAAACATACAAATGAATTCATGATTTTCAAGTTCAGGACAAAAGGCGTAAGGATATAAAATGGACGTTAAATATCTAATAAAAATATCAATATACAGGGCTATAGAAAAGCCATGCGGCTAGGGCATATGCGGCCAGGATGGATCTCATGCGGCCGGAGAGAGAACAGTCATGCGGCTGAATCAGTGGTTCCATGTGGCCAAGGATTTGGGTTCAACATGGAGCAGGCGCGCGGCTTAATGCTGCTAGAAGAAAGCCCAAGGCGCATGCGGCTCAGGGTTGCGGGAAGTCCATGCGGCCAGGAAATGACTGGGCCTCATGCGGCTGGCTAACACTCAGGAATATACGACCGGGCAAGTAGAGTTCCATGCGGCTCGATGTGGTGGGCGCATGTGCGATTGCAAGGGCAAGGGGCGCATGCGGCTAAGGGGAATTCGAGCCTATGCGGCCAGGAGCATTGGAGTCTATGCGGCTCAGAAGGAAAGAGTGCTCATGCGGCTGAAGGATCAGGGCCTATGCGGTCCACCAGTGCTAGAGTTCATGCGGCTCAAGGAGATGGACACATATGCGGCCAATGGGGAATGAGCCCATGCGGCTCAGGAATTTTAGAACTTATGCGGCTGGGAATTAGGGCGAGTCATGCGGCTAAGTGAGTCCGACTCTCATGCGGCTCAAGAACTTCCAGTCATGCGGCTGGATAGAACACTTGCCGCGTGAATATTCATGCGATCAAGTCAAGCACTGTTCATCTTCTCCAAAATTTCAGAGAAGAAGAACACCATGAGAGCCAAGTCCTCAAGCTCCATAACTCCATCATCTGGAGCCTAAATCCGAACTTCCATAGGTCAAAATGGGGTAGAACGAAATTCTCTACAACATGGAACCATCAAAACTCGAAAATAACAAGCTTAAATAGATCAAAACCCAAGAAATCTGAAAATAAAATAAACTTAGATCTACAAGAATCCAGCCATGGAAACAGAAAATGTCAAGTACTAAAGAGTGTTAAAATGCTACAAGGAAGAGAATGAAACAATAATATTTGGGTTCCTCCATGAAGCAAGATGCACTTGCCTAGCTCTCTCTCTCTCCCTCTCACTCACAGGTTGGTGAGAAATTTAATGGTGAAGAAAGATGATGATGAATGAAGAGAGAGAAATGAGAGTGCATTAATAAAGAGGTAGGTGGTGGTAGGTAGAAGTGGTTCACATATAAAACCAAACCAAGCCAAGCCAACCGAACCGAACCAAGCCAATGCAATTGCCATAGGGAACCACAAGCCAATTAAACAAATTAAATAATATTAACCAAAATTAACTAATCATGATTAAGCAAAAATACGGGTCCAAAACACGTATACGTATACTAAATACGTATCACGGATTTGGGACACTACATCCTACCCACCTTAAAAGAATTCCGTCCTCGGAATTTAATCAAGAGGCTAGAGATGTAAGGGGAAGCTATTCTATCATAGACAATCTACCACTACCAATCAATCATACAATCATTCATGCAAGCAAGGATTTGAAGCGTAAGGCATAAGGAAGATATTACACCTTATGAGTCAAACCAGCCGGGATGACCTGATCAGATATCATCCGCATGCTCCCAAGTTTGACTCTCCCAAAGAGGGATGACTCTAAGCAACATGGACTAACTGATAGTCTTGCGCTTAAGGTCTCTCTCTTTGGTCAAACATAGACACGGGCTTCTCCTCATACGAAAAGGTTAAAGGCTATTGGTACCAACCCTTTCGAATGATCTAGGAAATGGCTCGGGCCCGGGATGTACCGTTGTAATTAGGATACATGAAATACGTCATGCACCCCGCATAATGACGGTAGAAAAGCAAGATGAGAGGACACATATACCTCTCGGTCGATTCTGAACCTGAGCCTGGGCTAGGGCAAACTGTCGCGGGTTCTGTTGCTGGAAGGTCTGGGCCTGAGTTGGCAATAGCCTCGGGAACGGAAACTGCTGTTGCTGGTGAACTGGAGCTGGTACTGGTGGTGGTCCCCTAACCGAGGGACTAGATACTGTCGATACTGAATCAACTCTGAAAGGGCAGGACCCTACCCTATGATCCGGTGCCCCACACAATAAACACAATCCCAACGCCTTGCAACATTCTGCTACCACATGTCCAGGCTTTCCACAATAAGAACAGCCTGCGGTGGAAGACTGTGCTTGCTTCTGTTTCTGCTGAGGGTACGTCGGGGTTGAGTGCTGGACCGACGTAACTGAGGTTGCTTGCCTCGGAGTTCTAATAGTTAAAGCCCTGGCTGCCGGGGCTGGGGCTGAAGACTGATTCATTTGACTATGGGACCGCTTTCGACCTCCGGTCCTGTCCACTATTCTCTGGGAGGTATACTCGTGCCTCCTTGCTGCTCGTAACACCGCATCATAGGTCTGATGCTCGAACTGTTCCACCGCCAATATAGTCTCCAGGTGGAGTCCTTGCTGGAACCTCTGTGCTCTGTCAAACTCGGTTGCCACCAAGGTGGGAGCAAACCGACTGAGTCTGGAAAACTCGACCGCATAACTGTCGACCATCCTCCCCATCTGCTTAAGATTACTGAACCTGGTCTGGAAGTCATATCGAGCCACTGCATCATAATACTTGGTCTGGAACTTTTTGCTGAACACTGCCCAGGGGACAGGTGTTGCCAATCCTACTGCTTGTGCGGCCCACCAACTGTGGGCAAGATCCAATAACTGTAGGCGCACCACAGCCACCTTTTCGTCTTCTGGAGTCTTCGCGGCTTCGAGAATCACCTCTATATCTTGTAACCAAGCATCGGCAGCAATGGCATCCTCGCTGCCATCGAAGAATGGAGGGTTCAGGCGCTTAAAACTGTTGACCGTACTGTTCCCTCGGGGTCCACTTCTATTCAGAGCATCTTCCACTGCCTGGTGCAAGGCATCGCCTCTACGATCTTGGGACGCTAACAATGATCTGATGATACCCACCAAAGTGCCATCATCAGGATCTGCAGGCTGGACTGACTGAACCGGCGGCTCTCCTCCAGTAGGTATGACTCGGGAGGCTGCTCCTGAGTGCTGGGCCTGATCTTCTGGTTGCTGCTGGTCCACGGGAGGTGATCCGCCTTGCTGATCGGCAGGTCCAGGTTCAATGCCGCTGAAGAAAACGACATGGGAACAATAAGGAAGGACCAGGACAGATCAATGATTACAAGCATGTGATCAGGACAAAAATTTCAGGAATCAAGAGGATACGAGCAGAGATCAAGGGCGAGTACCGATTGAGACATCTATTCGGTAAACCCTCACACATCTTGATTAACAAGACCTGCATGGGCCACCACTTAAACCATGTCACGCCCCAGAACCAGAATACTGGAGAGCGGGGGCAGACATAGCCAGCTACGTATAACGGAATGGAATCCACACCGCTATACGGTCACGGCTGTCTAGATATGTGAGGGTTTCACTACAATCCATCAGTCTCTTAAGGTCATAAAATAGCCTATTGTCTCAATCTCAACCAACTAATAATAATCACAAGATATCAGATCATCAAATATACAATTGTAAGGCGTCCCAAACATTACATATCCAGATGATCATGAAGCTAGTCGTACAAAATATAAGGACTAGCAAGAGTTTAAGTCATACATGATCAACCTCGAGTTGCCAATCATGCTTACAGCCCGTAGGCAGACAGTAAATAAAGTTGCAAACGAGCTAACACTTGCTCGGCGGCTAGACGCCTCAAAAGAATAATTTTACAATAGAGTGGGAGAGCAAAAATAAACCCACTCGTTGCCCTGGTTACGCCTGGTGACCACCATCGGGCTGAAATGCAGGAAGATCCTTTGGTGCTGCTCCGGTATCTGGCCATACAAAACCAGCTGGGTCAGATCCCAGAAAGAGCAAATGCCACAAAGGAGGCTTCACTTAGGAACTAAAACCAGCAATTAGCACAAGAGTATAATTACATAAGAAAAAGGCAGTAGTTTAAGAAAAAGCATGATGGGTAATTATAAAAGACAATCTTGTATAAAATCACTAAAAGATAGGACATATGGAAAGAAAGCATGACAGGATGATATACGATGAGATAACCATGGGACTATTCAGATAGCCAGGTTACAACCCGTAAACCAAACAAGGACCGGGGTTGTAACCCTTCGTCTGAACGGAACTTGGTTTCTCTCACCATTTATCGGCAAGATAAATATAAGAAATCAGGTCAAGTAACATTCTGGAGTGACAATCATTATAGTGACAATCATTATAGTGACAATCTGGAGAGTACAAGGCATTAGAGTGACAATCTGGAGTGACAATCATTATAGTGACAATCTGGAGTGACAATCATTATAGTGACAATCTGGAGTGACAATCATTATAGTGACAATCTGGAGTGACAATCATTATAGTGACAATCTGGAGTGACAATCATTCATTCATTCTGGTACAACCTTACAATTAATCAATTCTAGACAATACTATACTGGACTAGACTCCATCCAAGCAATCACGGCCAATCATTGCCTACGGCTTTCTACATTAACTAACTAGGGTTATCACAATCCTAATTACTAGCAAGATGCAATGAGATGCTCCAAGTAGTCACAGGCCCTGCAGCTATCCAGGTTATCCAGGCAATCATTATAGTGACAATTCAGAGAGTATAATGCATTAGAGTGACAATAGAGTTCAATCATTTAAAGTGACAATCAAGAGTGCCCCACATAACAGTGGGCTGGAAATGTGCCCTACTCGTCGGCAGGCTACAAGTCCAAACATTTGCGGCCGGGATAACGGGATCGCCTGTAACTGGGGAACATCTCTTCATGTCTAGTGAATTATACTAGTCATTAACCTTAGTCCATTTCAGTAGGTAATCCTGACCGTGGTACTCAGGAGTCCCCTCCTAGATATGATGTGAGACAGGACTGGATTATTTGTACAAGCATAATCGTCCACGGTGTCAGGATCAATTATACAGGTCATGTCATGTCAGGTAGCCGTCGTAACAGCTATTCGAGAAATCATGCCAGGTTATCATGTCAAGTGTTCTTGTCAGGAGTGTGCCACGACGGGCCACTATCAGGTCATGCCAGGTTAGTCATGTCAGGAGTGCACCACTACGGGTCACTGTCAGGTCGTGTTCAATTATCTATTCCAAACATATAAATGAATTCATGATTTTCAAGTTCAGGACAAAAGGCGTAAGGATATAAAATGGACGTTAAATATCTAATAAAAATATCAATATACAGGGCTATAGAAAAGCCATGCGGCTAGGGCATATGCGGCCAGGATGGATCTCATGCGGCCGGGGAGAGAACAGTCATGCGGCTGAATCAGTGGTTCCATGCGGCCAAGGATTTGGGTTCAACATGGAGCAGGCGCGCGGCTTAATGCGGCTAGAAGAAAGCCCAAGGCGCATGCGGCTCAGGGTTGCGGGAAGTCTATGCGGCCAGGAAATGACTGGGCCTCATGCGGCTGGCTAACACTCAGGAATATACGACCGGGCAAGTGGAGTTCCATGCGGCTCGATGTGGTGGGCGCATGTGCGACTGCAAGGGCAAGGGGCGCATGCGGCTAAGGGGAATCCGAGCCTATGCGGCCAGGAGCATTGGAGTCTATGCGGCTCAGAAGGAAAGAGTGCTCATGCGACTGAAGGATCAGGGCCTATGCGGTCCACCAGTGCTAGAGTTCATGCGGCTCAAGGAGATGGACACATATGCGGCCGATGGGGAATGAGCCCATGCGGCTCAGGAATTTCAGAACTTATGCGGCTGGGAATTAGGGCGAGTCATGCGGCTAAGTGAGTCCGACTCTCATGCGGCTCAAGAACTTCCAGTCATGCGGCTGGATAGAACACTTGCCGCGTGAATATTCATGCGATCAAGTCAAGCACTGTTCATCTTCTCCAAAATTTCAGAGAAGAAGAACACCATGAGAGCCAAGTCCTCAAGCTCCATAACTCCATCATCCGGAGCCTAAATCCGAACTTCCATAGGTCAAAATGGGGTAGAACGAAATTCTCTACAACATGGAACCATCAAAACTCGAAAATAACAATCTTAAATAGATCAAAACCCAAAAAATCCGAAAATGAAATAAACTTAGATCTACAAGAATCCAGCCATGGAAACAGAAAATGTCAAGTACTAAAGAGTGTTAAAATGCTACAAGGAAGAGAATGAAACAATAATATTTGGGTTCCTCCATGAAGCAAGATGCACTTGCCTAGCTCTCTCTCTCTCCCTCTCACTCACAGGTTGGTGAGAAATTTAATGGTGAAGGAAGATGATGATGAATGAAGAGAGAGAAATGAGAGTGCATTAATAAAGAGGTAGGTGGTGGTAGGTAGAAGTGGTTCACATATAAAACCAAACCAAGCCAAGCCAACCGAAACGAACCAAGCCAATGCAATTGCCATAGGGAACCACAAGCTAATTAAACAAATTAAATAATATTAACCAAAATTAACTAATCATGATTAAGCAAAAATACGGGTCCAAAACATGTATACGTATACTAAATACGTATCACGGATTTGGGACACTACAACAACAACAAGGGCAACATGGACAACATGACCAGGTTGATCAGCTACAAGGGCCAGTATTACCTCAAGAGACTATCCAAGAAGAAGTGATAGTGGAACCAGCAGCCGGTTCGCAGTATCCGAAGGTTCCTACACCGCCCATAGTTCCACCTACCCCAGTAGAAGTGGATACACCGACCCTTCTGGAGATCATAAGAGGGATGATGGCTACTCAGCAACACCAGATGTTAGCCCAACAGCGCATGCACGCTAAGTTACAAGAGCAGAACGTACTACTCAACCAAGGATTGCAGACGGCTTTGGAAAGAGGGGCGAGGACAGATTCAGGAGCATCAATAAGATTTTATAAGTACAACCCTCGCGTTTCGAGGGCACAAAAGATGCCATCTCAGCAGATACGTGGCTTAAGGATATTGAGGCTATTCTGACAGCAGCTAAGGTGCCGGCAGAAGAACGTGTGGATCAAGTGAAGTTATTACTTCATGATCTCGCACGTGATTGGTGGAAATCAGAAGAAGTAGGCATCAGACGTCCTGTTGCTTGGGATGATTTTACCGCAAGATTCAAGATGAAGTACTATAGAGTTGTGGCACAGTTTGAGCTACAACAGAAGTTTATCAACCTTAAGCAGGCCGACAAGACGGTAGATGCCTATGCAGCGGAGTTCTGCAGATTGAGCAGGTTCGCCCCAGAGATGGTAGCAACGGAGAGACAGAGGGCTATGAGGTTCCAGCAAGGGTTTCATCTTGAGCTCTTGCAATTGATAGAAGAGCACAACTACAAGACTTTTGATGAAGTATTGACGGCAACCTGAAGGCATGAGATCACCATTCAGAGGATTACAGCAAGGACTGGAGGTCAGAAGAGATCCCACAGTCAGATTGAAGGAGGAGGGGGAACAGCGCCCCGAACAACAGCACCATCCCTTGGCATTCGCATTCACGATGTGGCAATACGAGGGCCAGCACCACCACCCAGGCAGCAGCAACAGCAACAGAGGAAGAACCAGCAACCCCCAGCGGGGTGCACTTATTGTGGGAAGGTATGGCACACTAGAGATGTGTGTCGGACATTGAACAGGCAGTGTTTGATATGTGGAAGCCCAGATCATCGGATTACCACCTGTCCCATGAATTCGAGGTCAGGAGGACCAGTACAATAATTTTCTACTCTGCCAGCACCAGGGGCGGGCCAGTATCAAGGACCAGCGATAGCAATAAGACCGTTGGCACAGCGCCCGTTCATGACACAGGCTCAGATGTTTCGGCAGCAGGAACCGTCGATGCAGCAACACCAGCATAGACCACCCTAGCATTATCAAGGCAGGCATTCACTCTGTCCTTGGAGGAGATATTAGCATCGGAAGATATTATGGCAGGTAACATTCTCGTTGCCTCATGTCCCGCAGTAGCATTGTTTGATTCCGGAGCAACACACTCATTTATATCTGCACAATTTGTAACACGGCTAGGAATAGAATTCGAGGCATTACCAGGGAGGTTAAATATACTCACTGGTAATGGGCTCGTAGGAGTTACTAGAGTTATTCTAGCATATAGCGTTGCAGTTTGCGGGCATACCTTACCCGCCCGGTTGATAGAATTTCCTGTTGGAAATTTCGACGTTATCTTAGGCATGGACTGGCTGAAAGACAGTCATACGACAATAGATTGTCATAGAGGGAGTGTATCTTTTGATATTCCAGGCATGAAGCGGTTCACCTTAGTCAGATCAGTGGCAACTCAACAAGAGCAGGGAGTAGTAACAGCAATGGAAGAAGTCCAAGTTCCGAAGGTAGTTAATGAGTTTCTAGACGTATTTCCCGAAGAACTTCCAGGTCTACCACCGGTTAGAGATATTATGTTCAGTATAGAATTGGCACCTGGAACTAAACCGATATCAGATCGAGTTTACAGAATGGCGGATTCAGAGCAGGCCATGGTATATCAGCACATAGAGGAACTGAAAGAGAAAAAGTTCATCCAAGCTAGCATATCACCATGGGCAGCACTAGTGGTACTTGTGGGGAAGAAGGATGGGTCATCCAGATTATGCATTGATTACAGGAAGCTTAACGCGGCGACAGTAAGAACAAGTATCCACTACCCAGGATTGATGAACTTTTTGATTAGTTGAGCAAAGCTAGAGTTTTCTCCAAGATAGATCTTCGTTCAGGGTATCATCAAGTGAGGGTTCGGAAGGAGGATATTCCCAAGACAGCATTCTGGTCGAAGTATGGGTATTATGAATTCTTAGTAATGCCGTTTGGTTTGACCAATGCTCCAGCAATATTTATGGATTTGATGAACCGCATCTTTATGCCATACTTAGATCAATTTGTCGTTGTATTTCTTGACGACATTCTCGTATACTCTGCCAGTGAAGAGGAGTATGAAGACCACCTCAAGAAAGTGTTACAGGTTCTGAGAGTGAACCAGTTGTATGCCATGCTCAGCAAGTATGAGTTTTGGTCGGATTATATTTCATTTTTGGGTCACATCATATGAGGAGCTGGAGTAGCAGTGGATCCCAAGAAGGTAGAAGCAGTAGAGAGTTGGCCAGTACCTAAGACCATAGCTGATGTGCGGAGCTTCTTGGGATTGGCAGGATATTACAGAAGGTTCGTATCAGACTTTGCAAGGCTTTCAGCACCCATGACCCGCTTGACACGGAAGGATGTACCATTTGTCTGGTCGGCAGAATGCCAGGCATCATTTGAGAATCTGAAGCAGAAGTTGATATCAGCGCCTATTCTTACACTGCCAGTTGGACCCGGAGGTTTTACAGTATATTATGATATGTCAGGAAAAGGACTTGGGTGCGTCCTAATACAACATGGGAAGGTGATAGCATACGCATCTAGGCAACTTCGAGACCACGAGAAGAATTATCCAACTCATGACTTGGAGTTGGCAGCAGTAGTATTTGCTTTAAAGCTATGGAGGCATTACTTATATGGTGACTGAGTGGACATGTACACAGACCATAAAAGTCTGAAGTATATCTTTACTCAGAAGGAGCTGAACATGAGACAGAGAAGATGGTTGGAGTTGATCAAGGATTACGACGTGGAGCTTCAGTATCATCCAGGCAAGGCTAATGTGGTAGCAGACGCTCTTAGCAGGAGAGGCGGCGCATTTATGTTGACAACCCAGAAGCATATCTTAGAAGTCCTTCAGGAGATGGGCATCGAGGTTATACTTCCTAGTGATGTAGGAATTCTGGCAAGTCTACAAGTTTAATCCAACTTGGTAGACAGGATCAAGGCAGCTCAGGCACAGGACCCAAGGATTCAGAAGCTTAGGACAGAATATGAGTCAGGACTCAGGAAGGATATGAGAATTCATGAAGATGGTACACTTAGGTTTGGATCACGTCTATATGTGTCTAGTGGAGATATCAGACAGTAGGTTATGGCAGAAGCTCACAGTTCTCAGTATTCTATATACCCTGGTGGGACCAAGATGTACCAAGATATCAAGAAGCACTTCTGGTGGAACGGGATGAAGAGGGAGATAGCTAGATTTGTTTCATGTTGCTTGGTATGTCAGCAAGTGAAGGCAGAACAGCAGAGGCCAACTGGGTTATTGCAACCGCTTTCTATTCCGGAATGGAAATGGGAACATATTACAATAGACTTTATGACCGGTTTACCGAGATCGCCAAGTGGTAAAGATTCTATTTGGGTGATAGTGGACTGACTTACAAAGGTAGCACACTTTCTTTCTTTCAGAGTAGGACAATCTACAGAAAAGTTGGCAAAATTGTATATGCAACAGATAGTCAGGCAGCATGGAGTTCCTGTTAGTATTGTGTCAGATAGAGATACCCATTTTATATTACATTTTTGGAAGAGTCTACATCATAGTCTGGGCACCAAGTTAAGATTTAGTAAAGCTTACCATCCCCAGACCGACGGACAATCAGAAAGAACAATTCAGACTTTAGAAGATATGTTGCGCGTTTGCACCCTAGATTTTGGAGGATCTTGGGAGAGCCACCGACACTTAGCTGAGTTTTCATATAACAACAGTTATCAAGCCAGTATCCAGATGGCGCCATTTGAAGCAGTATATGGTAAAAAGTGTAGATCGCAACTAGCATAGGATGATATCGGGGAGAGGAAGATGCTAGGCCCAGAAATGATTGTCCAGACCGTTGAAGTGATTAAGGGAATTAGAGAGCGACTTCGAGTTGTGCAGGATCGGCATCGTCATTGGGCGGACCAGCATCATAGGCCGCTAGAGTTTTCTGTTGGGGACCACGTGTTCTTGCGGATCTCACCTACCCGTGGGGTCATTAGATTTGGCGTTCGCGGGAAGTTGAGTCCGCGATACATGGGCCCATTTGCTATCCTTGATAGGATAGGCGATGTTGCTTATCGTTTATCCCTTCCACCTTCGTTACGAGAGGTGCATGACGTACTTCATGTATCTCAATTATATAGGTATGTATCGGACCAAAGCTATATCTTTGATCATTCTGAGCTAGTTGTTGGTACCAACTTGTCTTACGAGGAGCATCCAGTGTCCATTTTGGACCGAAGAGAGAAGATACTCAAGAACCGAACAATTAGCCTTGTCCGGGTTGCTTGGTTTCATCACTCTTTAGGGGAGTCAACGTGGGAACGTGAGGATGATATCCGATCACGGTATTCGCACCTGTTTGACCCACAAGGTATATCTCTTTCTGTATACCTTGATTTTCTTAACTCCTCATGCTTGTCACCTTATGAGTAGAATTGCTTGGTGTCGTCGATAGTTAAACATAGATATGTTACTTGCTGTTGACATTATAAAATGATTGCTTGCTCAAATTGCTTGTACTTGGATTACTTTAGCTCCGATGTTTCTATCCTGCTTGGATTTGAAATTTCGAGGACGAAATTTTTCTAAGGAGGGTAGAGATGTCACTTTCCGTTCCCAGAATACGTATATTAAATGCATGTACTGTTTAAATATATTTATTTAATATTTATCATGTATTGTTCTATATTTTAATTCCTTTAATTTCATGTTAATTATTTTTCTGCATTTTACTTTCTGCTTTGCTTTTGGGTTCGGCCCGAGTTGGTTTATTTTCCGGCCTTGATGGTTCAATATGAACCCAACTCCCCACCTACCACCACTCCTTCATTTAAAGCCCCGAAACCCTTTCTCTCTCTTCATTACTCACATTTACTTCTCCTTTTTCATCCTCCATTACTCTTCCCCCCCCATTTGGAGAGGCAAGTACATCTTGCACACCATGAGCAAATTTCTGGCCGCATGAGCAATTTCTGGCCGCATGAGCAATTTCTGGCTGCATGAGCAAATTTCTGGCCGCATGAGCAAATTCTGGCCGCATGAGTAAATCCTGGCCGCATGAGCTTTTATTTTTCCGACCGCATAAACTCTAGCCGATAATGTCTTTTGGCTGATCCTGTCCCGAGTTGACATTAATTAACATTGATTGTTATATTGGCATTAATTAACATTGATTGTGACCTTGACTAATAATTGATCATGCATTCCTATTTGGAACTAAGAGACTGGCTAGTCGTCTTATTGAATTGAATGAATGAGACACGTTCATATTAACTATGAACTATTATAATCGATTGGCCGATCCCGAATATTGACATACAAGCACACATGCAGGCTTCAATTTATTTATTTATTTTCTACAAAAGCAGCATGTGTACTTGATGGTCAAGGCATGATTATTCTGTGGTTAGTTTTGATTGTTGTATTACGTTATGTAAGACATACAACCTAACCGCACGGGTATCGTTGTAGAGTTGGGCATATCGTACTTGTACGGAAGTACTCATTCTGAATGACCATGATCCACGGTATGGGATTTCACCCGTAGAGACTACTAAGTTAAATAAAATAATGATTGCATGGAGAGAATGGATTCCCGAGTTCTTACATGGCAGCCGTCTTTGGGACTATTAAGTGCCCGACAGACCGGCTGGTTTTCACAGATACTGTAAATCTGCCACACGGGCAGGGAGTGGTATCTACTAATATTATTTATTGTATAATGTATATTGATGACGGGCGTCCCGCTGGGACTCGTCTAATTTATGATTGCCACAATTGATTGACTGGATAGACTAGCCTTGCTTGCACATAGTAAGAACTGAGGAATCTTTATTGCATATTCCCAGGATAACTTGGAACTCACAGTAGCAAGCCGTAGTCATTGTATGGCCGTTTAAATTGATTTCATTGTGCACTGTATCTACTCTGTTAACTAACTGAGATGATCAGAATGTCAGGGCATGACGGGCCAACTTCTGTCCTTGTTTGGTTGGGAGGTTGGTTCGAAGTGTCGTGATGTTATGCGAATCCCAGTGGCAAGCAGAGATCTACTTATCATAGTTTCTTATTACTGGTTCCAGTTTCTCGTATCGTGCTTCCTTGCGGTACTTGCTATTAGAGGTTTAACCTCTCTAGTTTTGCATGGCCAGATTTAGAGCCAGTCCCCGAGGGCTCAGCTTACTTCCACCTCCAAGATGGTCAATACTAGAGGAATGATAGCAGGAGGACTCGAGTGGGTTCCTTACTTCCCCGCTCGTTTTGTTATTTACTTTATACTTTGCCGTTTGGCACCGACATGTTAGTCGGATTGTCTTGCACTTACTTTTGCATAATTGTAACTAAGTCAGGCTGCAGCTGATAAACAATTGTGTATACTTTACAACATCATCTGGTTATGTTCTTAAAGCCAGATCTCAAGAACATTTTGACTGAGCGTTTGGGACGCCTTACTGTTTTATCTCACATGTTCTCTATTACTGTTTCTTGCTTGAAGGATTGAGACAATAGATGTGAAGTGACCATAGTGAGACTTTCATGTAGTATGCACCCCCTCGTCTTTTAGACAGCATTGATCGTATTATACGGTATTCATCTACCCGTAATACGTAGCTGGCTGAGTCATTCCCCCGCTCTCCAGTATTCTGGTTCTGGGGCGTGACAGGTGATAATGGTGTTATGATAGTAGGGGTGAAGTTGGAGATGGGAGATGATGGTGATGGTGGAGGAGGAGGAGTAGGAGGAGCTGGGTGAGGAAGCTCTCGGCCAGGGGAAAAATGGTGGCTTTTGGTGAGTTTGAGTGTGTGTGTTTTAAAATGAGAGGGAAAGAGAGATATTAATTTGTGTGTGTGTAGATATTAAGGGAGGAGAGAGAGAGAAATAGAATAGAGAGAGGGGGAGGGTGTCGGCCACATGGTTGAGGGGAGTGCTGATGGGAGAGGAGAGTAGGAGAGTGAGGTGAGGGGGGTGAGTTTGTAGAGAGAGAGAGATATATTATATATATATATTATATTATATATGTATATATATATACATATATAAAAGAGAGAGAAATAAAGATATTTATACATATAGAGATATTTTGAGTAGAGGAAAAAGAAGAAAATATCAGTGGGGTGTATGGGCAGTCATGATAGGGCATATACCAAATTAGATTGGGTGTTGGTCCAAGTTTGGGCAAGCTTGGGGCCAATATTTAATTAAAATAATAATTTTAAACTATTTAAAATCATGGACGAAATGGGAGCACAAGGGAAATAAATTCGATGGCACACAAGTGGCACGTGCACAGTAAACTCAAAACAGGACAGGGCCATATATTGGGTCGACTGGACTGGACCGATGTCGGGCCCGAAAATTAAGTTGGAAATTAAATCACAAATTACGATAGACGATAAATTGGTCTAAATTGACCTGAAAGTTGCGCGAAGTAAATGGAGCACAAGGAAACAAGTTCGAGTGGGACACGAAATATCAACATGAAGATAATCTCATCCACTACAAACTTCAAGAAGGAAGTTTCCAGAGACTGGCATCCTTGATGCTCTAGAATACCAAGTCACGGTAAAGAGCATTTAAAGATCAAAATTAATTAAATAAAATGAATTATCGAGAATAAATTATCTAGAAAATTTGAAAATAAATCCCAAAAATTCAGCGGGCTTACATCCTACCCACCTTATAAAAATTTCGTCCTCGAAATTAAAGGTTGGTAGTGGGGTTAAAACATGATAGAAGATTTATGCAATATTTTAGGCACGATCGAAGAATGACGAGTTTTGCACGATCAAGAAAATCAATTCAAAATTGTTCAGACACGATGAGGGATTTTGGCACGATAGAATTATGATATGAACAAAACCATATGTGCATGATTTCAGAAATAGTCAAGTCATTGGGGCACGATTTTAGAGACGATGAGGATAATCGAAGATATAATTGAAGTTCAAGTACGGGGTGATTTGTAGGACTTAGGTTGATGGAGAATCAACCTGAACGTCGCACATGCCCGATCTGAAAAGCTAACCGTGACCAAAACAAGGTTTGGCATGGTTGAGATGAAATTTCAGACACAACAAAATCGAAGTCAAGGTCTTATAGGCCCGATCAAAGATTAAGGAGTATGATAAATAAAATCATGAAATACGATCCAAGTTCGAACGTGATTAAAATTGGAAATAGTCTAAGTTCACTTGGCACGATAGAGGTACGACAACAAAATCAAAACTTGAGCTTCGTCCGATTATAATGAAGTCAAAAATTTGATTAACATGATTTCAGCTCGATGAAATTAGATTTAGGGTTATACATAGGCACGATCAAGATAAAAATGACGTGATTGGGCATTGTTAGGAAAAATCAGATGTTTACCATAAACATTGATCAAGGATTAACCATCTGGTCATGAGTGAAATCAAGACTGAGACACGTTAAAAATTGTGATGATTAACCACTTAGGATTTAGAATAGAACGAGGAAAATCGAAAATCTAGTCATGATCAGGAATAAAATCTGAGCACGAGTGACTAGAGAATCAAAATTCAAGTACGAAGGAGATCTATTTCGACACAGTCGATTAGGGTTCAAGATTTTTAGCATGATTCGAGGGTTAATATTATCAAGATCATGAAAATCAAAGTCGGATAGTCATGATCTAAAACAGGGCTAAGAGAAGCGAATGGAGAGAAAATTTTGGGTATAGCATGATTGAGAGATAGATTTGATATAAATTAGATTATAGGTCACATAAGCACGATAAAGGTCCAAATTCAGTTGTGAATGACGAATAAATCATGAATTCAAAATCAAGGTCTTAAAAGCACAATTTAGGAAGGAACCCAAGTCAATTAGGCACGGTAGAAAGTCAAACATGTTCAATTTTAACACGAATAATTTCGTAGTCACACTAATTAGTCATGATTGAAAGTCAAAAAATTTAGGCACGAGTTTGAGGCAAGATAAAATGTATAATTATGATCGTTAAAATCACGATCAAATGATTCAAGTTGGCTTAGTCACGCCAGGTCATCTGGGTACGACTAAGCACAATGAGTTCAGATATAATCAGAAAATTAAATCAGGGTCAAAAAGAGTTTAGGCACGAGTATTCAAAATTCAACATGATCAGAATCAGAAGGCAATGCACGAGGGTTAATAGCATTAAAATCCAACCACGATAAAGAAATTAGTCTCAACACGATCTAAGTTGATCAACTTTCGAGTAAATCAGAATTTGGGCAAGATGGAGAATAAGATCAACGAAGGCTGGGCACGAGCATCCAAGGATGAAAATCCAAGTCACAAAGGAATTTGAAGTCATCTAAAGTCTAGTCAGCAACCAAGACACTCTTTGGCACGATAAACAAGACGACCAAAATCGACTGGTCAAATCAGAGAAGATCAAATCTTACGATATTGAATTTTAGAAACAGTTCAAGGATAAGGAATTGAATTTCTTCTGTTAGGGAAGAAACCCCAAATGTAGGATTGTAGAAGGAAGTCGGGGTAATCATCTCGCTCTGCTTCGACTACTACCAAGATCCAACATCTACTCCGAACCAGATGATTACGATACTTCCTCGACTTTTTCCAAGATAAAAAGATACAAGAGCTCAAAAAGATTTCAAAGTATAGTTGACAGAAGTAGATACGAGATAGTTGATTGCTGTAATCAAGATATAGCTAAACAATGCAAGGGAAATGACGGTAAGATGAGAAAATCAACATACGATGGGAGAGAAAATAATGATAAACAAGAAATAATGGTAGGAATTATCTTGCTCAATTGGTAAAAGAAGTGAATCAACTTAAGATATGACCTGATAACCATACACGTCTATCCAAAATTATGTTGCCATAATTTACGCCATGCCAGTAAACATAGCTGCAATAAACGATAGAGTCCATAACTAAGGTATACACCCTATAATCATGTCATCTAGATTCCTTACCACGCCAACCGGTATGGCTGTAAGAGAATCTAAATGCCATAACTAGGATAGTATATCCAAAATTAGGCTCCATGTCCTTGTCAGGCTAGCTAATATGACTGCGATAATTTCTAAACTCCATAAATAAAGTAGACATTTGTCGTTTCCGTCGTCTCCATCAAATATGTTTATCATGATATTTTAACTCAATCCGTAAAAACTTATCTCAAACAAAATCAAAATCGAAGCCAACAAAGAACGAACATCAAGATTTAAAATTCAACAACGAATCAAAGATAAGTAAATGGAAACTAGCGAAAACAGATTTCGAGATAGGGTTTAGAAGAAAATTTTCAGGAGATGTCCAAAGGTACTATCTAGGTCAAGATAAAAGAAAATCATTGGAATATTGTCACGCCCCAGAACCAGAATACTGGAGAGCGGGGGCAGACATAGCCAGCTACGTATATGAAATGGATTCCATCTCGCTATACGGTCACGGCTGTCTAGATACATGAGGGTTTATCTACGAGCCAGCAGTCTCTTAAGGTCATGAATAAGCCTATTGTCTCAATCACAAGCAAGTAAGTAAAAGTCACAAGATGTATGATCATTAAATATACAATAGTAAGGCGTCCCAAACATTACATATTCAGTTGATCATGAAGCTAGTCGTTACAAAATGTCAAGACTAGCAACAGTTTAGTCATACATGATCAACCCTAGGATCTGTTAATCATGTTACAGCCCGTAGGCAGACAGTAAGTAAAGTACAATCGAGCTAAACAGGTGCTCGTCGGCTAAACGCCTCAAAAGAATATTTTTACAATAAAGTGGAAGATCAAAAATAAACCCACTCGTTGCCAGGGTTCCGTCTAGTGGCCACCATCTGGCTGGAAGGTTGGTAGATCCTCTGGAGCTGCTCCAAAATCTGGCCATACAAAACCAGCTGGATCAGACCCCAGAAAGAGCATGTGCCACAAAGGAAGCTTCACTTAGGAACTAAAACCAGCAATCAGCACAAGATATAAATAAAAGTAAGAACTGGAAATAAGAAAATACATCAGGATGATATACGACGAGATAACCATAAAACTATTCAGATAACCAGGTTACAACCCGTAAACCAAACAAGGACCGGGGTTGTAACCCTTCGTCTGAACAGAACTTGGAATTCTCACCATTTATCGGTAAAATAAATACAAGCATTCTGGTCATTCAATAATCTGGAATAGGATCAGGGCAAGACTAGACTGGTTAGACTCCATCCAATCATTTCACGGCCAAACAAGAATTACGGCTTGATATTTTAACTAACTAGGGTTGTCACAAGCCTAATTACTAACAAGATGCAGTGAGATTATTCTACAGCCACAAGCCCTGCAGACCATCCAGGTCACCCGGGTTGAAAGATTAGAGTTGAATTTAGGTGGGTACATCGTCCAGGAAACGAATGTACCCTTAGGTAGCTTGAAGGGTGCAACACATGAGAGTGTGCTGGAAATGTGCCCTACTCGACGGCAGGCTACAGATCCCAAGACGTGCCCAGGTAACGAGATTGTCTGTAGCTGGGAAATGTCGTCATGACTATTGTATTAATCTAGTTATTAGCCTTAGTCCATTTTAGTAGGTACTCCTGACCGTGGTACTCAGGAGTCCCCTTCTAGACATGATGCAAGACAGGACTGGATTATTTGTACAAGCACAATCGCCCACGGTGTCCAGATTAATTATACAGGTCATGTCATGTCAGGTAGCCGTCGCAACAGCTGTTCCAGATAATCATGTCAGGTGTACTTGTCAGGAGTGCGCCACGACGGGCCACTATCATGTCATGCTAGTCATGTCAGGAGTGCACCACTACGGGTCACTGTTAGGTCATGCTCAATTATCATTTCCAAACATATCAAACGAATTCATGATTTTTAAGTTCAGGAAAAAAGGCGTAAGAATATAAAATGGACGTAAAATATCTACTAAAATATCAATATACAGGGCTATAGAAGAGCCATACGGCTAAGGCACATGCAGCCAGGATGGATCTCATGCGGCTGAGGAAGGAGTCGGGTTCATGCGGCTGGGGAGAGATTCATGCAGGTCGGGGGAACTAAGGACCCATGCGGCTCGCAGGAGAGGGATTCTCATGCGGCTGGAATAAATCGAACTCATGCGGCCAAGAGAAGGGCAAGACACATGCGGCCAGGAGGGCAAGGGTACTCCTGCGGCTGGCGGAAATGAGTCCATGCGGCTCAACCAAGTCGAGCCCCATGCGGCTGGGTCAAGGTGATTGCTTATGCGGCTGACGGGAGGGAAGTTCATGCGGCTTATAAGGTTCAGGATCTCATACGGCTGGCGGAAATAGGACTCATGTGGCCAGCGAGTGAGTCTGGTTCATGCGGCTCGTCAAGGCTGTGCACATGCGGCTGGGTCCAACTCATGCGGCCAAGATAAGCTGATGCGGCAGGATAAGGTCCTCAGCCCTATGCGGCTGAACTGACTGGGTCCCATGCGGCCGGGAATACTTGCCGCATGAACTTGTCACACGGTCAAGTCAAGGCAATAGTGCATGCGGTTGGAACTGACTTACCGTATGAATGTTCATGCGGTCAAGTACACCATGCGGCTCGGGACTGTGCTTTTTCTCTAAATTTCTGAGAAGAAGTACACCATAAGCTATGGCTTCCAAGCTGCATAACTCTATCATCCGGAGCCCAAATCCGAACTTCCATAGGTCAAAATGGGATAGAACGAGATTCTCTACAACATAGAACCCTCAAAACTCAGAAATAACATGATTAAGTAGATCAAAACCCAAAAAATCCAAAAATAAAGTAAACTTAGATCTAGAAGAATCTAGCCATGGAAAGTGAAACTGCCAAGTTCTAAAGTAAGTTAAAATGCTGTAAGGAAGAGAATGAAGCAATAAAATTAGAGTTCCTCCATGAAGCAAGTTGCACTTGCCTAGACCTCTCTCTCCCTCTCTCTGGTAGGTAAGGAAGTAAATGAAAGAAGAAAAAGAGATTAATGAAGAGAGAGAAGAAAAATAGGTAATAAATATGAATGGTGGTGGTAGGTAGGGGGTTCACCTTAGTTCATAATGAACCAAGCAAAACCAAGCCAAGCCGAACCAGCCCAAGGAAATAAACCAAGCCAAGAAGGAAAAGCTAAGCCAGGAATCAAACAATATAAGATAAAATACGTACACGTATTCCAAATACGTACACGTATTCCAAATACGTAATACGGACAACAGACATTACAACTCTACCCACCTTAAAAGAATTCCGTCCTTGGAATTTAATCAAGAGGCTAGAGGAGCAATAACAAGCTACATTAATCACATGCAAGCTATAACTAGGCAGACAATCACTCATTCAAGCAAGGAATCGAAGGCATGAGGCACAAGAAAGATATTATACCTCACGAGTCAAACAAGTCAGGATATCGCGATTGGATATCATCCTCACGCTCCCACGTTGACTCCCCCAAAGAGTGATGACCCCAAGCAACTCGGACTAACTTGATAGTCTTGTTCTTGAGGATCTTCTCTCTCCGGTCCAATATAGACACGGGCCTCTCCTCATACGAAAGGTTGGTACCAACAACCAATTCTGAATGATCCAGGATGTGGCTCGGGTCTGGGATATACCGTCGTAATTGGGATACATGGAACACGTCATGCACCTCGCTTAGCGACGGCGGAAGAGCGAGACGATAGGATACACCTCCTACTCGCTCCAGAATGTCAAACGGTCCTATATACCTAGGACTAAGCTTGCCCCGTACGCCGAAACGAATGACGCCACGGTTAGGCGAAATCCTCAGGAATACATGATCGCCGACCGAAAACTCGAGAGGGCGCCAATGAGAATCGGCCCAATGGCGCTGGCGATCTTGGGCAACTCGAAGATGATCTCTGACTCGCCTGACCACTTCAACTATCTGGACAATCATTTCTGGACCGAGCATCTGTCTCTCTCCAACATCAACCCAGGCTAGCGAGGATCTGCACTTCCTACCATACAGTGTCTCGAACGGTGCCATCTGGATACTGGCCTGGAAACTGTTGTTGTACGAGAATTCCAATAGGTACAAGTGATCTTCCCATGAACCACTGAATTCAAGTGTGCAAGACCGCAACATGTCTTCAAGAGTCTGGATCGTGCGCTCCGACTGGCCATCTGTCTGCGGGTGATATGCTGAACTGAACTGGAGATGAGTTCCCAAACTCTCTTGCAAGCTACGCCAAAAGTGCGACATAAATCTTGAATCTTGGTCCGAGGTGATACTGACTGGCGCACCGTGCGATCTGACAATCTGCCTGAGGTACATCTCGGCCAGCTGAGCCGTCGACTGACCAACTCTGAATGGAAGAAAGTGAGCCACTTTCGTGAGCCGATCAACTATAACCCAGATAGCATCTCTACCAGCTGGGAATCTAGGTAGTCTAGTCATAAAATACATGGTCACATGCTCCCACTTCCATTTTGGAATCGGTAAGGGCTGAAGAAGTCCAGCCGGTCTCTGATGTTCGGCTTTAACTTGTTGGCAAACCAAATACCGAGAGACAAACCGAGCTATCTCCCGCTTCATGCCATTCCACCAGAAATGTTGTCGGATATCACGGTACATCTTCGTACTGCCGGGATGGATGGAATACTGCGAACTGTGCGCTTCTGACATAATCTCCTGCCGGATATCTCCGCTGGGTACACAAAAATGCTTACCATGTCGAAGTGTAGCATCCACATGAATGCATAACTCTGGTCTCCGTCCTGCCTCACACTCTGCTCTGAGTCGCTGAAGCTTAGAATCTGCCGACTGCGCCATCCGGATCCTCTCGACTATAGTGGACTGAACTTGCATACTGGCCATCAAGGCCGCACTGGAAGGGAGAACAACTTTAATACCCATCTTCTGAAGATCTGCTAACAGCTCTGGTTGTGCTGTTAGAAAATAAACTCCTGCTCTCCTGCTCAATGCATCCGCAACAACATTGGCCTTCCCAGGATGATACTGCAGGTTGACATCATAATCCACAAGAAGCTCTAGCCATCTTCTCTGACGCATGTTAAGATCCTTCTGAGTGAAAACATACTTCAGGCTCTTGTGGTCGGTAAAAATCTCCACCCTATCTCCGTACAAGTAGTGCCTCCACAACTTAAGTGCAAACACTACTGCTGCTAGCTTCAAGTCATGGGTTAGGTAATTCCTCTCATGATCACGAAGTTGTCGTGACGCATAAGCTATTACCTTCCCATGCTGCATCAGAACACATCCTAGGCCTCTGCCTGAAGCATCACAGTACACTGAGAATCCTCCGGTCCTATCTGGAAGCGTGAGAATAGGAGCTGTTATCAGGCCTCGCTTTAACTGCTCAAAAGAACTCTGACACTCTGCTGTCCAAGCAAACTGCGCATCCTTGCGGGTCAACTGCGTCAATGGCACTGAAATTCGAGCAAAATCTGAAACAAACCGCCGGTAGTAGCCGGCCAATCCAAGAAAACTACTAACCTCTGCAACTGTGCTGGGCACTGGCCATGACTCAATAGCCACAATCTTCTGGGGATCCACTTCTACTCCTCCTCGAGTGATGATATGACCCAAGTACGAAATACGATCGAGCCAGAACTCGCATTTACTGAACTTGGCATATAACTGGTGCTCTCTGAGGATCTGAAGAACCACACGGAGATGCTGCTCATGCTCCGCCTCGCTCTTACTGTAGACCAGGATGTCATCCAAGAACACAATCACAAACTGATCCAAGTAGGGCATGAAGATACGATTCATGAGATCCATGAATACCGCCGACACATTGGTCGCTCCAAATGGCATCACTAGGAACTCCCAATGCCTATACATACCTCGATCTGAAAGCTGTCTTTGGGATGTCCTGCTCTCTGACTCTGATCTGATGATATCCTGAGTGCAAGTCGATCTTCGAGAATACTGCTGCCCCTCTGAGCTGATCAAACAAGTCATCTATCCTCGGGAGAGGATATCTGTTCTTGATTGTCACTGAATTTAAGGTACGATAATCAACACATAACCTGGACGTACCATCCTTCTTTTTCACAAGAAGCATCGGGGCTCCCCAAGGCGATCCACTAGCACGAATGAATCCTTTGGTTCTGAGTTCCTCAATCATCTTGTACAATATCTCCAACTCGGACGGCGCCATCCTGTAGACTCTCTCTGACACTTGGGCTGTCCCGAGAATCAAGTCTATAGTGAACTCGATCTTCCGCTTCGGAGGCATACCTGGAAGTTCTTCTGGGAAAACATCTGGAAACTCCTCAACTATCCTGGGCAACTGAACTGCTGCTACTGCCATCCGCAATATCGGAGGAGATGACTCAACTTCGCCTAGGGAGAAAGAAAACTCTGGCTCGCCTAGAATGCTAAAAACAACCCTGCCAATGTGGCAGTCTATCCTAGCATACTGGTTCCTCAACCAATCCATCCCTAGGACCACATCATAATCGGCCATCGGGAACTCTATCAATCTAGCGGGAAATTCTCTACTGCTAACTACGATCCGACACGAGAAAAACACTCTATCTACTCCCACAAGTCCATTACCAGTAAGTATATTAAGCCTTACTGATAATGACTCGGGCTCCAATCCTATCCGTGTCGCAAATCGTACAGACATAAAAGAATGCGATGCACCAGAATCAAATAAAGCTGAAGCTGGAAAGGAGTTGACGAGAATAGTACCTGCCACTACCTCTCCGGGTGCCAGTCCTTCCTCAACGGTCATCACCATAGCCTGACTATGCCCTCGAGGTGTTGGTCCCCTCTGCTGAAATCCTTGCTACCTATTCTGACTCTGGACTTGGGCTTGAGCATACTGCTGGGGGTTCTGCTGCTGGAATACCTGGGACTGAGGCGGCAAGGGCCTCGGCAATGGATACTGCTGCTGCTGGACCGGAGCTGGTCCTCTCACCGAAGAGCTAGAAAGGTTGGACGATGATGAACCTCCCCTATTCGGGCAGGATCCAACCCTATGGTCTGGTGCGCCACAAGCCAGACACAATCCCTGTGCCCTGCGACATTCTGCCACTACATGGCCTGGCTTCCCACAATAAGAACATCCTACTGCGGAAGACTGCTTCTACTTCTGCTGCTGCTGCTGAGGGTACGTCGGGGTGGAATACTGGACCGACGTTACTGAGGCCGCTCGCCTCGGAGCTCCAATAGTCAAGGCCCTGGCTGCCGGGACTGGTGCTGAAGACTGATTCATCTGGCCGTAAGATCTCTTCCGACCTCCGGCCCTATCCACAATCCTCTGGGAGTTATACTCATGCCTCCGGGCTGCTCTCAAGACTGCATCAAAAGTCTGATGCTCAAACTGCTTAACTGCCAACAAGATCTTCAGGTGAAGTCCCTGCTGGAACCGCTGGGCTCTATCATACTCGGTTGCCACCAAAGTGGAAGCAAACCGACTGAGTCTGAAAAACTCGGCCGCATATCCGTCGACCGTCCTGCCTCCTTGCTTCAGATTGGTAAACCTCGTCTACAGATCATACCGAGCCACGGTATCAAAATACTTGGTCTGGAATCTCTCTCTGAATACTGCCCAAGCAATGGGTGCTGCTAATCCAACGGCCTGTGCTGCCCACCAGCTGCGGGCAAGATCTAACAACTGCAGGCGCACAACAGCCACCTTCTCGTTCTCTGGGGTCCTGGCTGCTTCTAGAATTACCTCTGTGTCCTGAAGCCATGCATATGCTTCGATAGCATCTTCACTATCGTCGAAGAATGGAGAGTTCAAGCGTTTGAAGCTGTTGGCCGTGCTGTTACCCTGATGACCACCCCGGGTCAAAGCATCCGGCACTGCCTGGTGCAAGGCGTCTCCACGACGATCTTGGGAAGCTATCAAGGTCCTGACGAGTCCTACTAAAGTGCCATCATCAGGCTCGGCAGGCTGAACTGGCTGAGCTGGTGGCTCTCCACCAGAAGGTACGACTCTGGAGGCTACTCCGGAATGCTGGGCTTGATCTCCAGGTTGCTGCTGGTCCGCGGGAGGTGCTCCACCTTGCTGGTCGGTAGGACCACGAACAATGCCGCTGAAGAAGACAACATAGGAATTAATAAGGAAGGACCAGGACAGATCAACGATACAAGCATATGATCAGGACAAGAATCCAGGGATTCAGAAGATACGAGCAGAGATCAAGGACGAATACTGATTGAGACATCTATTCGGTAAACCCTCATATATCTTGATTTACAAGACCTGCATGGGCCACCACTAATATAATCTAAAATAATTTCAACCTGATATGAGACTGGCAAATCATATTCTCGTCTCAACCTAGAAGATATATAAGTCCAACTTATACCTTCCCTCTGGGGTCCACAAATTCATTCCAAAGAAAGAATAAAGTTGATAACGGACAGATGTTTCAGAAATCAGGACGGACAGAACAAATGGGAAAAGTTTCGAAAAGTTTGAAATAAGATTCCCAGGGGTCATCCCTGGAATCTACCAAGAGTTCCTAATATGTGACTGGGTACCAAATTTTTAAAATATTCCATAACTCAACCTTAATCCTAGGGCAGGCTCGTAGTAGTACAGAAAAGCTCAAGTACTACCACGACTTCGTATTAATTGCAAAGACTGACCTGCATAGGCTACCACTAAAAACGTGTCATGATCCGCACCCGGATATACGGATACGAATACGTAGGCCACGTCCAGCATACGTCGCAGTATCGGCGGTAGAACGCTGTCTAGTACCCAATAAATATACACTACATCTAAAGGGTCCATGAACTACAATGTACTCAATTACAACCCAATATCTAAGGAAGATAAGACGGGAAAGATAACTAAGGCACAAGAACCCATCAGAAACTACTAGAAGGAATCATAAGACAGGGAAATAAAGAAGGAAAAACAAGACAACTAAGGATAACTATCAGGCAACTCACATAGAAGAATAGTGAGATCCACCTCAGCTAGCAACATCATGAAGTCCAATAATCGTATAACAACTCCTAAATATTATCAACGGTATCCTGTCAGGAAAATGAGCAAGTACAAACACTAACAGCAGTTCCATATAAATTGACAAATTCTATAAGAGACAGTATAATGAAATACAAGACAAAAATATAGGACGACTTGAGAACCATTCGAAAGCTGAGTTACAACCCTTAAACCAAACAAGGACCGGGGTTGTAACCCTTCTCCCGAGCAGAACTTAGTCTCCAATAAAGGTACAACATAAAGGCATGTAGAACATGTGAGTAACTGAATATCATAGCATGGTGAGAAAGTACTGAATATAGAACAAAGCAGGACATAAGATAAGATAAAGTAAATATAAAATGTGCCATGAATTATTAGAGCGTTATGTGATCGGCTTTGGGTAAGTGACAGGACAGGTTATCCACTTGGCCCGACAATCACAAGAAAATCTCTGGAAAGGGTCATGCCGGCCAACCTGGATAACAAGCACACTGAGGAATCTGCTACATCCTACGTGAGGTGAGAGTGACGCAAGCATAAGAATATAGTGATAGGGTGGCTTTGATTACATAACCCCTAATAATTCCCCATCCCTAAATAGTATAATGGACCTGGACATGACACGTCATGACACGGGATTCCCTAAGAGGATAGCTACTCCCTCTCAGGAATTGGTGTCTATACAAATACAGGGAACAAGACAGAAAATGTACATATATACCAAGAAAATCTAGGAACATCTCATGTCATGATCCAACGTATACTAGTCCCTGAACTATCGTGACTAGAAATCGAGTAAGACACTACAATTGAATCGGATATAGCAGATATCAAGACAATGAAAACTATCAGTGAATGTACTTACCTGCGGTCCTGAGCTGTCAAATGGGATCGATGCTCAGAGAGATGCTACAGACCTAAAGATAAGATACATATAAGCTAATTATGGTTCAATAGTGTTAGGCTTGATTCTATAGTATAAGCTACGTAATCTAGGTCAGTCTCAGTCAAACTAGGTCACACTGAGTCACACTAGGTCACAAGAAGTCAATCCAAGTTAAACTAGGTCAAACTGGGTCAAGGATTGACTTACTGTTGACTTTTGGTCAACTGATCAACTCTAATCAACTCTGGTCAACTCTAGGTCAAACTAGGCTAATGTTGACTAACAGTTGACCTTTGGTCAACTGGTCAACTTCGGTCAAGTTCTAGTCAATTTTAGGCTACGGTTGACTTCTAGTTGACTTTTGGTCAAAATAGTCAACTGTGGTCAACCAAGGTCAAAACTAGTCTAACCTAGGTCAAATGTTGACTCTACTTCGACGTTCAGTCAAAGTAGTCAACCATGGAAAAATAGGATCAAGGCTAGTCTCTATAAACATCTACAGGGTCATACATTCAATTTTATTGGTTGTAAAATCACTGGAATCGATGGATCTCAATTCCAATACAAGGATCTAAAATACGAATAAAAAGAGAAGGATTATAATAATAGGGTAAAAACCTACAAGTGTTGTCGGATGGTGAAACAACCATCACCAACGTGTCCAGAATGGTCAAATTTGCTGTGATAGCCGATCCATAAGTCTAATTTGGATACAGGGGCAAAAAGGTAATTTTGGGTCAAAATAGTGTCTATGTCGGACCCACTTTGTACCGAAAAATGTGCAAAAATACTAGTCCACTAAACCTAACAAATTATATGTCCACGAATCTAGAATGACGATACGAACTCAACGGTATTTCCGAAATTGGGTTCCGATGACCCGATCTCAGATTGGTCCATTGACCCGAATATTGGAATCCGATTTGCATGAAAAAGCGTGTCTGAGCCAATATCCTCAAAACTCAGTAAATTATATGTCAACGAGTCCAGAATGACGATACAAACTCAACGGTATATCCGAAATTGGATTCCGATGAGCCGAACTCAAAATGACCCGTTGACCCGGATATCGGTATCCGACTTGCACCGAAATGCGTGCCGTAACCAATGTCCACTAAAACCTAGCAAATTATATGTCAACGAGTCCAGAGTGATGATACAAACTCAATGGTATATCCGAAATTAGATTCCGATGAGCCAGCGTCAGAAAGTCCCGTTGACCCGAACTGTAGGGCCCACTTTGCACCAAAATGCGTGCCGGGGCCCACGTCCTCCAAATCTAACAAACTTTATCTAAAAATGTGCCAGAACGATGCCACGAGTCTACTGGTGGTGTCAGAAATTGAATCCGGAGTCCCGGGTTCAAAAATAGAATTTTACAACTTGGAAATTACAAATTCAGACGGCCAACTTTGGCGTCGAATTCAACCAATCAAACGTGCTCACAATGAAACGAAACTGGAGGGAAAGGAATAGGGTTATACTAGCTTCGAATAGGAACCAGTGGTACGCCAGACGGAGCTGCGATGGAGGAGATACGAACCGACGAAGTTGGCTCCATAAAATTGTCCAAAAATAACACAATTTAAACGGTCAACTTGGTGGTCGGTTTTGATGTATCAAACGATAAAATTAACAGACGAAAATTGAGGGAAGTGAAGATGGATATACCGAGATTGAGATAGAGCAAAGCAATTGCCGATCCAACGGTCGGATTGTCCAGAAAATTCGTACGAAGTCGCTATCCCGAGACACGAATTCTGAAATTTGTTCGCGCGCGCGTCGACGGAATTCCGTGCAAAACGCAAGAATCGCCTATTTGGCTCATCGAAAAAGAAGGCAATGGCCACAGGACCTGCCCCGGGGGTTCGTCGGAGGGAGTGCGGCCGGTCATGCGGCGCACGGCGGCGCATGACGGCGCGCGGCGGCCCGCACGCACGCGCGGCTGCTGCGGCACTGCTTGCTGCGACTGCTGTTGCAGGGTGCGGGGCCGGCCTGGACGAGCACGGCGACGGTGGTGGGGCTGCGTCGGTAGATGGGGTGGTCGTGGTAGCGATCGTCGGCGGTGGCGAAGGTTTTTGATGGTGGTGTTGATGGTGTAGTTGATGGTGGTGTTGGTGTGTGGTGATGATGGTGTTATGATGGTAGTGATGAAGTTGGAGATGGTAGATGATGATGATGGTGGAGGAGGAGGAGTAGGAGGAGCTGGGTGAGGAAGCTCTAGGCCAGGGGGGAAAATTGTGGTTGTTGGTGAGTTTGAGTGTGTGTGTTTTAAAATGAGAGGGGGGGAGAGAGATGTTAATTTGTGTGTGTGTGTAGATATTAAGGGAGGAGAGAGAGAATTAGAATAGAGAGAGGGGGAGGGTGTTGGCCACATGGATGCGGGAGAGTGCTGATGGGAGAGGGGAGTGGAAGAGTGAGGTGGGGGGTGAGTTTGTAGAGAGAGAGAGATATATTATATATGTATGTATATATATATACATATATAAAAGAGAGAGAAATGGAGATATTTATACATATAGAGATATTTTGAGTAGAGAAAAAAAGGAAAATATCAGTGGGGTGTATGGGCAGTCATGATAGGGCATATACCAAATTAGATTGGGTGTTGGGCAAAGTTTGGGCAAGCTTGGGGCCAATATTTAATTAAAATAATAATTTTAAACTATTTGAAATCATGGACGAAATGGGAGCACAAGGAAAATAAATTCGATGGCACGCAAGTGGCATGTGTACAGTAGACTCAAAACAGGCCAGGGCCATATATTGGGTCGACTGGATTGGACCGATGTCGGGCCCGAAAATTAAGTTAGAAATTAAATCACAAATTACGACAGACGATATATTGGTCTAAATTGACCTGAAAGTTGTGCGAAGTAAATGGAGCACAAGGGACAAGTTCGAGTGGGACACGAAATATGAACATGAAGATAATCTTGTCTACTACAAACTTCAAGAAGGAAGTTTCCAGAGACTGGCATCCCTGATGCTCTAGAATTTCAAGTCACGGTAAAGAGCATTTAAAGATCAAAATTAACTAAATAAAATAAACTATCGAGAGTAAATTATTTAGAAAATTCGAAAATAAATCCCAGAAATTCAGGGGGTTTACAAGGGCAAAACAAGTGATGTGATCCCCCGAGGTAGATGACGCCCCAAGAGTGACATGACTGTCGGCCGAACCCAGTTTTGTGCCTCGCAACTTCGCAAGGAACTCCCGCTCAAGCGGGGTTATTTCTGCCAGTTGATTTTCTCCCCCTTCCTCCGCCAGATGTGCTTTGTGTCCTCCAAAATAATCTCCCCTTCTACCAGCATATCCTCCTCTACCACCACGACGTCTTCCACGTCCCCGTCTGTGATCACTAGACTGACTTCGCAGGAATTTTGGACAAAATCTGATATAATGTCCGGAGTCACCACAGTTGTGGCACACACCACTCACAGATGGAGGCTGGGTGAAGGCAGCAAGGGCAGACTTTTCAACCGCGGCTTGGTCCCCCTGGAAGGAGCCCTTATTGGGCATCAACTTCAATTGGGCTTCTTCCTGTGCCATGACAGCTATAGCTTCCTCCAAGGCTGGAAGCGTGGGTTGGGACATAAGAATATTCCTTCTCTGCTCAAACATAGGGTTGAGCCCCTTCAGGAACTTCATCATTCGCTGTCGCGAAATATAAGCCAGGAACGTCTGAAAATACTTCGCAAATGCCGGTTTGACTTTTGCATCTTCCATCCCAAGAGGATCATAGTGATCCAGATCAGACCAGTACTTCTTCAACATGGCCGCGTACTGAGAGATGGTACGGTCGTCTTGGGCCAACTCTATCGAGTTCATCCTGAAGTTGGAAGACCCGCATAGGGTTGCCCGAGCCTGAGTACATATCCTTCAAAGTCTGCCATATATCAGCGGCAGCCTCCATCTCCTCGACATTGCCCGACACCTGGTCGGTCAAGGAGGCTGTCAACCACCCAGCTACGATGTTGTTGACAATCTCTCAGATAGCGAACTCCGTTGAGGAGGGATCGGATGGCACCTTCGTTTGGCCATTGACATAGCCAACCAAGCCACGTCCCTTCAGCGTCCGCATCGTCTACCTCGACCATTTCAAGTAGTTGGAAGTTCCTTCCAACTTTGTCTCCAGCTTTTCCAACTTCTCCATTTTGTAGGGTGACGGATCCACATCAGTATGGGTCACCCGTGGGGTTGCCTCGGTTAATCTCTTTGATAAGATCTCATCAACCAGGGCCTTCATTTCTTCTGCCGTCAGTTTACCACTGATAGAATCCATGACGTCTTCAACTGTGAGTGGGGAGGACTTGTTGTATCCCTAGTCGTCGTCTTCGTCGTCGTCTTCTAACTGCTGGGTGTCCTGATCTCGGGTGTCTATGTCATCAACTAGAGAGACCATGGGGGAACAACAAGGGGCCTCCTCACAGAAATTCTTTAGGCATACGAGCAATTAGAACCGTGTCATGATGACGAGGGTAGATAGTGCAAGCATAACCAGTTGGACCGTGACTTCATGCATGATTGATATTTCCAGAACTCCGAGTAGGAGCTGTGCGAAAATAACGAACTTTTGCAAGCACTTCCAAAGAATGTGCAAAAAACAAAAAATCGGGACACTGCACAGCAGTTCCGGGGGGGAGGGCAGGTCCGGGCGGGGGGGGGGGGGGGGGGGGGGGGGGGGGGGGGGAGCTAGAATAGTAGATGGGGGGGGGGGTTTGGGGGGGCTGGCGTCAGGGAGGGAGGAAAAAAAAAAATTTGGTAACCTGGCTCTGATACCAAGTTGAAATGAGTGGAATTTCTCAGATGATTTTATTGATGGGCTCCTGCCACTACTTATAGAGAGTACACCTCCTCTTCACAATACAACTTCCGATGTGGGACTAAAGTTCCTTATTAGTTCTCAACAGTTTTCATGTGAACCTCTAAACTTAATTTCCTGTAGGGAGGTCTGTAGGTTAACAAAGAAGACCACTCTCATTTAGAGACAGCATTACGAAACAGCCGTGGTATATGGTAGTGTACTTTCTTTTATCAGTGACATTTGTTCTTCAGGTATTGAGGTTCTCACATAAACTACAACAATGCTGAAGTTCTTAGGACTATTTGTACATGTTATATTAGAAGGTGGCACGGATATTCTTGCCCTTCTGAAGTAAAAACTGTTTCAGATATCAATTAGCTCACATTATAACAAATTTCATGCACTTAGCTGCAAAAAGCTTACCTAGAACCTGTAAGAGCTTAGTTATTAGTTGTTACTAACTTCTTTGGATAATAGCTGCTTCCACAAAGTATCATGTCCAAGTGGGAACCCAGAATAAGAATAGGAGTGGTACCTATTTCCTTTTCTGTATAACTTTGATACCTATAGAATTACCTTTCAAAATTGGGAGACAATTGAAATCCATTTCAAAATATTCGTACTAGTTTTTTTTTTTTTTTTTTTTTTACTATTATAATTTCATTGGTATTTCCTTGGGCTCAGAGTGTCATGTTAACTAATCGCACTTTTAAGTTATTCTCTGGTCTTGGGCTCGACGATACTTGGGTATAGGCTAGGATCTGCAGAATCAGTGGTCCATAACTATCTATGATTAAATAAATACTTTTTGACTAAGTTATTCTTTTCAGTAAAGATAAATTGTTGTGATCTATCAGTTCCATCTTGTTTTTAAAAGTGCAGTGTTAATCTATGACAGGAATTGCTTATGAGAAGGGATTTTGCTTATGATAGGGGAAGCGACCACTACAGAGCTGCATACTGGGTCATTGTTGTCATAATTATCTCCATTGTTTAATGTCTTGTATTCTTATGTCTGCTACTCTTAGTTAGAAAATTGTAGAATAGGTCGGGAATTGTGATTCCTGGGTTCCCTTAGAACATCTCCAATGGGGGTTTCTATCTTTTCTATTTCTATAGAAAAAATCCATTTTAGAAAAAACTTCTCCCAATGTTGATTTTTATCATCATTTCTATCCTAGGTGGCAATGATATAGGATAAAAACTTTCTAGGAGGGTTTCTACATGTAGAAACTCTCATATAAATTCTCCTATCTCTCATGACAATTATTATTGGACCCCACATCATTAAATTGGTCCTTTTACTATGTGACACATAAGATAGAAATAGAGAACAATTGGAGAGCATTTTTGTATGTCTACAATTTCTATGTAGAAACTCTTCCAACTAGGATAGAAATCTTATTAAAGTACAATGCCAAGTAGGATAAGAACTCAATTTTAGAAATCATAATTGGAGATGGTTGGGGGTTTCTATCTTCCCAATTTCTATGGAAGAAATCTATTTTAGAAAAAACTTCTTCCAATGGTGATTTCTATCACCATTTCTATCCTATGTGACAATGATGTAGGATGGAAACTCTCTAGGAGGGTTTCTAAAACTCCCATAGAAATTCTTCTATCTCTCATGACAATTATTATTGGGCCCCACACCATTAAATTGATCCTTTTACTATGTGACACATAGGATAGAAATAGAGAACCATTGGAGAGCATTTTTGTATGTCTAGAATTTTTATGTAGAAACTCTTCAAACTAGGATAGAAATTTCCTTAAAGTACAAAGCCAAGTAGGATAAGAACTCAATTTTAGAAATCACCATTGGAGATGGTCTTCCCTAGGTGGCAATTTTAGACCATCTCCAATGGGGGTTTCTATCTTCCCTATTTCTATGGAAGAAATCCATTTTAGAAAAAATTTCTCCCAATGGTGATTTCTATCACCATTTCTATCCTAGGTGGCAATGATGTAGGATGAAAACTTTTTAGCAGGGTTTCTACATGTAGAAACTCTCATAAAAATTCTCTTATCTCTCATGACAATTATTATTGGGTCCCAGACCATTAAATTAGTCCTTTTACTATGTGACACATAGAATAGAAATGGAGAACCATTGAAGAACATTTTTGTATGTCTATAATTTCTATGTAGAAACTCTTCCAACTAGGATAGAAATTTCCTTAAAGTACAATGCCAAGTAGGATAAGAACTCAATTTTAGTTAGTTATAAATATTGGTCAGGATGTCTCCTTATCCACTTCCTCAAGTAGAACTCCCCTTTTCTTGCAAGACAACTGAATCACCATATTTAAATAGTCAGTAGATGGCTTATGTTTTGCAGTTGATTTTGTTGCAGATGATTAGCTCACAATTCATGCTCGAGTAACAGTTGGATTTGGTGTCGGACAAAATGAACTGATTCAGTCGGATACATTTGCAATCTAGATTTTTAGGAGGAAAATAACTATGAACTCTGGATTGCATGATGCAGAGTGAGACTGCTCGAGTTATCCACTCACCAGATGTTGCTTGGACATCACCGCTGCCATAGAATGAAAGTTTGGCAATGTGTAGATTCGATTGTCAAAAGAGAATGTAGTATTTATTCAACATTTTTTCTTAAGAGACGAAGTTGAGTGTCCACCAAATGTTTCAGTACTCAATTGATATAGGTTTTTTCTAAGGGTACCACACTTTTTACTTGGGGGCAGCCCAAAAATGTTCAAAAAAAATTACAAGTTTGCCATCAATTTTTTTACTTGGGGACAGTTCAAGCCAGTCCTAGGACTGCCAGCAAGTTGTCAGTCCTAACATACGTTAGGACTGCCAACAAGGTGGCAGTCCTCCTCGGAGATGGGAGAAAATCATCCCCAATCCTCACCTGGCAGCTAAGGAACTGAGGAGTCTGCGACTGCTTTTCCTTGACCGCGTCGAGGAGCTCCCGGATGGGGACATGGACCTCGCCGACGTCGCGGTCGCCCAGGGCGCGCTCCGACCGGAGGAGGACGTGGAGAACGAGGCTGCCGGGGTCCTTGTCGGAGATGGTGAACCTGACGGTGTGGGCCCACGAGGGGTTCTTCCCGCCGTCCCTGTCGACCGGAGTCCTCTGCGCCGACTTCGGATCGCCGGCGATCGACGCGACGGCGTAGACTTCCATCTTGGAGAAGAGGTTGAGGTCCTTGGCGGAGATCAGGGTCATCTCGAGGGTCCTGTAGGCCATGGCGGGAGAGGGAATTAGGGTTTGGAGAAGGGAGGTGGAGACTTCTGTTGGAATTTTAGGGTTAGGGTTTGTGGAAGAGAAGAAAAGTTGGAAGAGAAGAAAAAGTGGTGGAGGAAGAAGGTGGCGGTGGCGGTGGCGGTGGCTGCTGGTAGTGGTGGTGGCGCCGCCGCCGGAGGAAGGAGGAGGAGGAAAGAGAAGAGGAAAGAAATTAGGATTTGGGGGGTTGGACTGCCCCCACATAAATTGTGGGTGTCCTCCAGCAATTTTTCTATCTACTTGGACTGCTCCCAAGTAAGAACTGTTTCCTAGCAAATATGGTGGTGCCCTTAGAAATTATCTTGATATATAGGTCATCTATGTCTATATATCGTTTTAGTGACCATGCTAATACTATTGCCCAAAGGACATAATTTGATATGTTCGGTCTGTCTGGAAGTGATGGAAGAGTTTTTTTTTTCTTTCTTTTTTCTTTTTGATGTACGCACCTATGTGATGCATGAGTGTGGTTGGTGGTACATCTTTTGATACTGATTAGTGTGAGTAGATGTGGTGTTTAAAACTTGTGTATCAAATATATTTCATCTTCTATAAAAATGTAGATTTTACTGGTTATCATAAAAATTAACACTCACAATCAGTGATATACACATTTTAACTGGAAAGAGAATATGTTTCATATACAGATTTTGACGTTTCTACCGAAAAGAAGTCATGTTTGGTACATAGATTTTAAAAATACAGATTATTTTGGAAATAACAGATCTACTTTCATCATAGTAGTGTCTAGGTTTCTTAAAGTCTGCAACCAATGTTGAGATTAAGGCATGTCTAATGTTAAATTTTAGGGTATCATTTCTCGAGTCCATTTTTGTTCACCCACCAAAACTAGGTAGGATGTTCACCCTCCAGTGAATAAATGATGCGTGATATTTTATCTCACAAACCACTTTGTAAGTAGTTTTGTTCACCTACCAAAATAATTTTGTGCATGTGTTATTTATTCATTGGAGGTGAATATTCTATATTATTTTGATGGGTGAAAAAAAATAGACTCAATCATTCCTCTACTCTAGAACCTTGGGAAGGCCACTTGAAAGGAGTTGCTTTTATAACGAGGGAGTGATGGAAATAGGCATGCGCTTCTTGAGTAGGGGAAGCTCTTCAAAATCTCCACCAATCTTTGCTCTTTTTTTTTTGGGGTATGAGGTGGGGAATCTGGTCCGTTCGAACCTTGGCTTATTATGGGATGAATGGTGTCGGCCACAGGCACAGGCATGCTGATCCGATCCTTTGTAAGCAAGGAAGCAATAAATCATGACATGTGAATGTCAGGCATCATCAAACTTTCACTTTTCCGGTAAATCAGGCGACAACCGCGGTCCTCTGCTATGCTACTTCAAATCTGCTCCGCTTTCTGACAATAGCATCAATCTCAGGCTGTTAGACCATCAATACGGCTCATTTCAATTCTTAGATAGGAGTTCATTTTCTAGAAGAGAAATTTTGAATTGTTCCCGTTTTATTTACCACAATTCAAGTTGTATTTAGTATCTATACAACTTTTATAATATAAGAAATTTTACTTCTAACAAAAATCGTATAGGACAGACGGTCAACTACTTTAACTTAAACAATTTAACCAAAATAACATTGTCTTCTCCAACCCCCCCCCCCCCCCCCCCCCCCTTTGTTTCCGTTGTGGACAACCCGTGCCCCTCCCTGCTGCGCTGACCCCCACCCCTCCCACCCGCATTGACCCCCTCCCTGCTTCGTTGGTGCTGGTGCTGCTCGTTGTTGTCGCTGCACTTGTCGTCGCTACTGTTGCTTGCCGCCGCTAGACGTTGTTGTTGTTACTGCTGCGCGCCCCCCTCCACTGCTGGCGTCGAAGAAGAGGGATAGTTTTGTCGGGGGCCGGGGGAGGAGAGAGAGGTAGGGGGAGCATGGGCGACTGGCGACTGGTGACAGAGAGGTGCACGACATGGTGGGAGGAGAGGGCATGGAAGAAGACAATGGGGGAGGATATTTTTGTCAAATTTTTTGGATCAAATGAGTTGATTGTCAGTCCTATGCGGTTTCCGTAAAAAGTGGATGGATTTTTATATTATGAAAAATGTGTGAGGTACACCTTGAATTGTGGTAAATAAAGCGGAGGACAAGTCCATTTTTTTTTTTTTTGACTTTTGCCACCAAAAGATCATTTATGTTGCTGAATTATTTTTTTTACTATTCTCATAGAGATCCAACCAATTTTAGATTTATTGTTTTATTATAAATTTGGACTTAAGTTGTATTGTTCAACTCCATTTACTGTAGATGCTCCTACACATAATCTACATGACATCCATCGCCGATATTAGGGCCTCGTTTGTTCTTTCCCTTTCTTTAGGAAATTGCAATTTTCATTCATTTTTTTCTTTTTGGTGCTTGGAGAGGACAAGAAAATTAGAAGAGAAATTGAATTTTCTCTAGTGGGAAAGTAAATCTTTGGTTTTATGAAGGGACCAACTTTCTTCCTTATTTTTTTCTCCTATGAGAATCATTTTCTTTTTTTCATACTTTACTTTGACATCCAAACATAAAAAATGAATAAAATTTTATCAGAAGCATGTAACTTTCAAAATATTGTGTAAAAAAAACCAAATTAGAAAAATTGCAAATTGGGACCTATTACGCACCAAATTTGGACGTAAAAAAAATTCGTCCTAAACTTCGGCGTCAAAAACAATTTTTAATGGTTTAAAAAATATTTGGCATAGTTAGCCTTAAGCTTTAGCTATGCTTGTTATCGTGTTAGCTTAAGCTTTAGCTAAGCCTATTGTGGGCCCAACTTTTGGGCCTTTTTTTTATTCAACGTCCAGTTTTAGGCTTAATGTTACGGACTTAGTATTTTAAGCTACACTTCGACCCGTGCGGCGCACAAGCTTCCTATTCGAAGACCCGTATCAGCCTTTCCGAACTCGCTTAGCTAGATTGCTAAGACGATATTGAGAATAAATGTGGAACAAAAGAGAGAGATTGGAGGTATGAAAACTTCACTATACTAGAAAGAGATTACAACTTTGGGTGGTAAGGAGCAAATGAGGCTCCCACTAAATTATAATGTCCATAGGACTTACAAGAAACTTCTGAAAACGAAATATTTCTAGAATTATTCTAGGAAACTCTATAACCTAGATATTCACAAGGAGGCTTCTAGAACATCTAAAAAGTTCATGAGTCTTCATGAAAGATCTCGAGTATTCTAGAGGATCCCACCATTTTCTAGAATATTCATGAGTCTTCTAGAGGATTCTACCATATTCTACAAAGTTTCGAAAGCTTCCAACATAATCCCGCTCTGCGTAGAGTTACGCAAGTTCGTCACGGTATGGCACAAATTTTTGTGCGTGACATTCTCCCCCACCTATTTCAATGAAGCCTTCATCGACGAGTGCACAAGTCTCGGAACGATGTCCACTCTCGTAGACATAATCGCTACGCATCGTCCCTCCTTTGTGTGTCTCGTGTGAAGCTTCACTTTGTCCATCTTCTTCTCAAGATCGAAAGCAAACTGGTTCGCCGCACCAACTTTGGCCTCGGGTTGTGCCCTCTTCGGTACATGACGAATCTCGTGCGGGCTATCGTGTTACTGATCCCCCTCATCTCGTGGCCGCAGTTGGTTCTCCGTGCATGCGAGTCCCTTGCAAGCCTGTCGACTCGAATGTCCCCTACGAGCTTTGAGCAACTCCTTGCACAATAGCACGGTCCACTTCCCTCCGCGGAAGTGGTTCCTCGGGATGCCCCTTTGCATCACCCTTGGTATCGCATGAAAGGCCTTCCTCCTCGAAGTCTTCCTTCTTCTCGAGTACCACTATGTTGTCCCCCTTTTGCTACCCTTCTTGAGCTGGGTAGCAGAGATAGCTTTTCCATTTGAAAGCTTGCCTCGTGCAGCTTTCACCATGCACGATGAGCCTTCCTTCATGAAGCCGACAACTCCCAAATGTGGTATCTGTCATGACTTGCACCCTAGAGTTAGGGCAGGAGACATGGTATGTCCAGCCTACGCCGCAGTGTCGGCGGTAGAACGCTGTCCTAGGTCACAACATCTAGCAATATAAAGCTTAAACAGTTTATACTCCCCGAATGGGGGTGACATGATAAAAGTAGACTCAATCACAACTAAGGAAGAAGAAGCACGATATGATATAAAACTCAAGGAAAAACAGATGATAACATAGCTGATAGATAGATAAATGAAACTGATGAAATGAAAAGAAATCCCAAGTACATCAGAAAGTCTAAGTGTCTAAGATAATACAAATCCCAGATCCCAAGTATCAATAAGTACAATCATCCATGAAATACTGAAATGAAAGCATCCTAGTCTAAGGGTGTGTCCTCCACAACAAGTGGAGCCTGCTGATGGTCCAGGTCCAACATCTCATCTAAGGTGGCACCGTAATAGGTATCCACACCAGCCTCCTCCTCGTCCTCTGTAATAATTTCAACAGGTCCAGTCAGGACAGGAGCGAGTACAGTACATCTCAACAGTTCATAGCAGGTTAGAAGATATAATCATGCAGTAAAGTAAGATACAGGTACTGAAAGAAGTGCAGTATGTAAACAGAGAGAGAAAGCTGTAATAAAAATATCTACAATAAATAGAAAACTAACATGTGGCTAGTGAGTCAGAGTACAACATGGACATGTAAATGGCATGGGATGATTCTGATGCTACACTATGGAATGATTCTGATGC
>JANAVB010005999.1:4748681-4871181 GCA_029216955.1 Iris pallida | reverse complement strand
TCTAATGAGTGATGTTCTCCTTGATGGTAAAACTCCTCCAAATTGATAGAAAACTGAGAACAACCAATTTCAACAGCAAGAAAACAATAATTAGAATCTATTACAATTTGTTTGGATTAAAAAGGAGAAAAAATGAATTTTCTAGGGATTTTTGAACATGGGGCTCACCTCTTTCTTCTCTTGTAATAAATTCCTAAAGAAGAGGCTAGCCCTAGATTTTAGGAGAGATTATATAGTGGAGGAATCCCTAGGTTGGCTGGACAAAATGTTAGGGTTAGGGTTTGGGCACTTGACTAATGGGCTTTGGGCTTATTTGGCTAACTATGGATTTATTGGTTAATTACAAGTCATGGCTTATGACTTAAAACTCTACTTAAGTCAAATAACCATACTATTAGTCAAATCTAGTCTAACTAGGGTGGCATGACCTAATCAAGACCAAACTCAACTAGGGTTAGCTTCTAGGTTAGTCTACCATGGTCATTGCTAGTCAAAGTCAACCTAGTCAACCATCATTCAAACAATTCCAAATTAATTTCTAAAAAAATTCCCATAAATTCAAATAAATTCTAATAAATTTAAATTACCCCAAAAATATCAAAAATACCCTCAAACTAGAAATGTGGTAGTGACAAATCTACCCCCTTAAAAGAATTTCGTCCTCGAAATTGAAAGGCGAAATACAACTGATGAAAAGGATAGAAAAGTGTACCTCAAGGCCCAAAAAGATAGGGGTACCGCTCGCGCATCTCATCCTCCCGCTCCCAGGTCGACTCTCTTGGAGAATGATGCCTCCATGCGACGCGTACTAAGGGTATCACCTGGTTCCTCAGAACCTTCTTCCGTCGATCCAGAATCTCCACTGGCTGCTCTGGATAGCTGAGAGAAGGCCCAACCTCAATCTCTGAATGATCGAGCATATGGCTAGGGTCAGCCACGTACCGTCTCAACTGCGATACATGGAATACGTTGTGGACCCCCACAAGTACATGCAGCAAGTCTAGCCTGTATGACATGTCACCGACTCTCCCGCTGATAACGAAAGGGCCGATGAAGCGCGGGCTAAGCTTTCCGCCTCCACCAAAACGTATCGTACCACGAGTCGGAGATATCCTCAAGAAAACCTGATCTCCGACCTAATCATAAGCAAGGTCTCAATTAATTATAATAAACAAACATGATTATTAAAACACAACAATCAAACCTAAACTAATCCTACTCTAATATGTACCTCAAACTCTAAAGGCCTCCGGTGGCTATCGGCCCAGTGCCGATGTCTGTCCTGCGCTACGCGAAGTCTGTCCCTGATGAGCTTCACCTTCTCGGCTGCATCAACAACCATCTCTGGCCCCAGTAAAGCTCGCTCACCAACATCATCCCAAGATAAAGGTGTACGGCACCTACGCCCGTACAGAGTCTCGAAATGTGACATGTCAATGCTGGCCTGGAAACTGTTGTTGTAAGCAAACTCCACCAAATGAAGATAATCCTCCCAGGAACCTCCAAAGTCCAAGACGCACGTCCGCAGCATATCCCCAAGGGTCTGAATAGTCCTCTCCGACTGTCCGTCCGTCTGGGGGTGGTATGCGATACTAAACTTGAGCTGAGTGCCCAAGCTAGTCTGCAGACTCCTCCAGAAATAGGAAGTGAAGCGACTATCCCGATCTGAGATGATGCTAATCGAAACTCTGTGAATCCTGACTATCTGCCGCATATACATCTCCGTAAGCCTCTCTGTAGACGTACCCACCTTGAATGGCAAAAAGTGGACCGATTTGGTCAACCTGTCAACGATGACCCAAATTGCATCTTTTCCTTCTGGTGTACGCGGCAATCCTGATACGAAGTCCATAGTGATATGCTCCTATTTCCACTCGGGAATGGGCAGCGGCTGCAATAACCCACCGGGCCTCTGCCTCTCCGCCTTGACCTGCTGACAGATCAAGCACCTAGCTACGAAGCGAGCCACCTCCCGCTTCATCCTGGACCACCAAACATGCTCCCTCAGATCTCGGTACATCTTGTTGGCACCAGGGTGTATGGAGTACTGAGATCTGTGGGCCTCCTACATAACCTGCTCCCTGAGCTCTACGCTGGGCACACATAATCTGGAACCGTGCCTCAAGGCACCATCATTTGCAAGAGAAAACTCGCCCTCCAGCAATCCTGCTCGAACCTGCTCTCGGAGACATCGCAGAGCAACGTCTTCAAACTGTGCTGACTTGATCCTCTCTACCAAGTCCGACTGAATCTGCATCCCCCATAACTGCATCTGCACCCCGGGCACGATCACCTCAATCCCAAGGCTCTCCAAGTCGACAAGCAAGTGCCGATCCATAGTCAAACACATGGCTGTCAGATACGTACTCAAGGCATCGGCAACCACGTTGGCCTTCCCTGGGTGGTACTGAAGTAGGATGTCAAAGTCCTTCATCAACTCTAGCCATCTGCGCTGCCTCATGTTCAACTCCTTCTGAGTGAACACATACTTTAAGCTCTTGTGATCTGTGAAGATCTCCACCCTCTCCCCATACAGATAATGCTTCCACAACTTCAAAGCAAAAATCACTGCCGCCAGCTCCAGGTCGTAGGTAGGGTAGTTCTTCTCATGGAGACATAATTGCCTGGAAGCATAGGCAATCACCTTTTCATGCTGCTGCAAGACGCAACCCAGCCCCTTCCCTGAAGCGTCACTATAAATAGTGAAAAAACCTGATCCTGAAGGCAATGTCAGAATCGGAGCTATCGTAAGCCGCTTCTTCAACTCATCAAAAGCTGCCTGACACTCCTCTGACCAAACATACTCAGCATCCTTCCGGGTCAACCGTGTCAACGGCTCTACAACCCGGAAGAAATCCTGTATAAATCTCCAGTAATATCCTGCCAGCCCCAGGAAACTCCTGATCTTTGCAACTGAAGTCGGCGCTGCCCATGCCTCGACTGCTACAATCTTCTTGGGGTCAACTGAGATACCATCTCCAGTCACAACGTGTCCCAAGAAGTCCACCCGGTCCAAGAAAAACTCACACTTGGAGAGTTTTCCATAAAGCTGCTCCTTCCTGAGAATCTCCAGCACTATCCGCAGATGCTCCTCGTGCTCCTCCTCAGTCTTGGAATATATCAAGATATCATCTATGAACACCACCACAAACTGATCCAGATACTGGTGGAATACCTTGTTCATAAGGTTCATAAACACTGCTGGTGCATTGGTTAGCCCAAACGGCATAACCAAAAACTCAAACTGCCCGTACCGCGTCCTGAAAGCGGTCTTGGGAATATCATCCCCATTCACCTTCACCTGGTGATATCTCGACCTCAGATCAATCTTGGAAAATACCCGAGCTTCGCTCAACTGGTCAAAAAGATCGTCGATCCGCGACAGTGGATATTTGTTCTTGATCGTGAGGTTGTTGAGTGCCCTATAGTCAATACGCATGCGTACTGACCCATCCTTCTTCAGCACAAACAACACTGGTGCACCCCATGGCGACGAACTCGAGCGGATGAAGCCCTTGTCCTGCAGCTCATCCACCTGCTTCTTCAGCTCCACCAGCTCGCTGTTGTTCACCCGATAGACATGCTGAGAGATGGGTTCCACTCCTGGAACCAAGTCTATCGAGAACTCTATGTCTCTGTCTTGTGGTAATACTGACAACTCCTCTGGGAAAATATCCATATACTCTGCTATCAAGGGGTGTGGAATCGCCTGCTTCTCGACCGAGACTCCACAGAAGACTCCGCTGCTCTGCTCTGCCTGAAGTCTGGAGTACTTGAACTCTGGCTCCCCCGGCGCTCTGAAGAGAACTCTACCCCCTCTGCAATCAATGCTGGCGTGGTGCCTGGTCAACCAATCCATGCCTAGTACTATATCGTAGTTCGGCAATAGCATTACGAGCAGGCTCACCTCCAACTCACGGCCTCCCAAAACTACTCTCCCACCCTTACAAACATCACGTACGAGGATAATGCCACCCTCGGTCGTGATCTTGTAAGTCCTAGGCAACGATTCAGCTATGTTACCGTGTCTAATCGCAAAAGATACTGATATAAAGCTATACGAAGCACCGGAATCGAATAATGCAAATGCTGGACTGGAGTCAAAAAGAATCGAACCTGCAATCAGCTCTCCTATTACCTCTGTATCTTCATCTGCCATGGCGAAAGCTTGCCCCTGCTGGCCTCCCCTGGCCTGCTGCTGGTGCTGGACGAACCTCTGTTATTGCGTCGGCAGGGCTGGTCCCCTCTGCTAGCCTGCTGGAGCCCTGACTCCACCTTCCGGAGCTGCTTGTCCCATGCGGCACTCCTTCATCTGGTGGTCTGCTGAACCACACACTAGGTACTGGCCTAGCCTCTTCCGGCACTCATTGGCGACATGCCCGAGCTTCTTACAATAAGCACAGGTGGTGGCCTGCTGCCTCAGTGCCTGCTACTGCACCCTCTGCTGCTGATGCTGCACTGGCTGGTGCCTCGGCAGCTGAAACTGCTGCGGCTGGAACCTCTGCTGCTGGTGGTGCTCCTGCTGAAAGTGCGGCCTCTTGGCCGGTCCTCCGCTACTGCTGCCTCCCTGGGAGCCTCGCCCCCTCTTGAGCCTAAGCTCAAGATCATCCTCTGCAGCTAGTGCATCCACCAGGATCTCCTCAAATGTAGCACTACGGGCGTTCTTGGTGTAGGACTTGACCTCCTTTACCAAGCCCTTCCGGAACCTCCGGCCTTCGTCGTCTCGGACAAGTCCTCCATAAATCTGCTCAGGCGGCAGAACTCTCCTGCGTACTCCTCCACGGACTGGCTCCCCTGGACTAGGGCCTCGAACTGGGTCTCGAGGGCTTCCAGTACTGCGTCTGGAAAGAACTTCTCCATGAACAGCTTCTTGAATGCTGCCCAAGTCTGTCCTGCTGTACCGACCCTCGGGTCGGTCTGGTACCAGGTACGGGCCAGAACCTGCAACATGCTGGCCGCTGCCTCTATCTGGAGCCTCGTCGGAATCTCAGCCAGCCTGAAGATCTCCTCCATATGCTCGATCCACTCATCGGCATACAGGATCCCCTCTGTCCCTCAGAAGTCTCTCGGGTGCATCTTCTGGAAGTCCTGGATGCCCTTCTCCCATGGCTGGTGCGGCTGCTGGACTGCTGCTGGCTGAGCCACGACTCTCTCCACTGCCGTCACTGCCAGCTCAATGCCTCTGCTGAGCTCTGTCGTATGCCTCTGCTGCTGAGTCTGCTGACCCTCCATGTACTGCTTGAAGAAGGCTAGCAACTGTACTGCGTCCACTGTCCCTGGAGGTGGCTGCTGGTAAGGATCCTCTGGGAGAACTGGGTCCTGCCTCCCTGTCGGTGGAAGCATACCCCCTGCTGCTACTGTCGGGGCCTCAATACGAGCAAATGTGGCAGGAGCTGCAGTCCCCTGGCACTGCTGACTGGCTGGGAGGTAGCAGTCCCCTCCATCGCATCCTCATGAATGGTACGCTGCGATCGAGTCTCTACCATCCTGAAGATAGACAAACAAGAGTATCAATTTCTGAGAAAGAAGCGATATAACAAAGGCGGACAATTAAAATTCAAAAGGATCAGCTGAAAATAAGGACTTAGATGGCAATAAAAGAATTTTTCCTAATGTGATCGAGTACCTTAAAAAATTATTGTCCTATATCCTACTGCAGGCTGTAGTGATACTCTAATTCGAATACCACTACACTTCTAATCTAGACCTACATGGGCCACCAATAAAAATGTGTCACGACCCGCACCCTAGAGTTAGGGCACGAGACGTGGGTACGTCCAGCCTACGCCCCAGTGTCGGCGGTAGAACGCTGTCCTAGGTCAAAATATCTAGCAATATAAAGCTTAAACAGTTTATACTCCCCGAATGGGGGTGACATGATAAAAGTAGACTCAATCACAACTAAGAAAGAAGAAGCACGATATGATATAAAACTCAAGGAAAAACAGATGATAACATAGCTGATAGATAGATAAATAAAACTGCTGAAATAAAAGGAAATCCTAAGTACATCAGAAAGTCTAAGTGTCTATGATAATATAAATCCCAGATCCCAAGTATCAATAAGTACAATCATCCATGAAATACTGAAATAAAAGCATCCTAGTCTAAGGGTGTGTCCTCCACAGCTAGTGGGGCTGCTGATGGTCCAGGTCCAACATCTCATCTAAGGTGGCACCGTAATAGGTATCCACACCAGCCTCCTCCTCGTCCTCTGTAATAATTTCAACAGGTCCAGTCAGGACATGAGCGAGTACAGTACATCTCAACAGTTCATAGCAGGTTAGAAGATATAATCATGCAGTAAAGTAAGATACAGGTACTGAAAGAAGTGCAGTATGTAAACAGAGAGAGAAAGCTGTAATAGAAATATCTACAATAAATAGAGAACTAACATGTGGCTAGTGAGTCAGAGTACAACATGGACATGTAAATGGCATGGGATGATTCTGATGCTACACTATGGAATGATTCTGATGCTACACTACTGGTGTATTATTCACATGTCCATTTCTACTCCCCCGTACCCCCAATCAATACACAAGGATCCAGCCAGGTTATGTTATGATACTATGTAAGGCCTCTGAAGGGTGATAAGCCCCCGAAGGGTGGTAAGCCTCCGAAAGGTGATAAGCCCCCGAAGGGTGGTACACAGTAGACCCATAAATGGAATAAGGATTCCAGGAAGACTCTGTGATCATAAGAGTATATGTCACAAGTGATCGAAGAATCAACGAAGCATAGTGATACGCTATGTAAGTGAAACGCACAGAACATAGAGTACCCGATGCTCCCTAAGGATAACATCTCAAGAAGGGATCTATATAGTACCAATCCGTGTGACCAACGTGACAGTACAAGTAAAGTAATCTACTGCAGGAAATAGTTCTTAGCAGCATATGAAATGATCAGAGAATGTACTCGCCTGGTATCTGAGTGTCCAACTGAAAAATACTGTCCGAGGAGTGGTATCTGGCTCCTATTCGGAACAGCACAAGTCACAACAAGTCCAGAATGGTAAAATGAAGCACTAGTATGCATTCTACATGAATCTAGGTCAATCTAGGCCAAAGTCAACTCTTGGTCAACTTTGGTCAACCCTAGAAGTCAAACTAGGTCAACTATGGTCAAACTAGGTCAAAATAGTCTACACAAGGTCAAACTAGTCTACACAAGCCTAATCTAGACTTACTAGCTAAGCAAACACAACCATAGGCCATAGGCTAATAGACTAGGCCATGGGCCAATAGGCAAAACCATATCAGTCCTATATCTAAACAACACATATGTAAACATACCATACCAGTTAATATAGGGTACTTAAAATATATATATAGTCTCATAATCATCTACTAGGTACATACATACTAGGACAATACATACATACATATATATATATATATATATATATATATATATATATATATATATATATATATATATATATATATATATATATTTTAATATATATAAAATATATATATATATATATATATATATATATATATATATATATATATATATATATATATATATATATATTGTTGGCCCAATGATTATATTGTGTTTTTGAATATGTCTAATCAGTTAAGTTTAACATAATGATGTCACTAATACTCATATACTCACTATCATGTTGCTACTTAAACTTAGCATTGTCCTAATTGTCCTATATTATATTGCTATGCTTGTATCGTACTGCAACATATTTTGTTGGCCTAACATGCTATCATGTTGTTACTTAAACTTAGCAATGTCCTAATTGTCCTGTATTATATTGCTATGCTTCTATCGTACTGCAACATATTTTGCTGGCCTAACATGTATTTGTAGACATGCAGTACGCATGATCAAACATGATCAAACAGGACATAGGCAATGAAGAATTAATGATGGAGCGAAGACGGCGTCATACAAAAAGATTTCTCCGAACCGCCTAGCGACCTATCCGGGGCCTCGCATCGGGGGTTCCGCTGCCCGGTCAGCGGACAGGGGTCGAGGGGGCAGAGTTCGGGCCGAACTCTGTCCCCTGATTTTCAGGAGCTGATTTTTAGGGCCTGCTTGCTACAAGCTGTCCAACGGCCAAAAATTTGAATTATCTATACCGAATTCTGGCCGAATTCTGCTTGTCTCGAACCCTATAAATAGGCCTTGGTTTCTCTCATTTGAAACCATCCACTCTTCTATTCTTCTTCTCTTACATAGCCTATATAGTCAAGAGCCTTACTCTTCTAATCTACTAGCCACAAAACTTCCTAAGCCCCAAGGTGCTCAAGTGCGATTCAGCTAGAAGTTTTTGTGCAAGAGTTGAAAAAGAAAGTCACTTGGACAATTCCAAGTCGCTTGGAAAAATCCAAGCAAATCTCCACTGCGATCCTCTGTAAGAAGTTGACGTGCTCTTCTGAAGAAAAGGCACGGGTTGTAAACTACTATTTCACAAATAGTGGATTTGAATCCTGAGCTAGAGTTCTCAGGCCTGGACTAGTCCTCCACGAGGGAAACCAGGTTAAAACTGCTGTGTTTGCGTATGCTCTTCTGATCTTTATTTACTTCCGCATTTCTTTCTGATTTATTTACTATCTTGATAGTTATTTTGTGGAGGTGTTATAGAGTTATTTTTATTTGGTGATTATCGACACAAACTCTATTCACCCCCCTCTAGAGTTGCCTACACCTGTGTTTTCATATATATATATATATATATATATATATATATATATATATATATATATATATATATATATATATATATATATATATATATATATATATATACACCATGTAAGTTATATGATATAACCATAACATTTAAACCTATAGGCTATATGTGTATACTATACTACCAAACATGTTAATACATAAGAGGGTAAACAAAGCATAGGGAGGGGGCACTCAAGTGCTCATGTGCACTTGTGTATGTGTGAGAGCATGTGTGTGCAACATGTGTGTGTGAGTGGACTGTACAAAGTGACAGGGATAGGTGTAAGGACTGAAACTTGTGTGTGGGTCATTTGTGATACATGGGTATGTGTGAGTGGTAGGCTAGAGTGAATGTGTGTGTGTATAGTAGTAAAACACAAACTGAAAACAGTGTAGGAGAATACAAAACAGTCCCTAAATCAATACACAAATCAGAAATTATCTACCACAGTAGTCCCTAAACCCAGGTCATGACAAACTCAGGTATTTCAAGGTTAAAATGACAGTAAAACATGGCCCAACAGTAACCATATTTAATTCCCAGATTTTAGGACTCAAAACACCACAAATCAAACCCAAACTTGACATATAAGTAGAATATATATAGAAGAACTATATTAGGATGTAAACATGCAATTAGGAGCATTACATTGGATAAAAATAGATGCCAAAGTTCATTTTTGAAAACTGGGAATAAACAGGATACATAGGACTGTTCACAATTTATAGGGAAATAGGGAAATTGGAATTTAACCTACAAAATCAATTTAAAATACTAATCCAGTGGTTGGTAAAGTATCTACATGTTGTATACATGTCACACAAAAGTTTGTGTCCACTGAGGTGGACACAAACGTGTCTAATTCATTACAAATCACAAAACAGGAAAAACTGGATAGAACAACAGTAAGCAGCGTGCACGTGTTCACGCCGCTCGTGTGCACGACACGACACGACACTACCCACGTGGTTGTGTCCCAGTGTCGACCTAGACTAGGGCTAGGGTTAGGACACCCTAAAACGTGTCAGTGCGTGTCGTGTCCAGTGATTCATTGCCATATCAGTGGCTAAAATCATCCTGCGCACAGTGCAGTGCATTACCCGTGCGTGGCCGATTTCTCCCAATCCAGACCACGAAATCTCATGAAACTTGGGGAGTGTGATGACAGTAGGTGCCCCTAAGTGTCCACAAAAACTCGTATCCAACAAGTTCGTGTCTTGTCCAGAAGAGAGCCCGATAAGCAGGGGAGTAATGTAGCCGCGCGCGCACGTGTCCGAGTGCGTGTGCACGAGTGTCTAAACGACACGACACAAGCACGAAATCAACTCAGTCAATTAAAATCGTGTAAGCAGACATCAAAACAAAATTTTTCATTCAAAAATTATTCGAAAATAACCCAAAATAATCTACAGTGGCATTTCCACAAATACGTTGAATAGTGCACTAATACGTGTCCTGTTTGGACACGAAAGGACACAAAAACCTAGGGTTTCCTATTCCTACTGTTAGGTTAGGTCTAGGGCTCCCTATTGATGCAAAAATCTCAGGATTCTATGGTGTGGATAGAGAGTTACCTCAATGTATCAAAACTCTCAAAAAGCTCTAATGAGTGATGTTCTCCTTGATGGTGAAACTCCTCCAAATTGATAGAAAACTGAGGACAACCAATTCCAACAGCAAGAAAACAATAATTAGAACCTATTACAATTTGTTTGGATTAAAAAGGAGAAAAAAATAGATTTTCTAGAGATTTTTGAACATGGTGACTCACCTCTTTCTTCTCTTGTAATAAATTCCTAAAGAAGAGGCTATCCCTAGATTTTAGGAGAGATTATATAGTGGAGGAATCCCTAGGTTGGCTGGACAAAATGTTAGGGTTAGGGTTTGGGCACTTGACTAATGGGCTTTGGGCTTATTTGGCTAACTATAGATTTATTGGTTAATCACAAGTCATGGCTTATGACTTAAACTCTACTTAAGTCAAATAACCATACTATTAGTCAACTCTAGTCTAACTAGGGTGGCATGACCTAATAAAGACCAAACTCAACTAGGGTTAGCTCCTAGGTTAGTCTACCATGGTCATTGCTAGTCAAAGTCAACCTAGTCAACCTTCGTTCGAACAATTCCAAAGTAATTTCTAAAAAAATTCCCATAAATTCAAATAAATTCTAATAAATTTAAATTACCCCAAAAATGTCAAAAATACCCTCAAACTAGAAATGTGGTAGTGACAGTATCGGAATCGCATTAGCCGCGATAAGGAAATCCATATCCAGTATCATCTTGAAGTCATCCAACGACATGACGGTATAATTGGTAACACCCGACCAACTCTCCACAGCTATGCGGCCTCAAGTGGCTACCCTATGCACGGGACGCACCTTCGCATTGACCACCTTCATCTTTCTTGAATATTCCTCCAAGGCAAGACCCAAGCGATGGACCTCCGCGCCCGAGATGAAGTTATGTATGGCGCTCGTGTCAACCAACTCCGTGTGCTCATGTCATTAATCCTCACGTCAACGTATATAAGCACCCTGCTCGAAGTCCTCAACACAGCAGACTTGGTCTTCACGACGTTGAGTAAGAGCAATGCTCCCATGTGCGCTCTCACTTCACAATATTTGTCCTCCACCTCCTCGGTTTGGATGACACTAACACGTATGCTCCTTTTTGGATAATCCCGAGCAAAGTGATTCTCTTCGCATATGCAGCACGAAACAACTTGCTTGGGTTGGGCCTTCTCGTGCTTCTATCCATCGGACAGACCTTCCTCAGGAGAGCTCTCCCGCTCTCCCCTACTATTCTTCTTGGTAGAATTTGGCTTGGCCTCGGTATCGTTGTTATCGCATATGTACTAGACGAGCCGCTCAGTGCTGCCACGGTGGTGTTCAAGTCTTACACCCTCTGCGCTGTAATTCTTGAGCCGCCCAAGGTTTGAGTCTATCGATGAAGAAGAACAAACGATCTCCCTCGTCTATGCTAGATATCACGAGCATCAAGCTTGTAAACTCTGTAATGTACTCCTTGATCGCCCTGATATGCTTGAGTTGTCGCAAGCTCCGTCTCACTGCAAACTCCATATTCTCCGAATAAAATTGAGACTTGATCTCCTTCTTGAGATCCTCCTAAGTTTCTATCGAGCACAAATCCTTCTTGACTGCCATACACCTTTGATGCCACCACAGCATATCATCCTCGGTGAAGTAGAGTGAAGCAATGTCTACCTTTTTGGCGTCATCATTGATGTGCAAGGTCTTGAAGTATCGCTCCACGTTCCACAAGAAGTTTTTAACCTTTTTGGCATCTCGCACCCCGCTGAAGGATTTTGGCTCGGGGATCTTTCATCTCCTCGGTGTCACACCCCGATCCCATAGATTCGATAGTCAACTCCCAGGCATGATGTCGTGCGAACCTATGTTGCGATCGCACAAGGCATAGTCATAAGATTATATGAAACACAAAAACAAAAGAGTGTACAGAGTAAATTGAATACATTATATAGAAGAAACTTGAGCTTTATTGATAATAAACATCATATTACAGACTCGATACAAAGGTACCGCACGGGCAACAAACTGACTCTAATATAAAATGAACGTCGATGAGATAGTCGTTTCATACATCACACCCCCTTTATACAACCAAAGTATGCAGACACCTTGGATAGGGGAGAGTTGAGACGTCTCAGCTTGGACAGTTGTGGAGTCTTCAAAAGAAATTGGGTCAAGGCTTCGCGCACAGAAAAAATATTAAAACACACGAGCGCTGCCTTCAGTCATACGGCACGCTCCTCCTAATTTATAGCACATATAGAGAGAGAGAATCAGTACAATCAACATGTAATGGCGAGTGGCTAATTATTTTCTATGCTCTTATTTGGTTCAAGAATTTTTATAAAACATGCAACTTATTTTAGTGATATTTCTAGCCATCCTAGTCAGTTTCATGCAAGAAGTTTGACGAAACATAAACAAGGAGATATTACGCTAGAACTTACCATGACAGAGCCTGCCGTGCAACATGAAGCTTACCATGTTCTTTCCTGTCATATTGCATAACATAAGTTTAACTAGTGCATATTTGCGGAGGTCATTAGCAAGAAAGCCATTCTGGACATAGCTTTGTTTAGACGGTGCACGTTCAACGTAGGTAGCGAGCCCCGTTGAAGGAGCACCGAATACGTGTAGTATAATCCTGCATAGCTATCGTGTTTTCTATCCATCCTAGTCAGTTTCACGTAAGCAGTTTGACGAAACATAAACAAGGAGATATTATGCTAGAACTTACCCACGGTAGAGCGTGCCGTACAATATGAAGCTTACCATGTTCTTTCCTGTCATATTGCATAACATAAGTTTAACTAGTGCATATTTACGGAGATCATTGGCATGAAAGCCATTCTGGACATAGCTTGGTTTAGACGGTGCACGTTAAACGTAGGTAGCGAGCCCCGTTGAAGGAGCACCGAATACGTGCGGTACAATCCAGCATAGCTATCATATTTCTTCCTAGGCCGGATCGGTTCCGCGGCCCCGGGATACCGTCTGAAGAAACAATTGCCCTTGTATACAAGTTGTCCATGACCGTGCTAAGTTAACACATTATTCATGTAGTGCCCGACCCGCAAGATGCCTTATGATGGATGGTTGGTTTGATGAAGCCTTGTTGGACTTGGGAATATACGAAAGATCGCTTGGAAGGCTAGACAATCATGGCGTGAACCATCTTATAAATGTGAGTAGTTTTGAACCCTTCGAAGATCCTTTAGCTTCACAAATAATAAAAGGAATGTATGCTTTGTTACTCGTTGAGTTGCTGAATAACACCTTGAAGAAAAATCAGAAAGATAATGAAAGATAATTAATCACATGATCAAAAGCTGTTGCGTATCATTTCAATGAATTGTATGCTTACATGCTTTGCAACGAAATATAACGACCACCGGTACCGAAGTCCCCAGTTAGTGAGTCTCACTCCCCCTCTCCCTCTTTTTCTCCACCTTTCTTTTATAATCACTGCTCTTTTCCCTCTTACAAAACTATGAGATCCAATTGATGTCTGTTCCCATGGACGGGAACAGCTCTCCACGTATAATGTTTGGTTCTTATTGTTTTTTTCTTATTGTATTTTGAATGGTTGGTATTAATGTACACCATATGTTTCGTTTCTTATACCTATTAATATTAATATCATCACATTAATTATTATTACTAGTATTAATAATATTTTGAAAATAGTATACATATTTATTATTAAAATTATTACTTCCATTAATTTATGTTTTATTAAGTAATATAAAATATTAATTGTATATACAGATACATTCTAAGTTATAAGGATATAATAATAATAATATTATTATTTTCATTTTAAATATTGTTGTTGTTATTGTAAAAAAAACTATTTATTTGCTACTATTATTATTTTAGAAATTGTATGGGCATATTATTTTCTAACCGTTTTTGAAGATAGTTTTCACCAAAAATTTCACTTCAACAAAATTAGGCTTTGTCTTAAACTAGTTTTCTAGATTTGTAAATATTTATCAATAACCTTTTTAAACTAGTAAAATATAGTTTTTTACCTATAAATACTATTTTTACAAACGTATAGGCTTGGCCTAAAATGATTTTTTATCAAGTAAAGTATCTATCTAAAAATAATTTCGACTACTAGCATATATTTTACAAGTATTATAAAAATATTTCCTATATTTATCATACTAATTCCTTCGGCTATCCTCTTGTCTGTTACTTAATCCCATTGTTCCTATTCCTTCACCAATTCGAGATACCTTATGTCGACCCTAACTAAATTGACCGTTCTGGACCCGATGGAACAGTTCATGCCATCATCAGAGGTCGTCTGGCGTAGTTGTTATCCGAAGTCGCAGTTCGTGCCACATTGATCATTGCAGCACACCAGGCATCCTACCAGGTAAGATACATTATCATTAGCTGATTATTTTACTTTAGCTCATATTTCATGCATTATTCATTATTTTCTTTATGCAAAATAAACTGTGATACATGGCATAACTTGTTAGAACTTACTGTTCAGTTATATTTCATGTTATGTATTATTATTTTTACACATTAAACCTAGATTTAAGGGACCACCTTTGTGTGTAGCATTCATAGGCCTTAACACATTTGTACCATGTTGTTGTGAGTCGCATGTAGAACTCGGACATGCGTGACTGGCTGGCCACCGGTACGTATAAGTCGTGCGATAGGAATAACCGCTAATAGAGGTTGCATGCTTAGTTTGACTTAGCGGTTAATAGAGGTTTTGTGTTGTGGATACAAACTAGTAGGCATTGGGCGGGGAGGACAATACCTTAGCGTATGGGCTACTATACACTTTTTCTTTTGTAACTCGTGAGCTCCGCCGGAGACGCGGATGAGATTACCCATGATTACTGACGGCCACTGGCGTTCTGCGGAATATTATGCTCTTATTGATTGGGCCTCTGGTCCCCCAAGGGAGGACTATGCCGATCCCATTTTTGCCAGGTTCCATGAGTAGGAAGGATTGTTCTTAACTACATTTCACTTAGATTGGTAAGGCACCCTTATCCGTTAGGTATGAGTACTCTTGATTTGGGTACTTGTATCTGACCGTGGCTTGGGACAATAACTTGTCGCAGATTAGTTCGTCACATCTTGTCCTTGTTTGGTTGTAGGTGTAGCTTACTACTCTGATGAGAAGGTATTGAACCTTGTTGGGGTCCGGATACCATATTGGATTCGTGACTTGGAAAGATACTTCATCGTAGGTTAGAGTGCCATCACCTGTCCTTGTTTGGTTGGAGGGATGGTACGCTAATCCAAATGGTGAGGTATTAGACCATGTTATAATCCGATCTTACTTATTATTATTGAGTAGTATTTATTTAGTTTATACGACATGATATTATGTATTTTGTTACGTCCCTCTGAGGACCTGGTTATCTCCCTAGGTGTGTGTTCGTGTCTTTCGCAGGTATTCTAGTCAAGATCGTGGTCTTCTCCACTTATTCGAAGATGACGTGTCTTGGATCTATCCTACTATCTTCGCCATTTCTTTTGTATATCATGTACCTCTTCCTTTTATTTTATTGGTAATGGATGTGTCTCCACCCAACATATTGTATCAAGACAATTCATTATCATTATATGATATCTTTTATTCATTTCTTTTGTGTGGATGAGACTAGTCATGGTTCTACTGTATTTTACAGCTTACGTATATATATTATACGGCTGGAGTGTCTACGTTCATAGTCCTACGTATTTTGGGACTGGAGCATTACATTCATTTACCATCTCTTTCCTTCGGTCTCTTTGTGACCTATTCAATTTTCACATTTTAGATCATCTGTACGGTCTGTACTCTTTAATCAATCTATAAGTCAACCATATAATCGTATTTTTTTTGAAAGCATCCTTTATGAATTTTTGCTATTAACAAACACGGACGTCTTTTAGCAATTCACGTGAACCATCAATATTCATTTTTGCATCATTTCCTTGTGATTTCATAAGAAGATTCATTAGTCGCACATCGATCCAATCACTATGGCACCAATCATCTAGCATCCGTATATCGGTCATCTTAGTAAATATGACGTAACTTATTCAGCTAAGTCAAAATCCAATAGATTCTATATTCCACCCAAACTCGTCATAAATGCGATAACATCATTCACCGAGAAGGTCTATTACGTATCGCTGCATCTTGATACTTAATTGTATTCCAGCCATCAGAGTCTCATAAGGAACATATATTTTTTCATGCATCAAGGAACAAGTGTTCATTCTCTATGCTTCAACATAATCAAGGGTCATAACTTGTTGATTCGGGACACGTCAAATTCTCTCAAACACAACTGCACATTGTGCTAAGATCATCTATTCCTCAAAGCCTATTATCTACTTTTTCGTCGTTGATGCAACTCTTTGCATCTTCTAAATCATTCACAACATTTGATAAGCGTCTAACATCACCATCAGTTTGTCGATGTCGAACACACAATTCTTTCTATTCAATTCCAATATCGTTCTATATTCGGTCCATGTTGTTCTCCCAAAATCTGTAATGCCCTAGTCCCAAAATATGTAGTACTAGGAGCGTAGACATGCCAGCCGTATAATATATACATGTAAGCTGTAAAATACAGTAGAACCATGACTAATCTCATCCACACAAAATAAATGAATAAAAGATATCATATAATGATAATGAATTATCTTGATACAATATGTTGGGTGGAGACACATCTAACTACCAACAAAATAATAGGAAGAGGTACATGATATACAAAAGAAATGGCGAAGGTAGCAGGATAGATCCAAGACACGTCATCCTCGAATAAGTAGAGAAGACCATGATCTCGACTAGAATACCTGTGGAAGACACGAACACACATCTGAGGAGATAACCAGGTTCTCAGATCGAGGGACGTAACAAGATACATAATATCATGCCATATAAACTGAATAAATACTGCTCAATAATAATAAGTAAGATCGGATCATAACATGGTCTAATACCTCACCATTTGGATTAGCGTACCATCCACCCAACCAAACAAGGACAGGAGATGGCACTCTAACCCACAATGAAGTATCTTTCCAAGTCACGAATCCAATATGGTATCCGGACCCCAACAAGGTTCAATACCTTATCATCGGAGTAGTAAGCCACACCTACAACCCCACAAGGACAAGATGTGGCAAACTAATCCGCAACAAGTTATTGTTCCAAGCTACGGTCAGATATAAGTATCCAAATCAAAAGTACTCATACCTAACGGATAAGGGTGCCTAACCAATCTAAGTGAAATGTAGTTAAGAACAATCCTTCCTACGCATGGGCCCTGGCTAAAATGAGATCGACATAGTCTCCCCTTGGGACACCAGAGGCTCAATCAATAAGAGCATAACGTTCCGCAGAATGCCAGTGGCCATCAGTAATCATGGGCAATCTCACCCGCGTCTCCGGCGGAGCTCACGGGTTACAAAAGGGAAAGTGCATAGTAGCCCATACGCTAAGGTATTGTCCTCCCCGCCCAATTCCTACTATGTTGTATCCACAACACAAAATCTCTTTTAACCGCTAAGTCAAACTAAGCATGCAACCTTTATTAGCGGTTATTCCTATCGTACGGCTTATACGTACCGATTGCCAGCCAGTCACGCATGTCCGAGTTCTACATGCGACTCACAACAACGTGGTACAAATGTGTCAAGGCCTATGAATGCTACACACAAAGGTGGTCCCTTAAATCTAGGTTTAATGTGTAAGAAAATAATACATAGCAGAAAATATAACTGAACAGTAAGTTCTAACAAGTTATGCCATGTATCACAGTTTATTTTGCATAAAGAAAATAATGAATAATGCATGAAATATGAGCTAAAGTAAAATAATCAGCTAATGGCAAGGTATCTTGCCTGGTAGGACGTCTGGTGGGCTGCAATGATCAATGTGGCATGAACTGCGACTTCGGGTAACAACTACGCCAGACGGCCTCTGATGATGGCATGGACTGTTCCATCGGGTCCAGAATGGTCAATTTAGTTGGGGTCGACATAAGGTAGTCTCGAATTGGCGAAGGAAGGGATTAAGTTACATACAAGAGGATAGCCGAAGGAATTAGTATGATAAATATAGGAAATATTTTATAATACTTGTAAAATATATGCTAGTGGTCGAAAATATTTTTAGAAAGATACTTTACTTGATAAAAAATCATTTTAGGCCAAGCCTATACGTTTGTAAAAATAGTATTTATAGGTAAAAAAAACTATATTTTACTAGTTTAAAAGGTTATTGATAAATATTTACAAATCTAGAAAACTAGTTTAAGACAAAGCCTAATTTTGTTGAAGTAAAATTTTTTGGTGAAAACTATCTTTGAAAACGGTTAGAAAATAATATGCCTATACAATTTCTAAAATAATAATAGTAGAAAATAAATAGTTTTTTTTTATAATAACAACAACAATATTCAAAATGAAAATAATAATAATAATAATAATAATATTATTATTATTATTATATCCTTATAACTTAGAAAGTATCTGTATATACAATTAATATTTTATATTGCTTAACGAAACATAAATTAATGGAAGTAATAATTTTAATAATAAATATGTATACTATTTTCAAAATATTAATAATAATAGTAATAATAATTAATATGATGATATTAATATTAATAGGTATAAGAAATGAAACATATGGTGTACATTAATACCAACCATTCAAAATACAATAAAAAAAATAAGAACCAAACATTATACGTGGAGAGCTGTTCCCATCCTTGGGAACAGACAGCAATTGGATCTCATAGTTTTGTAAGAGGGAAGAGAGAAGTGATAATAAAAGAAATGTGGAGAAGAAGAGGAAGTGGGGGAGCGAGACTCACTAACTGGGGACTTCGACGCCGGTGGTCGTTGGCGACTGCGAGTTCGCCGGGCGCTGCAGCAGTGGCGCTGGCATTTGCCGGAGACGGTACTGGGGAAGGAGTCCGACAGCACGGTCAAGCGTCATCGATGCGCGGAGGCGATGGTCACCGTGAGGCCACGGTGTGGACTGGTGACGCTCGTGGATGCACGCCTACGGCGGCCCAGTGAAGGAGTGTACACAGGGGCGACACTCGGTCTGGGTTCGTGCGACTGCGACGGCCGACTGGGAAGCACGGGGACAGGTGATTTGGGGTTTTTTTTTTCTTTTTGCGTGGTACATTTGTGGGTGTCGATGTCTCCTTCTGTTGGACACAGATGCGATCTTGGTTTTATCGCCTCGACAGCGAAGGTGGACTACGTTGGTCGTCGTACTGCCCACGGCGGTGGATGGTGGTGATGGATGATGATGATGACGGTTGTGGCAGCAGTGGGGGTTTCCATCGATGGTAGGTGGTAGCGAAACAGCGACGGGGGTCTTGGTGGTGGCGTAGTTTGGTCGGCTGTGAGGTGGTTGCCCGGGCGTGGGTGCTGCCGGCTTGGGGTGGCCGTGGTGGTGCTGTTGATGGTGCAGTGGTGGTTGCCGGCGCGGTGGTGGAGGCCACTGGTCTATGAAGAGAAAGGGATGGTCGGTAGGGCATAGTTGGTGTTGGCAACGGTGGTGTTGTCGGGGTTTTGCAGGAGATGGTAGCGGTGGCGTGGTTTGGTTGGGAGCGACCGGAGGGACAGCTGCTATGGGCTAGAGTTAGGGTGCTGTGGTCGTATCCTGGGGTCGAACACAGGAATAGGTTACGAACAAGGGGCTGAATTTATGTGGGGGTCATGTCCGTGTGTCGGACACGGGATAGAAAAATGTATATGTAAAAATACGATATATTGGAAAGACACCCGGGGTCGGACCCGAGGCCGTCACGGCTGATACGAGAGAAAGTTTGGACACCGACACGATGCACGGTATGATGGTAAAGCTTTTTGTGGAAATAATTTATGGAAAAAAACAATAGGGAGGCTCTCCTATTTATAGGGTTGAGGAATCCAAATTCGATAAGATGTAGGAGATTTAAATCCCCTTTTAGATAATTGCCACATTTGTTTTAAAACAAAATCAAATCCAAATCCAATCCAAATCCAAATCCAATTAGATTTTATACATAAAAAATTTAGCTAAATTAAATAATTGAATATTAATTTAAATTTTCATAAATAATAACTTAGATACACTTTCAAATTTTTTATTAATTTATAATTTCAAAAATTATATTATTATTTAAAAGTAAACTAATAAAATAATATGAAATATATATGTATGCACGAAGAATATTATTTATTATTAATAACTGTTATAAATGAAAGGCTTTTATAATTAAAATAACAAGCTTAGAAAATTTTGGCACGATAGCAAGAATAATTATTATATATATTATTTTGAAACTATAAAAATAGAAAAACGTTTTTCTAAAAATATATACGCTCGTACATATTCGCACTCGTCGAGCAATTACGAAAAACAAAATTTCGTGTGCGACGTACAAATGCAAAATAAAAAAAATTAGTACCAAATTTATTTTTAAAAAATAGTAAAGGGATTTTACAATAAAAGACCATTAAGGTAGCAATGTTGGAATATGACTCAGAATAGTTGGACCGATTGAATAGATGTAATTTGAGTAAGATATGAAAATATAAGTCAGATTGAGCAAGTAATGTTGCGTCTATGCAAGTAAAAAGACTGAGATTTGGATGTTCGATCGATAAAGTTTTATATGATGGTTTCGGGATTAACCCATAAGAATTGTCGGGTAGATATTGTCGGTTATGGGTAAGTTTAGAATAACTTCGTTGGGTATAACCCGAGGATGAGTACGCATAGAAAGACTTGACCCTAGAATGTCAGTTGGTTGCCTAGATTGTCGGCTGGTTGCCTAGAGTGTCGGTTGGTTGCCTAAGTTTGGATTTGTTAGATTTGATATTCAGTTGTTCGGTATGGGAATAAGTTCATGAGATTGGGGTAGTGTCCGATGTCCCTTAAGTTGGTCGGATCATAGATTATCCCTGAGATAAGATAGAGTTCCTATGATAAGAATTGGTTGCCTCTAAGATAAAAAATAAGTATGTCCCTGATAGCTATCCATCTCGGATGAGTTAGTTGAATGTTTGATTTAGCTTAGATTAGCTGACCGTAGAGACTTGACTGAATGCTATGTTGACTGTTGGAGACCTGTAGGATGTCCCTGTTGATGTTGCGTGGATATAGTCGGAATAGGTGAGATATGTTGGGAAGTAAACTTTAGAATGGAATAAAGATTTGAAAAATTCGATGTTACAATGTTGGATGGGATGACGGATCATGTTGGTTTCGGAACTTGGTTGCCTTTATTCTGAATGTTGGAAATGGTTGGAACTTGATGGGAGTGCCTTAAGACAATTGGAATAAATTTATTGATAAATAATCAGATCGGAATTAAGAATAAGTGTATGACAGAATGAGATAGTGCATGTAGTCGAGATCGACAAGAGCGAATGCAATTTTAGAAATGAATGACCCTCAAAATTAATGTTGCTGGAATATAATAGTTGCACATACGAAAGGATAATATGTTGGCTTGATCAATGCGAGAAAATGTTTGAGTACAACAATTTTTTTACTATAGTGGACTGAGGGTACAAGTTGGAAGATGGATCATAATTGAAAATTTTACGAGTTACAAATAAGTGTATGGATACGAACGATGATGAGTACAAGATTTGATCGATGATAATCATAGTGTTGAAATAAAATGTGCTATAGGCTTTATCAAACTTTGGTGGCATGCATGACAATGGGCTTGAAAGGAATACTATAGAAAATTTTGGATCGGTTGTGAAAAATTACTCGAGTTAGAATTGGTAAATCTATTGTGTTATTAGTTTGTTGGAATATTGAATAAATATTTAGAATTTTACGAGATACTTGGAAGGGATTGCTGATGTTAGAAAATAAAGTTATATATTGTAGTGCCCTGGCCCGCAAGATGCCTTATGATGGACAGTTGGTTCGATGAAGCCTTGGTGGACTTGGGAATGTACGAAGGATCGCTTGGAAGGCTAGGCGATCGTGGAGGGAACCATCTTATAAATGTGAGTAGCGTTTGTGAGACTCGTCTCACAGTATCGGTATTTATATACGGATACGTATTTTGCAGCGTATTTCATATTTTTATGGTTTCCGGAATACTTTAAATTTTTCCCAAAACTATAGGTTTTCTTCTTGATCGGCATACCACCGGTATACCGGAGTATACCGACGGCATACCGCCCGGACATGTTTTCTACACTTTAGATATTTTCGGTTTTTGATATTTTTCATGAATAGTGTTTCGGATATTTTCGTGAATAGTGTTTAGATATTTTCGTGAATAGTGCTTGGATATTTTCGTGAATAGTGTAGATGCACTCTATTATCCAATGGACAATTGGTTTTGTTTGAATGGCCATGATTGACCTAGATTTTCACACGGATCACGATCCAACGGCTAAGATTAATTCCCCCCTTATATATAAACCACTTCACTTTCTCTCTCCTCTCTCTTTTCATTCTCTTCACACTCTCTTCATTCCTTCTTCCTTTCTCTTCCCTTGGAGCTTGCCAAGAGCTTGACCTCGAGGTCTAGAGTGTGGTTTCGTGCCCCTCTTGGTGGTGGAGTAGAAGATTAGGCTTGGAGCTTAACCTAGGCAAGTACATCTTGCCAAATTCTTGAACAATAGTAATCTATTGTCATTTTTGTTTTCCTTGGTATTAAATGCTTAGAATTTTCCTAAACTCATTTTGTTAAATATGTTTTCCTGATGATTCTCGTATATGTACATATTTTCAAAAATTCATTTAAACAAGATTTGATTTTCTGTTAAAATCCAATAGTGACTTAGTAGAAAAACTTGGTATCAAGAGTGATACTAGTGTTACCATCATGGATCTTGGTCACATATACATCTATGAGGTCCTTACCTAGCTAGTATACATGGATTTTGAGTTTGGTGGCAATCGGGACTCGTTTCGGTGTTTCGAGAACCCCTGTTTTGGAGTATTTTGAGATATTGATCTATCAAATCTTTGAATTTGTGAAATCTAATAGTTCCATATTGTAGGAAATTCAATTCTATGCAATTTTGACTTTTGAAAGTCCGAATTTCGATTTAAAATGAAGATTTATGGCCGAAACAAGTTTTGGCAATTTTCTGAATTTCGTTGCTGTTTGAAAAATCGGTATACCGTCGGTATGCCGCAGTATACCGCCAGTATGCCGTTTTTGGCACCAGAAACTTACTGTCTTTTGTCCGGTATACTGCTGGATGCCGCAGTATACCGCCGGTATGCCGTTTTATGCTGTTTTTGTCCGGTTTTGCCCAGTTTGGCCCGTTTTTGTACGCTTTTGATATTTTCTTCGACTGTAATAATTTCTTAACATGATAACATGATCTTTCTCAGTTAAATAATGATTGTACACCCTATATAGACTTGATACTAGCACATGTTCAACCATTCTATGAAATGTACTTAGCTTTAATTATTGTTTCCCACATGCCATGATTTGTCCTTTGATAGACTCGTTCTTACAAGTCACGATAATAGTTGCCATGCCCTCTTGCTTACATGATAGTGGCCTGTCATGGCGCACTCTTGATTCTAGTACATGTCTAGCTCCTTAATAGTGGCTCGTAGTAGCGCACTCTTGTCTTGATATTGTCATGTCTTGTTGTGGCTTGTTGTAGTGCACAATCTTGCTTGTCTTGTCCAGTCTTGCATGTCTCATGTCTAGGATGGATTCTGCGGATTGCTACACCTAGAATCCAACAAGAAAATGTTAAGGACTAAACTACTAGCTTGATTACCTAGATCATTGGAGACTTTCCCGGTTACCTGTTGCCCTTTGATCTTGGCCCTATATATATATATATATATATATATATATATATATATATATATATATATATATATACTTGGGATTTGGAGCTATTTGTCATGATGAGCACTCTTCCAGCACACCGTCGAGTGGGGCACCTCTTTAGGACACATGTATCTTACTGCAGTGTGTCTGCTATACTTCTTTTCTTTTTGCCCGGATCATTCAGGTAGTAGCAGGCGGATAACTGGACTTGGATTTCTCAAACTTGCATTTGTTAGTAACTAGGAATGTGACAACCCTAGTTAGCTAAAGTATCAAGCCGTACTCATTGCTTGGCCGTGATTGATGGATGGAGTCCATTCTTGTCTAGTCTAGTCTTGCTTCAGTTTATCTTATTGTAGTACTTAGCTTCCTGTCTTTTCTTACATGCTATTCTTCCTACTACATGCTCGGCTTTACCATATGCTCACATGTCCAGTTTATTTACTTGCTATCCTACTTGCATGTTCCAGTTTCCTTTTGTAAATACTGTGGTACTAATTTACTATTCTAGTCTCGTTTGCTGCCTTATCTTAGAAATGTTATGAATTGCATGCTGGTTTTAGTTCATAAGTTTGGCTTCCTTTGTGGTACTTGCTATTGGGGTTCTGACCCCACTGGTTTTGTATTGACCAGATCTAGTTGAGGAGCCCGAGGATCTTCCGGACCTTCCTCTCGATGGTGACCACCCGGAGCACCAGGGGACTTGAGTGGGTGTTCTTTCTCTTACCCACTCTCTTCTGTACATATTCTTTTGAGACGTTTAGCCACCAAGCACGTGTTTAGCTCGTGTTTTGGACTTGACATTTGGCCTATGGGCTTAGACATGATGTTATATTTCTAGACTGCAGCTAGAGCTGATCATGTATTACTTAGTCTTGCTAGTTCTTCATTTTGTATTACTAGCTTCATGATCATCTATATATTATAGTTTGGGACGCTTTACTGTCTTATATGCATGATGATCATATTCTTGTACTTTACTTCTTGTCTGAGACTGAGATATCTAGGATTATGTGACCTAGGATTGACTGTTGATTTGTAGTAGTAATCCCCATCTATACAGCTTATACGTTGTTTCGGAGTACCGGAGTACTTTGGTATACGTAGCTGGCCTTGTCCGTCCCAACTTGCCAGTATTCTGGTTCTGGGGCGTGACAGCGTTGAACCCTTCGAAGATCCTTTAGCTTCACGCTTAATAAAAGGACTCTATATGCTATGTTACTCGTTTAGTTGCTGAATAATACCTTGAATAAAAGTCGGAAAGGTAATGAAAAATAATTAATCACATGACCGAAAGCTGTTGCGTATTATTTCAATGAATTTTATGCTTATGTGCTTTGCAACGAAATACTTGACAGGTGAAGGTAAAGTCCCAAATACTTGGGCGGTGAGTATATCGAGCCTTAGCTCGATGAATAGATGGTAATGCAGATAATAAGATCCAAGAACTGGGCAATGAGTATGCTTGAATTATGTCCGAATGAACGTATACTAAACAAATGCTAAGTCCGAAGAATTGGGCGGTGAGTACATTGAGTTTTGGTTAAAAAGATGTATGGTATCAAAGATGTGGAAAAGAGATTGAGTAATCAGCATTCTATTATCCTGTCGTCGATGTAGAATATTGATTACACTAAGACCCTGGATTGGGCAGATGATAATATGAGCGTTGGCTCAAGGCAAGATGGCAAGATGGCAATATGAATGAGAACGATGGCTTATTGAGAAAGATGGCTTATTTACTTAGTTTTCCTTATCATGCATTATATGTCTCTTCATAGATAAGTTGCATATATTTCTATGGTCATGGGCAACTTGTTGACAAGGTGGTTCCTTAAACGGTATTCCAAGGCCTTGGAAACCGATTCGTCCTAGGGGGAACCTCGTGCTGAAGTAGTAGCACGGTAATTCAGGAACCTTCCGGACTGGGCTATTGAAGGGGAGCCATCTAACCATAGGTCCAAGATGGCGTGTAGTCGGTAACCTTCATATAGATAGGTCCAGTGCTAATGATATCTTATGCAGGAAGAGTAAGTTATTACTCAATTACAGGGATGGCTACACGATCGTGGATAAGAATCACCAAGTATGATACTGTATGCTTTACATTATGCTGGCTAAGAAATAAATGCATGCTTTACTTCTATCGGATATGAACTGCTAATTGACCCTAAGGCAATGAGAAAGACCACTTTTAATAATGTTATATAACATGATTACTTTGTGTTGTGTTCTTAGGTGAGTTTGGTCATCACCGCTTGCCAGTACAATGATGATGTATTGACCCACTTTGTGGGCAATAGTACAGGTGTTTGTGTATGGGGATCAGTGCTCGGCATCGATGTTTCGGATGGGTGCGCAGAAGCTCTTCTTACAAGATGATGTCTTCTGCTATACGGGACATAATGTATGGAACAAGGTAACTCAGTTGTACCAGTGAGATTGTAAGTAAATTTGGCATATTCTGTTGTAAAGCATAAATGGCAAGTGTATATTCAGTTGGCTATTCAAGAGTCTTGTAATCAGTTTTAAACTCTGTACTCTGCTGCAAGTCTTGTAATCTATTGTAATTATTAATAAAGAGATACATTACTTCATATCTTCTGTGACTTCAATTTTTTTTCTTGGTTTTGTTGTACTGCCGTTGTTTTCTGAGAAATACCAGGAACTGTAATAGTTTTGCCTTGTACAAGTGCAATCTAGCCTTGTACGACATGACACCCAGTGGCTAGATTTCGATCCTCCGGGATCGTGGCATGACAATTCAAGGCACGTTTTAAGGTATCGTTGCGACAATTATATAACCGATTCATTTTTTGGTTTTGTAGATCATAAAATAATTTTATCTCTTTTCTAGAACCTTATTTTTTCTCTTTTTGATGCAAAACTTATATTTTCAAAGTAATTCACTATAAATTGATACAGTTATCCCAAGTTCTTGATTTGAATCCGAGGGTCAAGGTAAAGGAGGTCAGCTACTCACCTTAGTCTTTGCTTCTGGCGAGGAACTGGTTGGTTGCGCTTAGTCGTCGCCTACGCAATCACCTGTAATCGCATAAGCAACTAATTAGAACACTGTATTATTCAAGGAATTCGATACGAATGCGAAGTTCAAAATGTAAGCCATGAAAACCATCGAAAACATTCACGAAAATGCATTCATGAAAACCAAAGCTAAAACCAAAGCAAGTGCGGCATGAAAAGCAGAGCAACGGGAGGTCCCTCCCGACTCAGTTGCAGAGCCAATCCTCGAGGTACAACCCACTGAATATGAGACTTGATTCCAAAGAAGCCTTTCCATAATAAGAAAAGGATCTTAATTCAATCATTCCCGTTCAACCGATTTGATCGATTCAGACCAATCGGTTCCGACCGAATCGATAGCATACAGTGTTCCTTTCTCGTGCACCCCGTAGATAGAGAATGGGGCACGATGTAGGGACGGGGTACTATACCATAACTAACAAAGAAAAAGTTTTGTCCTCGAAACTTAAGAAAAGAACCTACTACTAGGAAAATAGAGAAGGGATCCTTTCCCTCATCTCGAACTCAAGCTTCCAGGTCGACTCTTCGACCGCATGGTTTCTCCAGAGCACGCGAACAAGAGGAATAGCACGATTTCAAAGTAGTTTATCCTTGTGCTCCAAAATCTATATGGGCTCTTCTACTTATGATAAGTCCGCCTGCAGCTTCAGCTGACCAAAATCTACCTTATGGCTCGGATCGTACACATACTTCCACAACTGAGAGTTGTGGAAGACATCATACACGTCCGACAATACTAGCGGAAATGCAATATGGTAAGCTACTGGGGCGACTCGCTTCAATATTTCGAAAGGAAAGACAAATCTTGGACTCAACTTTCCTTTAGCTCCAAATCTCGTAACTCCACGCATAGGCATGACTTTAAGAAACACGTGATCGCTCTCAGGAATTCAAGGGGTCATCGGTAAGTGTCGGCGTAGCTCTTCTACCGACTTTATGCTATTTGTAGTCATCCTCTTATCAACATAACTTTTTGTACATTCTGCTCCACCAGTTACGGGCCAAGTATCTATTGTTCCCTGACTTCATCCCAGCAAATGGGTGATCTGCACTTCCGGTCGTACAAAGCTTTATATGGAACCATTTGGATGCTGGACTGATAAGTATTATTATATAAAAATTTGGCCAACGGTAGATGAACGTCCCAGCTTGACTTTAAGTCGATTACACAGAGGCGTAACATGTCTTCGAAAATCTGGTTCACCTGCTCTGTTTGGTCATCGGTCTGATATGTTGAGCTAAACTTCAACTTAGTCCCCATTATTGATTGAAGACTACACCAGAAGCGTGACTCGAATCGTCCATCTCGATCTGAGTTAAAAGATACTGGAATCCCGTGTAGCCGAACTATTTTATCAAGATAGATCTGAGTAAGGCAATCGACGCTCCAAGTAACTTTAATGGCAATGAAGTGTGTTGACTTAGTTAATCGATCGACAATAACCTAGACGACATCGTTCTTCCACGGCGTCTTCGGCAAGCCAACAACAAAGTCCATAGTGATATGATCCCATTTCTATTTTGGAATAGCAAGGTTCTGCATCTTCCCTCCCGGTCGCTGGTGCCCAGCTTTAACCTGCTGATAGGCCAAACATTGTGACACAAAGAGTGCCACATCACTCTTCATGCTGTGCCACCAAAAGATAATACGGAGGTCCTTATACATCTTGGTGCTGGCAGGATGCAAGAAATATTTTGTATAATGTGCTTCCGACATTATCTCCTTTCTGAGTTCTGGATCATCCAGGACACATAGCCTGCCCTTCACTCACAATGTTTCCGACTCGTCCTCTGTAAAGTCAGATGTCTTGCCTGTAGATATCAGCTTTCGTATCATCTCCAAGCATGGGTCATCTTTCTGAGCAGGTTTGATCTTCTCCAATAGGCTTGATTCTAGCCGTAGTTGCGCTAGCTGTGCGCCCATAAATCAAACTCGGAGTTATATGCCCATTCCTTCCAAGTCGCACAGCAGTCGATTGTTGATGGATAGTGAAGCTATGTACTTCTGACTCAACGCGTCCGCTACAACATTCCCCTTGCCCGGTGTATAGTCGATCGACAAGTCGTAGTCCTTAATCAGTTCTAGCCATCGTCTCTGCCGCAAATTCAGTTCTTTCTGGGTGAAGTGATACTTGAGACTTTTGTGGTCCGTATAAATCATGCACACCACGCCAAAAAGATAGTGATGCCATAGCTTTAATGCGAACACAATTGCCTCCAATTCTAGGTCGTGCATGGGATAGTTCTTCTCATGCGGCTTCAACTGTCGGGAAGAAAAATATATTACCTTATCTTGTTGCATGAGCACACACCCCAAGCCCTGGCCAGAAGCATCACTGAAGATTAGAAATCCCTTGATCCATTCAGGAAGAGCGAGTATCGGGGCCGAAACGAGCCGTCATTTTAGCTCATGGAACGAAGCTTTACAGTCGTCTGACCACACGAACGCGACTACCTTTTGGGTGAGACGAGTCAAGGGCAATGTGATCTTCACAAAATCCTTCAAGAAGCGTATATAGTATCCCACTAAACTGAGGAAGCTTTGAATTTTACTGACAAACGCGGGCCGTTTCTAATCAACAACTGCTTCGATTTTCTTTGGATCAATTGAAATGCCTCCAGCGGAGATGATGTGCCCAGGAAAATATACGTTGTTCAGCCAGAACTCACATTTCCTCCTCTTCACAAACAACTAATTATCTCGGAGGGTTTGGAGTATGGTCCGCAGATGTTTTGCGTGTTGCGCTCGATCCTTCGAGTAGACGAGGATATCGTCTATGAAAACTACTACGAATTTATCGAGGAACGGACGAAACACCTGATTCATTAGATCCATGAAGACGGCATGAGCATTTGTCAGGCTGAATAGCATAACTAAAAACTCATAGTGTCCATAACGAGTACGGAAGGCAGACTTCGGCACATCATCTAGCTTGACCATGAGCTGGTGATAACCTGATTGAAGATCAATCTTCGAAAACACCGTAGCACCTTGGAGCTGATCGAACAAATCGTCAATACGGGACATGAGGTATTTGTTCTAGACGGTAAATTTATTCAATTTTCAGTAGTCGATGCAGAGCCGCATCGACCCATCCTTCTTCTTGACGAACAGCACGGGCGCACCCCATGGCGAGATGCTAGGACGAATGAACCCTTTGTCAAGCAATTCCTATAATTATACATTGAGTTCTTTTAATTCTGCAGGGGCCACTCCATACGGGGCTTTGGAAATTGGTCGAGCGCTGGGGAAGGTATCGATAGTGAACCCAATTTCTCGATTGGGTGGCATGCCAGGTAGCTCGTCCGAGGACACATCTAGCAATTCTGCGACAACATCGATTTGATCTGCATTTGCATCATCCTGTCGTGTGTCTCTAACGGATGCCAAGTAGCCTTCGTATCCGAAATCTAGCATACGCCAAGCAGAAATTGCCGATATCACCATACAGGCTATCAACGCTTCGCCACACGAGTAGCAGAATTCGGGCTCCTCCTGTAGACGAAAGGTGACCTTATTTCCGACACAGTCAATTGTGGTCGAGGAAGCACAGAACCAATCCATCCCCAGAATGATGTCATAGTCCTTAAAGTCCAGAACTATCGCATCTAGAGTCAATTTTCTCCCACCAATACATATACAGCCGTCTCTACAGACAGTATTTACAGTGACTTGTGTGCCCGACGGGGTGCTAACGCTAAGGTTAAGGCCTAACGGTGCCATGGAGAATTTTTGTTCATCAATGAAATTTGCTGCTATAAAACTATGCGTAGCACCTAAATCAAACAGTACACGAGCAGATTTATTATTGAAAAGCAGCATACCAGTCACGACTGTATCAAAGGCGAATGCCTCATCTCGAGTCATGGCATAGGCGCAGTCCTGGGCATTAGTGTCACTACCAGTTTTCAAAATAAGGGTAAATTTATCATTTTATAAATTTCTATATATTATGAATATTTATTTAGGAATATTGTATTTTTAGGGATTAGTTTGTCGTGTTAGAGACTAGTCTAGTTTTGACTTGTGTTAGTGGCCCAGTTAGCTTAGACACTAGTCGGAACCCAAGATTTAGTAAGGCACGGCCCACAAAACCAACTCATTAGGCTATTATATTTAGACTAATCTTTTATGACCATTTAGAAGTTAGGTTTATGTCCAAAATGACCCCAAATCCTTGCATGCATTTAATTAGCCAAAGGGGGCAACCATGAGGGGCTAATTAGACATTTCAATTACATCCTAACCTAATAGACATGGCCGGCCATATGAGGGACTCGTCTCCATTTCATTCATTCACCTCTAGCCTCCTTTCTTCCAAATTTGGAGTTCTTTCCAAGTAGAGAGCTTCCACCATTGATTTCTCTTCCAAACTCACTCTTTTCTCCACCATTCCTCATAATCCCTCGAGAAGAAGGTGTCTACAAGGAGTTTGGAGCTAGGAGCAAGGAGAAGAGTCTATTTAATAAGGATTTTTGTGTCGGGTTTGTGTCCATTAGATTATTTATTAGAAAACAACTCCCAATAGGTATAACTCTCTCTAAACTCATCATTTTAATCCATTTTTTGATTTTGAACCTATAGGAACCCACCCATATGTAGGGATAACCCTTAAGAATAGTTTAGAGGCTCTATTGAGTCCTCATTTGAAAGTTTGGGTAGATTTTGTGCCACCCTTACAAAAAATTCGAGGGTGACACACCAAATGTTTATAGAATTGCCTCATAGACTATTTTGGCTTTGTATTTCAGTTTTTGTACCATGGTTGATTAGGTTATTCATTAACTAAGATTTTGTAATGATTTCTTAGTGATATCCCAACCAACAACCCATTTTACTTATGAAGGCCGAAAAAGTCGAACATATACAAGTATACCATAAGGCGCAAAATGCCGAGGCCTATACACGTATACTGTCAAAAGAGGAGAAAAACGAAAACCAAAACGGCTAAGTCGGAGATAGGAGAGAGTTCCAGAAGACCGTCTAGCCGTGGGAACAGAGGGAGCTCCGTTTGCGGCACTATCGAATGGTCTCCCAAATTATTTGGTCTGCTGTGTACTGGTGGCCTTCATATCTCGCCTTGTTGTGATTTTTCCAGATAACCCACGTGGTAGTGGCAGCTATGATCTGGTGGCCATGGGACGCGGAAGCCCAGGTCACCATGAGATCGTAAAAGTTGTCTCCTCCATGAGGCATTCTGCAATGCTGGGAAAGGACTCTCCAGACCTTGACCGGGAGGTCCCACTGACTGAGGATGTGGTTGACTATTTTCGATTGACGATCAGAGCAGCATGTGCACGCTGACGCAAGGCTGAACCCGATAGTGTTGAGAGTGTCATCAGTGGGTGGGATATTGCGTAGGGCTCTCCAAATGAGGAAGTACCACTTCTTGGGGACGCAAGTCTGCCAAAAGGATGCAATCGTTGGAGATTGTATTGTATTGCCAAGGATCACTCTTCTGGTCGATTTAACCGAGAATGCTCCGACAACTGCGGGCGACCATTCGAGCTTATCTGCATCTGACCCAATCGTCAATCTGCTACGGCAGATGCAATCGACCGTCTCTGACCCGGCCCAGACCCAAATTTTATTCCAATTTCAGTTATAATTAGAGGGGTCCCATAAGTCCTTGATCGTGCTGTTCCTAAGGGCAGCTGAAAGGTTGGGAAGCAAGATGTCACCAATCCAGCGCTCCAGAAATGGCGATGAATCGTCGTTGCCCACTTGAAGGCGAATCGCTGGTTAGGCAAGAGATCGTCCGATGAGAATGCGTCGCCAAGCCGCTGTGCCATCGATGGATGGATGTGCTTGAAGTATCTGGCCTTCATGAACCTGGTCCATAAGTTTTCACTCGTGTAGAGCATCCACCACTGTTTTATCGAAAAGACATTAACGATATGGGAAAGTTTAGTAAAATCCAGGCCCCCCTCCCCGGTAGGACGAGCCATGGTATCCTAACTAGCCTAATGGTGCTTGTCATTGCCGCCGCTGTGCCCCTAGAGAAAGTTGCTGAAGATACTCTCGATGGAGGATAGAACTTTCTTGGGGGGAGCACGCAGCCTGGGTGTAGATGGGAATGGATGTGAGGACTGTTGGCACATTTTATTTTGAGTAATTAACAGCATCTTCGTAGTTTAGTCTTCTGTTCTTCAGTTTCAAACATTCTCAGAAGATCTACTACATGGAGTTCTTCCATTCAAGAGCATTCTCCTTCTTCCTTGAAGACTGTAGCAGTTACCGGCGTTCCCTGCATAAGACGGCGTCTTCCTGCTTAGAGTCTTCGAGTCTGTACTGGTCTAGGTATATCTGTAAACACCTAAGGACGGATGACAGTAAAAAGAACAAGTCAAAAATCAAATAGCTACAGAGCGGCATACCGGCGGTATGCTCCGGCATACCGGCGGTATGCTCCGGCATACCGGCGGTATGCTCCGGCATACCGGCGGTATGCTCCGGCATACCGACGGTATACCGTTTTTAGAACACAAAAAGTTGATGTGACAAATAGTCGGCATACCGGCGACATGCTTCGGCACACCGACGGTATACCGCTTTTCTTGTCCAGAAAGTTGCTGTGATAAATTGTCGGCATACCGACGGCATGCTCCGGCATACCGGCGGTATACCGTTTTTAGCAACTCAAAACTTGCTCTGACAAATTGTCGGCATACCGGCGGCATGCTCCGGCATACCGGCGGTATACCGAGTTTCAAATATTCGGTTTTCGAATTGCTCTGACTAGCATTAATGGCCGCATTTAATGCTCTCAAACGGTCATTAATATGACCGTTACTATTTGGCCGGTATACCGACGGTATGCCGCTGCATACCGACGGCATGCCGGTCTGTCTGTATTCAGAGCATTAAATGCCACCAACTCTTGGTTCTCTTATAAAAGAAAGCTCTCTCTCTCTCTTGAGCTTTCTCACCAACTCTTCCATAAATTTTCCAACAACCAAGAGCTCCACCATTAATACTCTTCCAAGCTTTTCATTGTCATCCTCTCCTAAAGTGCTAGAGTATTAAAGAGTTGTACATTTCGATCTTCATGTGTTAGAAGATCAACAAGTTCTCATTCTCTTTTGTTTGAAGTTAGCGAGCCTTCGTAAGAAAACTCGTGTGTAGAAGTTGGCGAGTCTTCGGATCCAAACTCGTGTTGACGTTGGTGAGTTCCTCGGATCCAAACTCGTGTGTACTATTTGGTTAAATAGTGGATTAAAGCCGGAGAGAGTTCCGGGACTGGACTGCCTCAAAAGAGGATACCAGGATGCATCCTTGCGTTTGCGTTTGATCTTTCTACTCTTTACTTTCAATTGTCTTTATTGTATCAATTGTTGTAGTTAATTTTTAATTTCCCTATTTACCCCCCCTCTAGGGTTCTGCAATTGGTATCAGAGCTTCATTCTCTTGATTTGGATTTACACCCTTGAGTGATCCATGGCCTCTAATCCTAGCATCAACACGTTTCACAATAAGGGACACTCCACAAATAGGCCTCCCCTATTTGATGGTACCAACTATAACTACTAGAAGATTAGGATGGGCATTTATCTAAAGTCCATAGATTTTGATTTATAGGATTGCGTGATAAATGGCCTTCCTACTCCTTCCAGAGCTATTGAGGATATTGCTTCTGACACCCTTCGGGAGACACTTGCTGAAAACAACAAGAAGCTTGCTTGTCGAGATGCCAAGGCAATGAATGCTCTTTACTGTGCTCTCGACAGTAGTGAATTCAACCGAATCTCTACTTGCAAGACTTCCAATGAGATTTAAAAGTTACTTGAAGTCACACACAAGGGAACTTCACAAGTGAAGGAATCCAAGATCAGTAGACTCACGCAAGAATATGAGTCTTTTAAAATAAAGCATAATGAATCTACTGCTAGCATGTTTACTCATTTTGGTGACATTATTAACCCTCTCTCTTCTCTTGGAAAGGAATATCCCGCTCATGAAAAGATAAGGAAGATTCTTAGAGGATTGACGAAAGCTTGGAGTCCTAAAGCTACCGCAATCATTGAGGGGAACGATCTAACCGTCATGAACCTAGAGACCCTCATGGGTAAGCTAATGACTCACGAGCTTGACATGAAGGATCAAGAGGAATCCTCCATTCAAGAGAAGGAGAAGGAGAAGGCCAAAGAAAAGGAGAAGACTCTTGCTCTCAAAGCATCAAGGTCCTACTCCAAGGATAGCTCCGACGACAATGAGTCGGACGATGATGAAGAAATAGTTCTCACAGCTAAGCACTTCCGAAAGTTCTTAAAGTTCAACAAGGCCAACCGCTCTAGACGGGACAATGAAGAAGACCCGGCGTGCTATCAATACAGAAGACCCGGACACATCAAGAGGGATTGTCCGATGATACGAAAAGACTCAAGCAAGTACGAAAAGCCTAGCAAGGGAAGCTCGTCCTCCAGAAAGTTCGCCAACACTAGCATTTGGTGTGAAAGCGACGCGAGCGACTCCGACAACGACAAAGAGTGCAAACACAATGCCAACGTCTGTCTCATGGCAACCGATGAGGTACTTGATGATTTTTCCTTAAACACTCTTACCTATGATGATTTGGAGAAAGCCATTCTTGAGTTACATGAAGAACACAAAGGTGTTCGGAATAAATACAAGAAATCTCTTAAGGAGGTTGAGGCTCTTCAACTTGAAGTAGAGAGGCTCTCAAGTATCATTATTGATGTGAAGGAAAAATCTCTTATTTCCGACACGGATGAAATAGAGTCTTTGCGACTCAAATTTCAAGAATCTCTTGACACCATCAAGAAAAAGGATGATGAGATTCAATCCATGAGAAGCTCTTATGAATTTGCCATGCGCAAATGTCAAGATGCTAATAGAAGAGAATATTCCACTTCTATTAAGTATAATGATCTTCTTACATGGAGTAAGAATTTAGGTAATAAGAATACCACTCATATGCATGCTCCAAGACACCCTCACACTCATCACAATGCTAGGCATAACCATTACATGAACACTACACACAACTCCTTTTCTAACACAAGAAAAGGACCTTTTGTTAAGAAGAACACCTCTCATCATGCATTTTACTATCATCATAACACTCATGGTAGAACTTCTCACACTAGAAACTCACATATGCACAACACTCACACTTCCTCTTCTAGATCTTCTTTAATGTGCAATTATTGTGGTTTGCTCGGTCATACTTCAAATTTTTGTTATACAAGAAAACAAGTTGACATGAGAGTTCTTAAATGGGTTCCTAAGACTAACACTCAAGGACCCATAAGATCATGGGTACCAAAATGTTCATCTTCAACTTATGTTGTAGGTGACGAATCCTTCTCATGCTAGAAGCAAGTGGATTCTCGATAGCGGTTGTTCACGGCACATGACCGGTGATGCTTCACTTTTTACAACGCTATCGATGAAGAAGGAAGGACACGTCTCCTTCGATAACAATCTTAAAGGTTATATTATTGGAAATGGTAATATCGGTTCTCCTCCTTATCCTTGTATTAATAATGTATGTCTTGTTACTAATCTCAAGCATAACCTCCTTAGTATTAGCCATCTTACCGATAATGGCTATGATATCAAGTTTGTTAAACTCAAATGCTACATTACCGATAGCTCCAATGGAACTATTGTGTATGAAGGCATTAGAGAAAACAATATTTATGTTCTTTATCTTGTTGAAGGTACTAACAATGGCAGGTGATTAGTTGCAAAGAACGATGAGAGTTGGCTTTGGCACATGAGGCTTGGACACGCCAACATGGATACCATCTCTCGCCTCGCCTCCAAGAAGCTTGTACGAGGACTTCCTAGTATCCCTTTCAAAAAGGATATGGTATGTGAAGAATGCGAGAAAAGTAAGTTGACCAAGTCATCCTTCAAATCCATCAACTTTGTGAGTACCACTAGACCCCTTCAACTTATTCATATGGATCTTTTCGGGCCTAGTAGAGTAGCTAGCCTTGGTGGCAAACTTTATGCTTTTGTTTTAGTTGATAATTTTTCGAGATTTACTTGGGTTATTTTTCTTGCTTGCAAAAGTGATACTTTTCGTGAATTTGTTGCTTTTTGTAAACGTGTTCAAAATGAGAAAGGTTTTTCTATCAACAAAATTAGGAGTGATCATAGAGGAGAATTTGATAATGTTGATTTCAAAAGATTCTGTGAAAAAAATGGTTTTGGACATGATTTTGCTTGTCCTCGTACTCCTCAACAAAATGGTATTGTGGAGAGAAAGAATAGAACCCTTGGCGATATGGCCCGGGTTATGTTAAACCAATATAAGCTCCCCCAATATTTTTGGACGGAAGCCGTTAATACGACGTGTCATGTTATTAATAGAGTCTTAATTAGACCTATTACTAAGAAGACTCCTTATGAGCTTTGGTTCAACAAAATTCCTTCTATTGAATATTTCAAAGTTTTTGGTTGCAATTGTTTTATTTTCAATACCAAGGATAACCTAGGCAAGTTTGAAGAAAAAGCCTATGAAGGAATATTCCTTGGATACTCTACTCATAGTAAAGGTTTTCGTGTTTTTAACAAAAGAAGTCTTGTTGTCGAAGAGTCAATCAATGTCTCTTTTAATGAACTCAACTCTTCTACATTCTCCTCTTCCGAGGATATTGATGTCATCTCGTTTGGGTTGGAGAACTCCTCTATTGAGGATCGTCCTTCTTCATCTAACAATGAAGTTGTGACCCCATCTAAAGAGTCTCCTCCTCTTGAGCCTCCTCCAAAGGATCTCCTAAGAGAATGGAGATTTGTCACCAATCATCCTAAGGAGCTTATCATTGGGGATCCTTCCTCAAGTGTTAGCACAAGATCCGCCACTTGTGATCTTTGTGCCAATGTGGCTTTTATCTCTCAAATAGAGCCTAAAAATGTTAATGATGCTTTTCTTGATGAATTTTGGATGATAGCTATGCAAGAGGAGCTAAATCAATTTGAGCGAAGCAAGGTTTGGGAACTTGTCCCAAAACCTAGCAATCATCCCATTATTGGAACTAAATGGGTGTTTTGCAACAAACTTAATAAAGATGGGTTAGTGACTCGTAACAAAGCCCGATTGGTTGCTCAAGGCTATAACCAAGAGGAAGGCATTGACTACGACGAAACCTATGCTCCGGTTACACGTCTTGAATCCATTCGTTTGCTTTGTGCCTTTGCTTATTTTAATAACTTTAAGCTATTTCAAATTGGATGTTAAAAGTGCTTTTCTAAATGGTATTATTAAAGAGGAAGTTTATGTTAAACAACCTCCCAGTTTTGAAGATTTTCAATTTCCTAATCACGTCTTCAAACTCCATAAAGCCCTTTATGGCCTCAAACAAGCTCCACGTGCTTGGTATGAGCGTCTTAGCTCTTTTCTTGTTTCTCACAATTTTTCAAAGGGAAAAGTTGACACCACACTTTTTATTAAATCCCATGATGGGACTCTCTTATTGGTTCAAATTTATGTTGATGATATTATTTTTGGTTCTACTAACAACACACTTTGTGTAGAATTTACCAAAGTTATGCAGGAAGAGTTTGAAATGAGTATGATGGGTGAACTCTCCTTCTTCTTGGGATTACAAATCAAACAAGGACCTAAAGGAACCTTCATCAATCAAGCAAAATATACAAAGGACCTCCTCAAGCGTTTCGACCTTGACTCATCTAAATCAATGAGGACTCCTATGGCCACAACGACAAAGCTTGACAGTGATGAAGATGGCACATCGGTCGACATTCGTAAGTATAGAGGTATGATCGGTAGCTTACTCTATTTAACTGCTAGCCGTCCGGATATCATGTTTAGTGTTTGCTTGTGTGCACGATATCAAGCCAATCCAAAGGAATCACATTTGAGTGCCGTTAAGCACATTTTTCGTTATCTCAAAGGCACTATTAACATGGGTCTTTGGTATCCGAAATCCTCATCATTTGAGCTTCACGGCTTTTCGGATGCGGATTTTGTCGGATGCAAGATTGACCGCAAAGGCACTAGTGGCACATGTCAATTCCTCGAGAAGTCCTTGGTATCGTGGTTTAGTAAGAAGAAAAACTATGTTGCTCTTTCAACCACTGAGGCAGAGTATATTGCGGCTGGTTGTTGTTGTGCACAAATTCTTTGGATGTCACAAACACTTTTAGATTATGGCATTTCTCATTCTTGTACCCCTATTAAATGTGATAACACTAGCTCTATCAATCTCACGAAAAACTCGATTTGTCACTCACGTACGAAGCACATTGAAATTAGACACCATTTTCTTCGTGACCATCAGCAAAAAGGAGATATCCGTCTTGAATTTATTGATACTACCTATCAATTAGCCGATATCTTCACTAAGCCTCTCCTGGAAGATCGCTTCTCTTTCCTTTGCCGTGAACTAGGCATTTTATCCTTTGATCCATAGTCACATTCGGCCGGCACACCGACGGTATACTACGGTATACCGGCGGCATGCCGTTTTTTCAAGCAGAATTATGTTCTGTTTCGAAATTCGGCATACCGTCGGTACACGCCGGCATACCGTCGGTATGCCGGATGGAGGCGGACATGACACCTACTCTGAGATCCGGGCCCACTTTTTTATCTCTCTTCTATTATTCTTTTTTATCCTATCTTTATTCCCTCTCATCCATCCCATCCCTCTTAACTACCCATCTCCTCAACTCCCTTCCTATTTATTACTCTTCAAATCACTTTTCCCCTTTCTCTCCTCTTTTTACTCCACTCTCATTAATTCATCCCATCACCTTTTCATCTCCCCACTTTAATCCTCCTCAACAACCGTTCCCTCCCTCCCCCCTTTTCAATTCATCTCTTCATCTTCCCCCTCCTCTATAAAAACTTTATTCTTCCCTCACTTCTCTACTCCTCCTTCATCCACTCCAAATAACTACAACCTCATCTCTCTACATGGCAAACCCTAAGCGCCCCTGATCCTCCTCCTCCTCCATGTTCAATACCTTCGTCCCGGTGGCGCTACCTACCGGCTATGACCAACGCGTCTTCTCCAACTCTCTGGCGGCCGAGCTTTGGTTCCAGCACTTCGTCCATCACAACATGTTCAAGGGACGGGCGATCAACTGGAACCTCTTCCCCGGTCGCGTCCCTTTGTTTGACGACGCCGATCTCTCCTCTCTTCTTCGGCGCCAAATTCTTGTCTACCCCGCTGCTGTCCGCCTTTTCTATTGCAACATGAGAGGGGATGACGACGATCCATCCGCTATTCAATCTATGGTCAATGACCGTCACTTCCGTCTTACTTCTTGGGAAGTGGGGAACATCTTAGGCATCCCGGACAAAGGGGAAGCATTATCATCTTTGGGTGCTCTCAACTCCTCGGCGGCGTCACCTTTCGATGAATTCTGCCGTATCATCTGCTAGGGTCCCAACCCTCCTGCCATCCCGGCCCTCTCTGTCCAGCTGGAGCCGTTTTACTACGAGCTCCATCGGATCGTGTGCCACACTCTATTTTCTAAGGGCGGGAACTATGACGCAATCACCGGTGATGCCCTCGTCTGTATGTATCATCTCTATGCCCGGAAGCGATTCTTCTTCCCGAAGACTCTTCTTCTGTAATTCCGGCGTGTCATGCCTTCGGGGAAGCAGAATCTCTACTATGGCTCTTTTATCACTCTGCTTATGGAGGCCAAATATGTTGACCTGTCTCTCTGCTCCTTGGATGGCGTCCCCTCATATCTTGCTGTCTCCCGTACCCTTGCTGGCGCCTCTACTTTTCGTGCCTCATCTTCCCAAGAGCAACCGACATCCACTCCTGCTGCTCCCACATCTACCCCTTCTACTTCGGGCCGTTATATGCCGCTCACTCAGCAGCACTTTGATATACGGATGGCCGCCCAGGCGGAGGAGCAGATGCGGGCCCACACTCGTGGACTTGGCACCCTGATCCAGTCTCGTTTCCACGATCAGGGGTATTTTATTCAGCGCACTCTGCAAGACCGGGATGCCTTTCTGGATCTTAATCTTCAGGATCCCATGTACACGGCCCCGCATTTCTCTGACCCCAATGCCTATGGGTTTATGTACCCTGACGACATTGATCCTTTTGGCGCCTTCCAGCAAGCTCAGGGTGATGATGATGATCAGGCTGAGGATTAGGGATGGGCTTCCTTTTGGTGATGGTTTCGGTTTTTGAGTGTTTCTAGTTTTTATGTGTTTGTCTTTATGTTGTCTTTTGTGGTCCTTCGGGGACCGGTGTGTGGTTGTTACTAGTTGTTTGCTGTCCTTCGGGGACTTTATCTATGGTTGTCTCTAGTGTCCGGCTCTCGTTGTGGAGAGTCTTTTATTTTATCACTATGATATGTATGGGTCTAGCATGTATTCACTTCCTACTTCAATATATTAATGCATGCTTCTCTTTATATACTCGTGTCATTTTTATTATGCACTGTTTCTATTGATTATCTCCATCTTTGACTAAGTGACTAAGGGGGAGAAATCATATTGAGGGGGAGCTGTCTACCTACGGGGGAGCTACTCCCTGAAGATGCTATCTCTCTATTTTGTCAATTATCAAAATAGGGAAGTTTGTTGGCACATTTTATTTTGAGTAATTAACAGCATCTTCGTAGTTTAGTCTTCTGTTCTTCAGTTTCAAACATTCTCAGAAGATCTATTACATGGAATTCTTCCGTTCAAGAGCATTCTCCTTCTTCCTTGAAGACTGTAGCAGTTACCGGTGTTCCCTGCATAAGACGGCGTCTTCCTGCTTAGAGTCTTCGAGTCTGTACTGGTCTAGGTATATCTGTAAACACCTAAGGACGGATGACAGTAAAAAGAAGAAGTCAAAAATCAAATAGCTACAGAGCGGCATACCGGCGGTATGCTCCGACATACCGACGATATACCGTTTTTAGAACACAGAAAGTTGCTGTGACAAATAGTCGGCATAACGGCGGCATGCTTCGGCACACCGGCGGCATGCTTCGACACACCGGCGGTATACCGCTTTTCTTGTCCAGAAAGTTGCTGTGACAAATTGTCGGCATACCGACGGCATGCTCCGGCATACCGACGGTATACCGTTTTTAGCAACCCAAAAGTTGCTGTGACAAATTGTCGGCATACCGACGGCATGCTCCGGCATACCGACGGTATACCGTTTTTAGCAACTCAAAACTTGCTGTGACAAATTGTCGGCATACCGGCGGCATGCTCCGGCATACCGACGGTATACCGAGTTTCAAATATTTGGTTTTCGAATTGCTCTGACTAGCATTAATGGCCGCATTTAATGCTCTCAAATGGTCATTAATATGACCGTTACTATTTGGCCGGTATACTGACGGTATGCTGCTGCATACCGACGGCATGCCGGTCTGTCTGTATTCAGAGCATTAAATGCCACCAACTCTTGGTTCTCTTATAAAAGAAAGCTCTCTCTCCCTTGAGCTTTCTCACCAACTCTTCCATAAATTTTCCAACAACCAAGAGCTCCACCATTAATACTCTTCCAAGCTTTTCATTGTTATCCTCTCCCAAAGTGCTAGAGTATTAAAGAGTTGTACATTTCGATCTTCACATGTTAGAAGATCAACAAGTTCTCATTCTCTTTTGTTTGAAGTTGGCGAGCCTTCGTAAGAAAACTCATGTGTAGAAGTTGGCGAGTCTTCGGATCCAAACTCGTGTTGAAGTTGGCGAGTTCTTCGGATCCAAACTCGTGTGTACTATTTGGTTAAATAGTGGATTAAAGCCGGAGAGAGTTCCGGGACTGGACTGCCTCAAAAGAGGATACCAGGATACATTCTTGCATTTGCGTTTGATCTTTCTACTCTTTACTTTCAATTGTCTTTATTGCATCAATTGTTGTAGTTAATTTTTAATTTCCCTATTCACCCCCCCCCCTCTAGGGTTCTACAAGGACATGATTGATGATGATCATCTTGCCTTCTGGGGATAGGGTAGTATTGTGCCAGCCCTCGAGTTTTTTCTGATACGAGTGATCAGGTTCTTGAAGATACCGACGTTGGATTTGCCATACACGAGGGAGCATCCAAGGTAGTAGAATGGAGGATGCTTGATAGGGAAGGAGGTGGTGATGGAGAGGCTAGCCACTTGCTCTCTCTTGATTTTGTGGTGGGTGCAGATAACACTTTTATCCAGGTTGATCTTCTGGCCCAAGCACCCAGAGTATCTCTGAAGCGTATTTGGACAACTTTCACCGACCCGGCGTCCCCGGAAGAGAATATGAGGATATCGTCTGCGAAGGCCAGGTGGGTGATGATCGGTTAACTGCTGGAGGTATGGTAGTGCTGGAGTTGGGGGTGCTCGCCATCTTATTAAGGTTTTCGCTCAATGCATCCGCCGTAATGATGAAGTTGGTAGAAGATAGAGGATCTCCTTGCCTAACCCCGCGACTCGATTTAAAGAAACCGTCCGCCTGGCCGTTTATAACCGTAGAGAACCACGAGTTGCTGATCGATCTCCATACGATGTTGGTCTAGGTTTCAAAATATTTGAAGGCTTTGAAGACCCAGATCATGAATTGTCAATCCAATCTGTCGTAAGCTTTCTCCATGTCCAATTTGATGGCTATGTTGCCCCCTCTTGCTGGGAGCTTCATGCAGATAATTAACTCTTGGGCCAACATGATGTTATCTTGGACATTTCTCTTCCGGACAAAGCCACTCTGCTCCTCTGAGATGATCTTGGGAAGAAGGCTATCCATGCCGGAGGTGATGATCTTGGATATGATCTTGTTGGTGAAGGTACAAAGACTGATGGGGCAAAAGTCGCAGAATGTCTCTGAGTTGTCTTTCTTCGGGATGAGGATCAGATTGGTGCTCGAGATGGCTCTGGGGTAAGTAGCTCCCTGGAGGAAGGCAGAGACCGCACTGTGGATGTCCACCTTGATGATGTCCCAGCATATACGGAAGAAAACCCCCGAAAACCCGTCTGGTCCAGGTGTACTGTGTTCGTCAAGGGCCCAGACAGCATCTTTTAGCTCTTCCTCTTAAGGAGGCTGTTCTAGCCGGATATTGTCTGTATCGCTAATAAGGTGGAGAACCTCGTCCAGGAAGGTGTTGTCTTTGAGGACCATTTCCTTGAAGAATAGTCAGGAATAGAACTTCACGGCCGCCACTTGGATACCCTTTTGATTGCTGATACTGGTCCCATTATCATCGACAATCTGATGGAGAGTGAGTTTTTGTTTGCGACCATTGACGCATGCGTAGAAGTAGCTCAAGTTTTTGTCCCCCTCGTTGTCCCATTTGATCCTCGCTTTCGGCTTCCAAAAATTGGTCTCAATTTTCAGCCTGAATTTAAGGATGGCTTTGGTGAGGTTCAGGGCCTTCCTGGTAGCTGGTGAACAGTCGGTCATGTACCTAGCTTTGGCACGTGTAACGTCATCCTTAGCCTTATGAATGGCTTGAAAATATCTCCATAAGCATGCTTGCTCCAAGCCTCTAGGGCTTTCTTCATGGCCTTAAGCTTGTTGGCCACCCGGTTGAGAGGTTCGGAGGAGTCCGCGCTGTTCCAAGCTTCCGTGACGATGCCAAAGAATTGGAGGTACTCGCTCCAGAAGTCCAGGAAGCGAAAACTCTTTTTGGACTGGCTGGAAATGCTAGTAATTCCAACTAGCAGGGGTGCGTGGTCGGATTCGGTGGCATTAAGGTGAGATAGCTTGGAGGTAGTCCCTATACCTTGCCAGTGGGCATTCGTTAAGGCCCTGTCGAGGCGGAAGAATTGTCGACGGTTGCCTTCCTGCAAGTTGCACCAGGTGAAGGCGTTGCCAGTAAACGGAAGAGAGGTGAGGTGAGAGCTGAAGATGAAGTTGTTGAAGTCTTGCATGGCTGAATGAGGGGGAGGGCGGCCGCCAGTCTTCTCTTCTCTGCAAGTGATAGCGTTGAGGTCTCCTATGCAAGGCCACGGGAGGTTATGGTGGTGTTGGTGGATGTCCAGGAGGTCATTTTAGAGGTGTTTACGATCCGCGATGTCATAGCTGTCGTGAACCACGAAAAGGATCACGCGCTTGGGGATCAAAGGGTGTTCCATCCAGCAAGAAAGGGCTTGCCTGGATTCTTGGATGACTTCGATTCTGACGGCCTTGGAGCAGAGGATCCAAATACCGTATCTGCCAGCAATGGCCGAGTGAAAGCCTAACTGCAGTTGAATGGATTTGAGCTCTTGTATGGGATTTTGGGTTCAAGGATGATCAAGATGTCGATCTTGTCAGTCTTCTTAAGGCTAGTGATTCTCCTCATAGTAGGTTTGTTCGCCAGACCGTGGACATTCCAGGAGAGAATGTTCAGCATTAATGGAGCTTGGGGGTTGGTTGGTCCACTTTGCTGCGGACCTGGTGTGCATGGTGTCATGCCCCGATCCGGAAAATTGCTCGTTCTCGCTAGATTTCATCCGAATCACCGGGACGTGACAAGTTGGTATCAGAGCGGTTCCATCCTCTGGACCGTGAGCGAATCTCTTTGACCCTTAATTGCTTCGATATCGAAAATCAGTTACTCTAAGTTGTTTTCGCAACCACATGGCTCATGGATCTCCTCGACGCTACATTGGTCGTTCCTTACAATAAGTCTATATTAAGTGCGTACGTCTGCCATAAGTAGGTCATGACTATTACGCTATCTCCGAGTGCCATCGGAGAATGTTGGTTGCACAAGGTGCAACGAGTTATGATATGTTGGTTTCTCGGAGTACGACAAAGTTGTGAGTCGTTGGTTGTATGACGTGCAACGAATATGGCGATGTTGGTTGCATGAAGTTTAAAAAGGTACGTGTTGTTGGTTGCACGAGGTGCAACGAGTCGGTATGTGAGGCGATGCGTGTTATGTTGCTATGTGAATGGTTATGTGTTGTTGGTTGCACGGGGTACAGCAAGTCGTTAATCGTTCGTTGCATTGGTGCAACGAGTCGACACGATATGATACATATTGTATGGCTATGTGGATGGATAGCGATATGTTAAACGAGATTGAGTAATAACCTTAAGTATCGAGAATAAATCATTGTACGAGTTGCAACGAGTGAGATTGGAAGATCGCGGATGCGATAGTAATAAGTCGAGTTGGTCGCTAAGTTGAGTTTGAGTAGAAAAACATTTATGTTGGCCAAATGTCGCGTTAAGCTTTGAATAAGTGAATGTTGCGTGTGTGATCGATATGATCGCCAAGGTACGGTTAGATTTGAAGGAATGTCGAACTTTAGCGAACGATAGGGTATATTGGTCCAGTTGTTGTGCCAACTCGAGTAAGAAAAACGCTAGAGTTGGGATCGAAAAAGATCGTCATACGGGATAGTTGATTGAAAGATAGATATCGGACCTGTGCGGTGTAAAGTCGAGTAATAACTCGATTTTGAGTGGTATATGCAATACCACTTGTGCGATCAGTATAGCGAAGCATTGTATTGAGAACGATAGGCTCGATTTCTGAGTGGTATATGCAATACCACTTAGTGATAGCTATGTTAAGCCGTTTGGTGACTTGCAATAGATTGTATCGAAACTATTATGTTGTTACGATATGTTTGTCCTCAACGAACGGAGTAGTACCGAGACTCGAATGGGAATTACTTGATAGAAGTTGATGCAAGTATACTTCGATGAATCGAGTTGAACGATTATGTACGAAGTCGTATCCATGGATGATACGTCGGACGAGGATTCGTTAAGTATAAGTCGAACGATAGGCTGAGCATAGCGAAGGAATGTGCGTTGAGGAAATAGTTGACTCGATCAAATTTGTATTGAGTTAGTACGAAGACTTTTTAAAACGTGTTGAGTAGGTACGAAGAAATCATGCGAACAAATTTGAATTAGCGCGATGAGTCGACGGCACGAATTGGAAATGCGAGTTAGGGTATGAGAATGGATATGTGAATTGGAAATTGTGTCTTGATGATGGTAGTTAGTTACAACGGAATGGATCTTGGTAAGTGGGACTTGATTCGTATTCGAATTCAGAAAATGGCAGTGATTGCAACGAATTGGAGCTTATGAGAGAGGAAGATGTTCAAGTTATGCATTTCGACGATGGTATTGAGGCGTATCAAAGATGATATGCAATAACTCGGGGATACTCCGATCGAATGAACAAAAATTATGTTGAGCATTGTTGTTGGATGAATAAGATGCAAGTTAAGTTGATGGCTGTTTGGACGATGACGGTAGGAGTGCTTCAGAAAATTTAAGAGTGGATGGATGTTACTTGGGTAAAAACAAAAGTGTCTGGATAGCTTCGTGGATAACCACTATGTTGACGTTCTTGTCTTGTGCGAGCGCAACACCAGCCTCGTACATGCGTCACGTCAAATTTGGAGTGATCGTTCCGCGTAAGCGCGGACATGGTGATTCATGTCGCAGGAATGGTCAAACTCGAAAAATCAGGACGTGGCACTTTGTATGCTTTGACTTGTGGTTTGATATGAAGGTGAATTTGAGGATTGTACGATAAGCCTAGAAGCGTATCAGATATTGATCGTGAGTAGATAGACTCGTACTGAGGCGAACAAATATTGCTCGGTTGCGATATTATTAACGGTAGTGCGTAAGTGATTCGAGTAATAACGGCGCTTCAGTTGCACGGAAGGGTAGATAAATTATGGACTAGTAAATTACGTCAGATTGGATAAAGTCTCATAGGAATTGTCAGGAATTGATTTGGCTCTGCTATAGGATATAGCATGGTTCGTAGTAACTGTCCCTCGTTGATGATCTTCAATTATCGAGCGTAGTTTCGGGGCAGATGACCCTAAAAGACTTGACCGCCAAATCAAGTGAATGTTGAAATCCCATATGATGACCCAATAAAGTCGCACAAGAAATTTCATCGAGGATGAAGGATGATGTAGTGCATGTTAAGGATAAGTCTAAGCGATTGAGTATCATATTTCGGAAGATAGCGAGTACTAGAATTGATATGGTCAAAATTTTTGGGTCGATCAAATAAGTATTTGAGTTGTTGGCTAGTCGACGATCGAATAGATCTAGAGGAACGTGCTTAGCATATCGATACGGTAAGGCGATTGCAAGAGTTCTGTAATGCGCGAGAGTGACGAATAGTAGAATGACCCTAAGAATTGTGTCGTAGATCGGGTTAAGTAACAGTTAGGCTATGTGTGTTTGGGTGCGCGATCTATGTTACGAAATGAACTAGTTGGGATCGATTCAAAGATTGAGTAAGGAATTCCAATTCGATCAAGAATCGGAGATAAGCGTATCGTAAGAGACCTTGGGTCAAAAAGATTGTTGTCGTTGTGCATCGTAGCCTCAAGTTGACCTCTAGTATCGGAAGAGATTAAGTACGATGTCTGGATAAGTTACCTAGCGGAGGTAGCCCCAAACGCGATACGAAGATAGTTCGAGAATGAGAATCGTGTCGGGATAGTTGTGTGCGAGGCATAGTACGGAATATGGGCAAGAAAAGTTGGACATGTTGGACTTAGTCCATGTCGTTGAGGCCAAATGTTATGGATGATTAGGTAAAAGACTTGAGCTATGTGAGAGATAGACAACGGTTAGGCGAATAGGCGTTGCGGAGAATTGTTGTGATCGGATGCGCATTGACTTAATTCAATGCATGTATTAGATGGCCGTCGAAAAACTTATGAGACCGAAGTTATGGTTTTGAATAAAGTTATATGCAAGGATGTTGCATGCAGGATTTTAGGAATATGTGCTAAGATCTGAGCAAGTCGAGTACGAAATAGCTAGTGCTTGAGGATTTAAGTTGAGTTTGTTAGTTGTCCCGATATCCTACAACTGAGCTTGGCTGAAATGTATGTATTGGTCGGACCACTAAAATATGTGTATGATCCAAACTAAGTTGTATGATTCCAACGATAGTAGCACGAGATCGTAAAACGATCTAGCAAAACATTAGGATTAAGTGTTGGTTTCGGTTCGAGGATGAACCTTGTTTTCAGTGGTATATTATGTAATGTCCCGCTCCGTACGGTACATTATGACGAGTCGTTGACTCGAAGAGTTGCATTGACCCGATGAGGTATCGATACGAATCGATACAAAGCATAAGTTCAATTTGAGCAAAGTATTAACTTCGGTTAATCTGGTATGCAGGCTATGATTTTATGCTGGATTACGGATCGTGGCATGGGCGCGGTAGGTCGAGTAAGTCGAATAGTTCAACGGAATGGCTAAGTCAGGAGAGTTAGCTATACAACCAAGTTATGGAATCGGGCCGCATCATCTCGACGGAACGAAAAGGCATATCGGCTTAAGGTGGGCGGGTTCTTGACTCTCTCTCCCTATTCCTTCACGTCTAATAAAATATATCCTTATATGCGTAAGTTGCTATTAAAGTTAGCGAGCGTGGCTCGGCAATTAAGCGTCTTAGTATGTGTTGAATATTAAGGTAGAACATTGAACATTGAACAATTGAAGCGACGTATATCAAGTGTACGGGTCACGGTAGGGCGGTGATGGTAGAACATTGAAAGGCAATATCGAGATGTGCATCACGTGCACGACTCCGAGAACATTGAACACTAGGCCTAGAACATTTATTATGGCGCTGAGTGTGCCCTCGTGCACGAAAGCTAGGAAATGACTAAGTAACTATGGAATTACGCTATGTGAATAACTTATGAATGGAACGCATTAAATATAAGTACGAGATGTCTAAGCCGTTGGGCTTCGTGCATCAATACGGATGTGTTGGAGCATAATGCCAATGGAATTTGAGATGGAGAAAACGGATTATGTTTACGGAACATGAATATGTTTATGAAGCATGAATATGTTTATGGAACATGAGATTTGTTGTAATGATATGACTAGTTTGATATGGCGCATATTGTATGGTCAATAGACGTGGATGGCCCGTCCACGGGTGCGGCTTCCCTCGGACGGTTACGACCGGGGCACCGGGACCGTTCGGCATAGAAGGGAATTATGTATGATATTTATGGTGCACATTATCCAGACAGGTTACGACCGACCAGTGTTGTGATAAGCTATGATATCAGTAAGTTTGGGATCCTTCGGATATCGTGCGGCATCACGCTCCAGCGAGGACGATGATTCGGGTGAAATCTAGCGAGGACGAGCGATTTTCCGGATCGGAGCGTGACAAGTCCCAGGATCGAAACCTGGCTCTGATACCTTGTCGTGCCCCGATCCGGGAAATCGCTCGTCCTCGCTAGATTTTACCCGAATCATCTTCCTCGCTAGGGCGTGATGCCGTACGAGCATGGAGTTGCGCTCGTACAAGACAAGATAATAGGTTCACATAGTATTTATCTCAAATTGATAACATACGCAGCGAAAGGAAATAGAGTATACAATACGAATCTGTTTTATTGATAATGAACTAAAGATTTCAAAGGCCCTGAGTAGCCCAACTTAACATGGCAATTGGCTACAACGCTCATGATCCCTCTAACTCACAAAGGATTACATTGTTCCATACATTATGTCTCTTTATAGCCAACAAGTAGTCTTCAATCAAACATCTCCATGTCGTAAGTTCGAACGCCTATGCGGTAGCTCCTCTTGAAACGCTAAGGACTCCATGCCTCGGCGCGTCCAAGCCAGCCTGCCCCGAGCTGATCATAACCTGAACCAGCACACAAACTAGTGGGGGATTAGTGCTTTCGTCCTCGCTGCATTGATCAAGACCCACTCGCACCCAAACCAAACACTAAGTATATTTAGTGAGACATGAAGAATTATTTGGTGATCTTTTTAATTAGCCTTAGAATCAGTTTCACGACAATATTCAATGTATAACGACTTATCATAAATGTGTCCAATACGGTGTTCCTGTAGCAGATACAGTTAGAAATAATCTGAACATAAACATAGTGATTGTGCTCATCCCCGTCCTATTTTGTCTAACCTGCCATGGTTAGAACTTTACATAAGGATCGTATAATTCACGCAACTAACCAACCATAAACTTAGACATATGCATAAGGGTGGCAGGCCTTGTGCCTGCACCCAACTCTAATCTCATCCTACCGGCCCTATTTATATGAAGGTCACGGTGTTTCGCACCGTAATGGACTTGGAATCCTTATGTGTAAGCCTATGATCGCTTCGATACAGTTTGCTAGCCTAATATTCGAAGGATTCCACACTTACTGATATTATATCTTATCACAACACTGGCCGATCGCAACCCGTCTGAATGATGTGCACCATAAATATCATACATAATTCTCTCTTAGGTCGAACGGTCCGGGTGCCCCGGTCGTAACCGTCCGAGGGAAGCCACACCCGTGCACGGGTCATCCGAGTCCATTGACCGTGCAATACGCGTCGTAGAAAACTAGTCATATTATTACAACCAATCTCATGTTCCATAAACATATTCATTCTTCATAAACATATTCATGTTCCGAAAACATAATCCGTTCTCTCTATCTCAAGTTCCATTGGCATTATGCTCCAACACATCCGTATTGATGCACGACGTCCAACGGCTTAGACATCTTGTACTTATATTCAATGCGTTCCATTCATAAGTTATTCACATAGCCTAATTCCATAGTTACTTAGTCATTTCCTAGCTTCCATGCACGAGGGCACGCTCAGCCCCATAATCATTGTTCTAGGCCTAGTGTTCATTGTTCTCGGAGTCGTGCACATGATGCACATCTCGATATTGCCTTTCAATGTTCTACCATCACCGCCCTACCGCGACCCATACACTTGATGTACGTCTCTTCAATTATTCAATGTTCAATGTTCTACCTTAATGTTCAACATATACTAAGACACTTAATCGCCGAGCCATGCTCGCTAACTTTAATAGCAACTTACGCATACGATTCCATAACTTGGTTGCATAGCTAACTCTCCTGACTTAGCCATTCCATTGAACTATTTGACTTATTCGGCCTACCGTGCCTATGCCACGATCCGTAATCTAGCATAAAAGCATAGCCTACACACCAGATTAACCGAAGTCAATACTTTGCTCAAACCAAACTTATGCTTTGTATCGATACCTCATCGGGTCAATGCAACTCTTCGAGTCAACGACTCGTCATAATGCACCTTACGGATTAGGGCATTATACATGGTCGGGGACTTTGCGGCCCCTTTCTTATCAAATTTCCTGGTTGTGGTGGATGCTTCCCCTATCGTCTTGGAGGATGGAGTCCTCGGGGTGGTTTAGAAGGGTGGCTTCGGGGGGTGCGACCGTTTCTTCAGCAGAGTCGAGATCGGCTTGCTCCGGTGGGATGAGAAGGGTGTCATCGGAGATTCCAATCTGGTCGCCTTTCGACTGGAGTGGGAATCCAACAGCAAGGACCTGAAGACCTCTAAGAGCCTGCTCTGGCCCTAGAATAGCAAGAGCGTCTACGGCGGCGACTCCATGAGAGGTTTGGTGGTCTGTGGCGTTCGAAAGTTCTTGGAAGGTCTCTTCTGCGTCCTCTGGAGGGGCCGCTGAGGTCCTCAGTGTCTGTTCCGGGGGCCATGATTAAGTCTGCAGGAAAGGCCATCTCCTAGGAGGAGTCGATCGCTTCTGAAGCGAAGGTGTTAAACTGGTTGGAAAGGGGTAGGTTTGGTGGGTGGTAGGGGATCACCGCTTTGTCCGAGGAGGCGCCTCTGCCGGATTTTCCTTTATTGGAGTTGAATCTAATATGGGAGTTCGATAGAGGAAGCAGGGGGGTTGGACAGGTTTTTTATGCTGGTTCCCTTTGGGATGGGGTTCTTTTCGCTCCGATTTCTTCTTAAGCTCTGGATGGAGACGGAAGCAATGCTTTGAGAGGTGACCACGTAAATAGCAGTATAAGTAGAAGATTATGTGATTGTTGTAGATGATTTGCTAGGTGTGAGTCTGGTTGCCAAGTTCGATGAGTATATGGTTGGGGGGATCTTAGGTGAGGTCGAGTTCCACACATATCTTGGCGTAGTGGGCTTTGGTCAGGTTGCTGGTTTCTGCAGCAGTGGCCACGTAAGTCCCGAAAGATTTGGCTATACGCCTAAGAGCCGCCAGAACGAAACAAATGAGGGAAAGATTGGAAAGGGTCACCCAGGCGGCGACCGTCGCTGAGTCTCCCTTAGTGTTAAAGTTTGCTGACCACTTTATTATCTTCATCTGGTGGGAGTCGACCCTACCGGTGCCTGGTCCTGTGGTCAAGGTCGGAGGAGAGATAAAGCAGAATATACCTCGGGTCGAGAGGGGCTACCATGTATTCTGTCAAGAGCCGCCAACTGGCAATAACCTCCTAGACTCGGGCGAGTTTGGGGCAGCCTGATGAGAATTTATGGACGAATAAGTAGGAAAATGAGGTGGCCAGAGAGAAGAGTTCCTGGCCGGTGAAGGGCACCGTCGGCATGGGAGATGCCGACGGATACTCGACTTCGGGTAGGGGACGTCCGGGAACATGAGCCCCTGTTTGGGTGCCCTGTCAGGATGAAGCTTGTCGACGAAGGAAGGTATCGGGCAGTGAGCTGTGCCTAGGATTGGTTGCGCCTGTTGCTGGGTTGCGCCAGTAGAAGCAGCGCCCAGTTGTGGTTGGCTTGCGCCCATAGTGTTGGAGGGCTAACCACTAGGGGGCCCAGGATTCACCAGTACGGGTGGTCGTAACTGGTTACCAGGTTGCGCCAAGCAAGTAGCCCCCACCCATGCGCCAAGGTGAACGACACTTAACGGAGGCTGGGTTGTGCCCAGAAGGGGGTTGGGCTGCCCAAGGGGGTGTCCAGGTTGCACAGCACCTCCCAGCTTAGGATGGGTTGTGCGAGGGAGGGTGGACCCACATTGTGCCAAAGATGGCAGCCCCGGTTGCGCCAACTGACCACAGAAGCTGGCCGACGGGATCCATAGCACGACCGCATCGGAGAGGAGCATCACGTCGACGGTAGGTGCGAGCATAGACGAAGAAGATTTGTGGGTATATAAAGGGTGGTTGTGGGTTGTGCCCCCGATCGGCGCAAGCTGAAGTGGAACAAACTGGGGCGCCACCATGGGTCGCACCATTGGTTGCACAAGGTCCAGGTGTGGAGCCACCAAGGGGCGCACCTCAGGTTGTGCATATTCCAACAAACGCTGGGTTGCACCCAGTGGAACATCGCCCAGCAAATGCTGGGTTGCACCAATCCGGAGAGAGAGGGGTCCAGAAGGGGCCCTAGGTTGCGCCGTCGACGGCACCCCATAGGTTACGCCAACTTGCAAATTTGAAATCAGTGCGGGGAAATAGGCGGGTGGGAAGGGGTGATTTGAATTCGAAAGCCAACCCGAATAAAGGGGAGGAGAGGGCGGGAAATCTGAATGGGGTGAGGGTGGGCAGTAGGCCACCGCCGATGACCGGAGCACGGCCATCCTCGGGAAGGCCGCAGCATGCTGCATCTGAAAGAAGCATCACGTCGTCGACCACCCCTTGGGCGGAGGATGACCAATAGAAATTGCAGTGGGATTCCCCAAACCCTACCATGGCCAACTGGTCGGAGGACCAGGCCAAGACCGGCGGTTGTCACGACCCGCACCCAGTGTAAGGACGCGAGACGTGGGTACGTCCAGCCTACGCCGCAGTGTCGGCGGTAGAACGCTGTCCTGGGTCCAATATCTAACACAATCTAGTAAATACTCCGAACGGAGAATAATATATAAATGGTACTACTCAATCACAATAGCTAAGACAGAATAGAAGAAAGATAATCACCGTAGAGAGTTATAATATGAATACAAATCCCGGTGTAAAATCACAGCAAAACAAGTCTCAATACAACCACAAAGTCTCATAACTAAAAGATAATATAAGTCTAATCTAAGCAAGGCAAGTCCTCAGCGACTACTGGATCCTGCTGAGGGTCCAGGTCACCTGTGTCAACTAGGCCTGCTCCATAGTAAGTGTCGTAGCAATCCTCATCATCTGTAATATTGTCAACGGTCCAGTCAGGACAGGAATGAATACATATCTCTCACACAGTTCATAACATGAAAGGAAATATGAAACAAGCCATAGAATAATATACATGAACTGCTGATAAAGAAATAGTAAAGAGACTGTAAAAAAGAACATGATATAGTGAAAATAGATATACATGATATAGATAAGAAAACTGAGCCAACTACGTGATTCAGAGCACATGTTTAGTTATGTAAATAGGCTTAGGTTATACATGACTTAAATCAAGTTTGGATTTGCACATGAAAAGGGCGTAGATCACATAACCAAATAAATACTCTTCCTGCCCCAATCAGTACACAAGGATCTGTCCAGGTTATGTTATTGCACATGAAATTAGTGCGTCACATGGATAGCTAAACCACATGCACACTGGGTTATACATGAAGGCTCACATGATCATGAGTGTACATGAATGTCACATGAGTATACATGAATAAGTACGAATACAATGAGTAGACGATGCACATGATAAAGTACATAAGCACAATATACCCGATGTATCCGAGGGGATAACATCGCATAAAGAGATCCATATAGTACTAATCCGTGATATATCGTGACAGCAACAACTAAACTAGTCTATAACAAGTAATACGTCCAAACAAGAATGAAACGGTCAGAGAATGTACTCGCCTGACAAACCGAACTGCTGATGATGAAGTGTAGCTAAACCGGGGCAATATAAACCTATTTAAAGTATACACATGTCACAACCAAGTCTACAATATCAAAAGAAATAGCTACAATGCAAGACTACATGCTTCTAGGTCCCTTTTGGTCAAAGTCAAACCTTGGTCAACTCTGGTCAAACCAGGTCAATGCTGGTCAAATCTGGTCAAACATTGGTCAACTAGTCCGTTAACTAATTTTTAGGTTATACACAAAATTTCAGGTCATTCGGAGTTCGTTTGAGTCGATTTGGATCAAGTTTGACCCAAAGTTGACTATTGTCAACTTGGTCAACTTGTCGGCCAATTCGACCGAACTAGGCTCCTAACAATGAACCTAATCTGTCCAAACACTTCCTATAGTCATATCACAAGAATTTATTACATTACCTATATTTATACATTCATCATAATTAATATAGATACATATATATATACATACACAAACATATATATAAATTAGGAAAGGAAGCTGAGTGAACAATGATGTTGGGGCTGCTAGTAGAGGGTCTAAATCTGAGCAACAGAATAATATGAGACTATAAGAGTAATCTATGTATAAGATATTACAATCAATAGTAAAATACCTATAATATATATATATATATAGGAAGCAAGCTCCCAACTCTGAAATCAGAGGCTCGACCCTCACATAAACACATTTTCGAAGTTAAGCATTTAAAGAATTATATATATATATATATATATATATATATATATATATATATATATATATATATATATATATATATATAAAATATATATATATATATATATATATATATATATACATTAATTGGTAAAATCCCATATATGCCTAAAAATAGGTAGAAAATATGAATCAACCCTGAGAGTTGATTCCCACAAGTCCCAAACAGTGTCCAAGGACCAAATACTCGAAAATTATCGTCAAAAATCTCAGAAATCGAAATATCACATAAATCCCAAATTTCCAATTCCATGAAAACCCGATTTTTCACAAAAAGACTCAAAACGCAAAATAATCAGAATAACCTGCAAAACTTGGCAAATAGGTCGGTCTCGACACATGGGACACGCTCGGGTACTCCCGGAGTCGAAACCATGTCCATGTCGTGTCCAGAGAATGCGTATGGGAAAACCGATTTCGCGTGTCGAAGAGGGTGTTCTTGCTCGGTTGTGCATCACACGCACAACGAAAAGCCTCATGCTCGTGCACACGGATAGGTAGGGTCATGGGGTAGGTCTAGGACACGTCGATACGACACAAAGTTGCAATGACGTGCCACAGCGGATCGCGCAACAGCGTGCGGCCTGCGAACGGATGCGCGCGTGCGTGCTCGTGCACGCGGGACGTCGCTCGTGGCTCGCGCGTCGAGCCAGGCCATGACTTAGGATCGAGCCCCTGGGTAGTCTAGGTATAGGGCTACATGTTCCAACTCCTGGTATGGGTCCTTGACGCACCGTGTTTGCGTACGTAGGCCGTGTCAGCGGCAAATTTCAGCCCGAGTGCATAGTTCAGCCGACCAGTGCACGCGCGATTACTCCGCGCTCGTTCGACGAAAAATCATTAAATTTTACGAGCATATGGGCAGAGGTTGCCCCTACGTGTTCGTAAATTTTCACGCAAGACAGAGCTCTGTGCGTTGAGTTATGATGCACAGACTGCAGGGCATGCACGGGACCGTGCACGGAATCTCGTGCACGCGTGTCCGTGTCCGTTCGGATGCCGAAATATTGTCGATTTCCGATCAGTCTTCACGAAAGTTGTTACAAATCATATAAGGAAGGATTTTGTAAAAACAGAATTGAAAATTAACACTTTTCAATTCTAATTGGCATTTTGTCGAATATGTGCAACGTGAGACCGATACGTGTCCGATACCGCTATCAAACGAAGTCAAAACCCAACCAAATTTTAGGGACATGTCAAGGGTACCTATATGGATGCAATAACGAAGAAAAATTTAGAAGAACAAAGGTAGAACAAGTTTTACCTATTGGGTGTCGGGAACCCAATGAAAGCAAGTTCTCGAACGCTTTGTAGGCCGATTTCCCCCATACAAATGCCTTTAACTCCTCGCTAGCAATACTCCAGCAAGTTCTCCTCTTCCCCACAAGTGCAACGAAATTCATTTGAAGTAAAACGGACTCCGGATGCGAAAGTTAGGGTTTGGAGAAGGTGAGAAAAAGGGGTTTCACTTGGAGGCTACGTGCTTCCTCACAAAAGTGATAAGAAGGGGGGCTACTATGGCCGGCCATAGGAGGGGGTATTAGGGTTAGGGTTTACACATGGGCCAAGCACTCTCAAGTTGCAAGAAGGCCCATGTCAAAAAGGCTTAATGCAAAAATGACTTAAAATCATTTAAACCACTCCAAAAATAGAGATTAAATCTAAATAATTTTTAAAAACCAAAATGTAAATTTTAATTACATTATTAGGCTTCTAGTGAAGGTTGACTAAGGTCAAACTACTTATACTACCAAGTCACCAGTCTACAACCAATCATATCACACTGCAATCAATCTAATTAATAAATAGATAAAAATTCAAAGAAATCACAATTACTAAAATACCCTTGAAATTGAAAAGTGAGTGTGACAAATCTACCCTCCTTAAAATAATTTTGTCTTCAAAATTAAGATGATCCTACTCCTTCTAGGCCAAATCTCCAATAATCATGGTCTTAAGAAAACTTATATAAATCATGCAGTTGGAAATATATCATACATGATTATGGCAGGTAATCAGTCTGGGGTCTCATCTAGCCACTATAGTCATACTAGATCAAAAGTAGTCATAAGGTATCAAACATACAAATAATATGGTAGGGTACAGTAATCATCAAGATAGGATAGGGTATAGGTCAAGAACTCACCTTTATTAGGTCTGGTAGCTGGAACTCTCTCCCGGGGGTTGGCCTCGACTAGGGGCAGGTGTAGTAGGTCAGTCTCGTATCTTGTGTGCAGCTGACCCACGAAATACGCACAATCCTAGTCTCTTCCTACAGTCCTTCCATACGTGCCCAATCTTCTTACAGAAAGCACAGGTAGGCACCCACTTAACTGGCCTCTGCTGGACAGGAATCTGAACTGGATAGGCTGGTCTTGGCTGGAAGCCTGGGTACTCCTGAGGCTCTGGGTATAAACTGCTCCTCACTCTCTTGGGACTTGGCTCTCCCCTCGAATGCATGTAATCCCACAAAAGTTGGATACTGAGACTCTGCTCTCTCATAAGCTCAGCCTGAAGTCTCTGTACCTCCCGCACATCCTGAAGAAGTCTGTAATATGAGCCCCATCAGGAATGGCATGGGGTACCACTCCAGGAGGCAAAGGGAGGCCTTCAGTCTCCGGCTGAACTGCAGCCCTCTCCTGAAGGATAGGAGATGGAGGAAAATTCTTTGATGCGACTACTAACTCCTCCTGAGCAATAGAAAGGGGAAATACACTCTCGATCTCATCCGAAATTGTAGCTGTGCACTGGGGACAGTCTCTGGTCATGGGTGCCATTCTGGAAAAGATAAGAAAAATAATAAATCATCGGGCTGTAAGACAGTCTATCATCCTATATGAAAACTGGTGATTATAAAAAAAGCAACTGAAATTAACTATAAAGCGTTACTATTCTAAAGATGATCAAAAACGAAAGTTTAAAGCACGACTGTCAATAGCATTGAAATCCAATCACGATATACATAAAGAAAATTTAGTCTCGATATGATCTAAGTTGATCAATCTTCGAGTAAATCAAGATTTGGACAAAATGGAGAACAAGGTCATCAAAGTCTGAGCACGAGCATCCAAGGATGGAGATCTATGTCACAATTAAATTTAATTTAATTGAGTACGACCCAGATATTAATATGATAAAAAATGTGACCAAAGTCGATTGGTCGTGATCAATGGAGTTAGGGTTCAATGATATTGAAAAATTTAAAGGATAATTCAAGGATATGGAATAAGTCAATTTTCTCTTTTTGATAGAAAAAACACAAGACAAGGTTTCATAGAAAAGTCAAGTTAATCAACTCTCTATGATACCATCAAGCTTATCTAATCATCATTTGTCAATCATATCCTTATCTCATAAGTCCAAATATGAAAATCAACCTTTATATGACTACCACCAAGAATTTATACCCTTTTGTTATGAAGATTGGACCTTGTCATGATCATCATAGGCTCAATTCTTAAATTCCTAAACATTGTTACATTGTTCATGAAGCATACCCTTTTATTTATTAGCACTCAATACTAACCACTTAATCATCTTTAAATCCAAATTCTTCCACCTTGTCTCAAATTAGATCTGAAACCTCTAAATCAAGTTTTATGAAATCCTTGAACTTGTTCAAATTACTCTCCTCGTGTTATTCAATCTGAAACTACTAGACCTTACAAAACTTATTTTCATTAAAAATTAACATTCATATTTCCTTCAACGTGCACCCTTAAATATTATTCTCCTTAAATTTTAAAATTTTCTCAAAAATCTCTATATTTTCTTTAATTCAAAAATCCTTGCATTTTTTCTGTTCTTAACCATTTTCTTGCAATATCATATTCAATTTTGTATTACCATCAAATACAGTTAAAATGTCTTCTCCATTACTAAGTCCCTAAATTTAACATCATAGCCTTAAAGTGAACATCTCAAGAATCAATAACCAAAATTTATCCAAGTCCTCAACTATGTAGACCTCGAATATCCTCGTCAGCTAAGAAATGCATCTGTTATCTACATCCAAATATTTTTCTGTGTGTGATCATTCCTAGATTGATAATATAAATCTCTTGATTTTATTCTCATATTTTACCACATCTCTATCTCAAAATTCTATATCAAAGACCAACATTTTATATCCCTACCCAGATTATCATGAGATAACAAATTACGTCCTTTCCGAGCTAGATGATTTACGTCACTTCCTCGACCTTTCCAAGGTAAAAAGGTATAAAGATTCAAAGGTTTCAAAGTATAGATGACTGAATCTGATACGAGATAGGTGATTGATGTAATTGGGACGGAGTTAACTAAGATAATGAAAAAAGAGAATACAAAAATAATGGCAAGAAAGAAATAATGATAAAACCTGTTCTTGCTCTTATGTTCAAAGGAATGAACGAATTTTGAGATATAATCCGATAACCATACACGTCTTCCTGAAATCATGTTGCTAGAATTTTGCCACGCCACTAAGCATAGCTGTAATAAACAATAGAGTCTGTAACTGAAGTATACACCCTATTATCATGTTATTTAGAATTCTTACCTCTCCAACCGGTGTGGCTGCAAGAAAATCTAAATTCCATAACTAGGATAAATATATCAAAATTAGGCTCTATGTCCTTGTCTTGCTAGCCAGTATGACTGTGATAAATTCTAACCTCACAATAAAGTAGACATTTATCTTTCTCACTGTCCTTATCAAGTATGTTATCAGGTTATACCCTAAATTCCAAAATAAAATAAATATAAATATAAATATAAATATATTTAAATACAAACTCAAAGTTAACAACTAATCAACAAGGTTCAAAATTCAATAATGAATCCATCAAAATCAAATTCAATAACAAGGAGTAATGAGTAATGGGTGAATCAAATTAGGAAAAAAAGGATTTCAGATCGAAGTTAAAATAGATTCTCAAGGGTCGTCCCAGGAATCTCTCAAGGAATCCTAACAGTGATTGAGTATCCTCTCATTCTAACACTTACTTCTTATACTCTATAGCAGGCCCGTAGTAGTACAACTAAGTCGATGTACTACTATGACATTTCGCACTAATGTGAATCTGGACCTGCATGGACCGGAGCGATGAGATCGTGTATCCATAACCATCCTGAAGACAGATCAAACCAAGAAGCAATTACTGAGAATGAAAGAAAAAAATCAAAGAAGGACAGTTTATTTTATAAAGAAGAAAATTAACAGAAAGAATTAGATAAGAGTTTTCCTAATGTGATTGAGTACCTTAACTTATATCCTATATCCAACTGCAGGCTGTAGTGATACTCTAGTTCGAGTACCACTACGAAATCACACTAGTTGCGAATGGGCCACCACTAAAAATGTATCACGATCCGCACTCAGTGTAAGGGCACGAGACGTGGGTACGTCCAGCCTACGCCGCAGTGTCGGCGGTAGAATGTTGTCATGGGTCCAATATCTAACACAATCTAGTAAATACTCAAACGGAGAATAATATATAAATGGTACTAGTCAATCACAATAGCTAAGATGGAATGAAAGAAAGATAATCACAGCAGCAAGTTATAATATGAATACAAATTTTGGTATAAAATCACACAAAAACAAGTCTCAATACAACCACAAAGTCTCATAACTAAAAGATAATATAAGTCTAATCTAATTAAGGCAAGTCCTCAGCGACTACTGGATCCTGCTGAGGGTCCAGGTCACCTGTGTCAACTAGGCCTGCTCCATAGTAAGTGTCATAGCAATCCTCATTATCTGTAATATTGTCAACGGTCCAGTCAGGACAAAAACGAATACATATCTCTCACATAGTTCATAACATAAAAGGAAATGTGAAACAAGCTATAGAATAATATACATGAACTGCTGATAAAAAATAGTAAAGAGACTGTAAAAAAGAACATGATATAGTAGAAATAGATATACATGATATAGATAAGAAAATTGAACTAACTACGTGATTTAGAGCACATATTTGGTTATATAAACAAGCTTAGGTTATACATGACTTAAATCTATTTTGGATTTGCACATGAAAAGGGTGTAGATCACATAACCAAATAAATACTCCCCCTGCCCCAATCAGTACACAAGGATCTGTCCAGGTTATGTTATTGCACATGAAAGTAGTGCGTCACATGGATAGCTAGTCCACATGTACACTGGGTTATACATGAAGGGTTACATGATCATGAGTGTACATAAATGTCACATGAGTATACATGAATAAGTACGAATACAATGAGTAGACGATGCACATGATAAAGTACATGAGCACAATATACCCGATGTATCCGAGGGGAAAACATCGTATGAAGAGATCCATATAGTACTAATCTGTGATATATCGTGACAACAACAAGTAAACTAGTCTATAACAAGTAATACGTCCAAGCAAGAATGAAACGGTCAAAGAATGTACTCGCCTGGCAAACCGAACTGCTGATGATGAAGTGTAGCTAAACCGGAACAATATAAGCCTATTTAAAGTATACACATGTCACAACCAAGTCTACAATATCAAAAGAAATAGCTACAATGCAAGACTACATGCTTCTAGGTCCCTTTTGGTCAAAGTCAACCCTTGGTCAACTCTAGTCAAACCTAGTCAACGCTGGTCACATCCGGTCAAACATTGGTCAACTAGTCCGTTTACTAATTTTTAGCTTATACACAAAATTTCAGGTTATTCGAAGTTCGTTTGAGTCGATTTGGATCAAATTTGACCCAAAGTTGACTTTTGTCAACTTGGTCAACTTGTCGGCCAATTCGACCGAACTAGGCTCCTAACGACGAACATAATCTGTCCAAACACTTCCTATAGTCATATCACAAGAATTTATTACATTACCTATATTTATACATTCATCACAATTAGTATAGATACATATATATATATATATATATATATATATATATATATATATATATATATATATATATATATATATATATATAAAATATATATATATATATATATATATATATATATATATATATATATATATATATATATATATATATATATATATACATACACAAATATATATACACATATATATAAATTAGGAAAGGAAACATGGTTTGTGAGTGAACAATGATGTTGTGGCTGCTAGTAGAGGGTCTCAATCTAAGCAACAGAATAATATGAGACTATAAGAGTAATCTATGTTTAAGATATTACAATCAATAGTAAAATACCTATATAATATTTTATATAATATTATATATATATATATATATATATATATATATATATTATATATATATATATATATATATATATATATATATATATATATATATATATATATATATAAAATATATATATATATATATATATATATATAGGCTTATATGGAAATATAAGTATATACCAAGAATAAAACCAACGAAGGTCGATTCCGATCCTGAAGCAAGCTCCCAGGTTTGAAATCAGAGCCTCGACCCTCACATAAACACATTTTCAAAGTTAAGCATTTAAAGAATTATATCTATATATATACATAAATATATATCTATATACATTAATAGGTAAAATCCCATATATGCCTAAAAATAGGTAGAAAATATGAATCAACCCCGAGAGTTGATTTCCACAAGTCCCAAACAGTGTCCAAGGATCAAATACTCGGAAAATATCGTCAAAAATCTTAGAAATCGAAATATCACATAAATTCTAAATTTCCAATTCCATGAAAACCCGATTTTTCACAAAAAGACTCAAAACGCAAAATAATCAGGATTAACCCGCAAAACTTGGCAAATAGGTCGGTCTCGATATGTGGGACATGCTCGGGTACTCCCGGAGTCGAAATCATGTCTGTGTCATGTCCAGAGAATGCGTATCAGAAAACTGATTTCGCGTGTCGAAGAGGGTGTTCTCGCTCGATTGCGCGTCACACGCGCAACGAGAAGCCTCGTGCTCCTGCACATGGCTAGGTAGGTTCATGGGGTAGGTCTAGGACATGTCGACATGACACGAAGTCGCAGCGATGTGCCACAGCGGCTCGCGCAACAGCACGTGGCCTGTGCGCGCGCGCGCGTACGTGCGTGCTCGTGCATGCGGGTCGTCGCTCGTGGCTCACACGTCAGGCCATGCCACGACTAGATATCGAGTCCCTGGGTAGTCTAGGTATAGGGATATGTGTTCCAACTCCTGGTATGGGTCCTCGATGCGCCGTGTTCGCGTACGAAGGCCGTGTCAGCGGCAAAATTCAGCCCGAGTGCACAGTTCAGCCGACCAGTGCACGCGCGATTACTCCGCGCTCGCTCGACGAAACATCATAAAATTTTACGGGTATGTGGACAGAGGTTGCCCCTACGTGTTCATAAAATTTCATGCAACACGGAGCTCTGTGCGTCGAGTTATGACGCACAGACTGCAGGGCGTGCACGGGACCGTGCACGGGATCTCGTGCACGCATGTCCGTGTCCGTTCGGATGCCAAAATCGTGTCGATTTCCAATCCATCTTCACGAAAGTTGTTACAAATCATATAAGGAAGGATTTCGTGAAAACAAAATAAAAAATTAACACTTTTCAATTCTAATTAGCATTTTACTGAACACGTTCAACGTGAGACCGATACGTGTCCGATAGCGCTATCAAACGAAGTCAAAACCCAACCAAACTTCAGGGACATGTCAAAGGTACCTATATGGATGCAATAACGAAGAAAAATTCAGAAGAAAAAAGGTAGAACGAGTTTTACCTATTGGGTGTCGGGAACCCAATGAAAGCAAGTCCTCGAACGCTTTGTAGGCCGATTTCCGCCTAGCAAATTCCTTCAACTCCTTGCTAGCAATACTCCAGCAAGTTCTCTTCCCCACAAGTGCAATGGAATTCGTTTGAAGTGAAACAAACTCCGGATGCAAAATTTAGGGTTTGGAGAAGGTGAGAAAAAGGGGTTTCACTTGGAGGCTACGTGCTTCCTCACAAAAGTGAAAAGAAGGGGAGGGCTACTGTGGCCAGCCATAGGAGGGGTATTAGGGTTAGGGTTTATGCATGGGCCAAGCACTCTCAAGTTGCAAGATGGCCCATGTCAAAAAGGCTTAAAAAGCTTAATGCAAAAATGACTTAAAAATTGTTTAAACCACTCCAAAAATAGAGATTAAATCTAAATAATTTTTAAAAACCAAAATGTGAATTTTAATTACTTTATTATGCTTCTAGTGAAGGTTGACTAAGGTCAAACTACTTATACTACCAAGTCACCAGTCTACAACCAATCAAATCACACTGCAATCAATCTAATTAATAAATAGATAAAAATTTAAATAAAAATCATAAAAATTCAAATAAATCACAATTACTAAAATACCCTTGAAATTGAAAAGTGAGTGTGACAGCGGTGGTCGAGGAAACCCGAGGGTAGGTACGCTGGAGCAAGGCACCCAGGCCATGGGGGCGCTGAGGGCCGCAACAGCCGAAGGACGGGGAGGACGACGTCGACCAGGCCAGATAGGAACGTCGGGCTAGGGGAGGACTGTCGTGAGGAGGGGGAGGAGGAGGAAGGGGAGGAGGGAGAGGGGGGTGGGGGGACCGAACCTGACCGGGGAGAGGGTCACCCGCAGGGGGGGGAGGGGGGACAGGGCTTTCGCCCAAGGAGGGAGCTCTCCAAACATCCTTATATTATATATATATATATATATATATATATATATATATATATATATATATATATATATATATATATATATATATATATATAATGTTATGTGTATATGGTTACTATATAGTAGGAGGTACATATGTATACTATGGGTGTGGGTTTGAGAGTGTTTGAGTGGGGGGGATGGTTCAGGTCTGAACAGAGCATGGCAATGGCATTTGGCCATTTTACTTGGCCATTAGTTGTGGCTTGGTTTGTTTAGGGTGTATATATTATGTGTGTGTGTGTGTGTGTGTGTGTGTGTGAGGGGAAAACTTTGAGTTTACTGTTAGGTGTCCATTAGCATTTGTGGTTTTGCCTTAGCCAATTTTAGCTTGGCCTTGGTTTTGGTTAGTGTGTGTGAGAGTGTGTGTTTTGTGTGTGTGTTGTTAGTTTGGGTTAGGATTGATAATCAAGCTTGTGGTATCAGTGATTGGTATCTCAGAGATGGGTTTTGGGGCTGTGAGCATGAGTATCAGAGTAGTAGGTTGGGACTTTGCTTGGCTTGCTTGTTTGTAATACAGCAGCAGCAGTTTGCTGCAGTAGGCAGTAACAGCAGTGGTAGCATGCTAAAATAGCTTGCAGCAACAGTAGCACTGGCTTTGAGCCTTTGGTTGTGTATCAGTAGAGCAATTCTTAGTTAAGGGTTAAGATTTGAGGGTTTGTTAGTATTTTGGTTTGAGGGTATAGCTATATTAGAGTTTAAGTGTTGTCTTAGAGTTTAGACTTGGTATCAAGTGTAGAGTATATTTTGGATGCTAAGTTATTGGTTCAGTTGGCTTGGGTTTATGGGTTAGCTTGCCAAGGCAATTGCTTGCCTTGACATTGTTGGCTTTGCAAAGGCATGGAAGTAGCAGTAGCCCTGCTGCACTAGGCAGCAGGGGATGTTTGTGAGTGGGTTTAGGAAATTAAAGAGTTAGATTGTTAGTGTTTGTATATCCTAAGATATCTATCGTATTGCGTGTAGGTATATGGTTACCTAGTAACTCTAAGGTAGTAAAGGGTTAGGATATGTATCCTAGAAATGTAGATAGAGTACTACCTATATACATTATAGTATACGTCTATTATACATACATATATATATATATATATATATATATATATATATATATATATATATATATATATATATATATATATATAGCGAAGAAGACTTTTATTGATGTATCAGGCGCAAAATGCCGAGGCCTATACAAGTAAGCGTGCCGAGTGCTGAAAAACAACAAAACGGACTAAGAGAAGGAGTCCCGTCCTAGGAGGGGCGCAGAGTGCAGCTATGTAAAAACCTGCCAGAAAATCTCCGTAGAGTGGGAGCAGCGGTTCCGGGTTTTGAGGATTTGTCGACAGACTTCTCAGATCAGCCGTGGAGGGTTATATTGGGGCCCTTCGTATCTGGATTTGTTCCGATTCTTCCAGAGGACCTAATTACCAGCGGCCGCGACGATCTGGTATATATATATATATATATATATATATATATATATATATATATATATATATATATATATATATATATATGATTTTAGTAGATTAGCTACTAGCCTAGACAGCCTAAAGTATAGAGTATTCCACTCTAGAGTCTAGAATAGATGTCATGTATAGGAAATATACATGTATAAGGTAAAGAAGAAAATATTGGATATATGGATACTAGATGTAGGTATCTTGGTAGTGATGGAACTGGGGATTCCTAAGACCATAGTTTTGTGTGCGTATTGATCGATAGAAAGTCAAACAGATATAAACGTGTTCTAACCCTTCATAGGCGGAAACTAGGGTTCATGAATTATACCTGCGGCGGAAAGAAGACAACAGTTCCTAGTAATCTCGAGCAGTCACGACCCCAAGATCTTCTGCACGTATTCCTTCCTCGAGTTGGACGTCATGTGGGCGATGATCTACCAACCTTTTCTTTTTTTGGCAGACCTCCCTTTCTCTCCTTACGTGAATCACGAATTTAGAGAAAGCTTCTTATTTCTGATAAGCTATTGATGGCCATAGAATAGAGGATATATAAGAGGCTATAGCAGAGACCATGAGGAGAAATTAGGGTTAGGTCTTCTAACGGATCTGAGTATCTCGTGTTCAGTCCGAACACACAACCCAGGCCCATTAATAATAGCTCGGTCCACTAAAGAGCTATTGTTGCACTACATTTCTAATCCTAAATTATGATTATGGGCACCTTTCACTATATGCTTATTTGGCTCCCCATGTTAAGCTATCGAATGTCCGTCGAACAAATTAAGTTACTGATAACTATATTGATCGACATCTTTTATCCTTAAGTAGTACCACTCAACTTTATTTGTCATGTCGGATATAATCCACCTGCAGGATTTATATGACAATCCTTATAAGCTCATTAAGGCAACATCATCAACCCGACGTATCGGGACATGGATTTGTTTTATAATCAACAGCCCATCATACATACAATGTTATTATCCAATTCATAGAGGTTGTTGGCCCATAATGAATCTCACTCTTTTGTGAGTCAAAGTAATGCACACTGCATATATATGTCTATTATTATATCCGGATTAAGAGCGCAAGCATCCATAATAACAGAGGTATTTCTTCTCTTATGTAGTCAGTACAAAGAGAACAACCTCAAGTGGTCATGTTCAATACACACAAAGTGTACTATTGTAGACCTATAATCAAGATAGACTAATACCAGATTATACTATAACCTTTTCAATGGATTGTCCAAGTCCATCTAGGTTGTGAACTATTTATATATTCCATAGGGAACTGATAATATGATCTTTTGTGTGATACCACACACCATATTATCTACAATATAGAATATCAGACACTTGCATTAACACTTGCAACAAATACAATATGAAAACATTTGCCCATATTATTCACATTCAAAATTTAAGGAAATAAAGTTAATACAAAAGTGATGCTTTTAGTAAATAACCCTAACAATCTCCCACTTATACTCAAAGCATTGCTTTTCAGTATACTGCTACAAATCTTCCACTTGTACTTATAGCTATGCTGTTACACATCTGACTCTCATTCCCTCAACATGACTATCAAAAGCCTTAGCAGGTAAGCTATTTGTAAAGGGATCAGCTAGGTGGTCGGCCGATGCTATCTTACTCACAACAACTTTTTCTTTCTTTACGAAATCTAATATCAGGTGGTACTAGCGCTCAATGTATTTACAAGTCTTATAGGCTCGTGGTTCCTTCGAGTTTGCAACTGCACCAGTATTATCACAATAAAGTGTAATAGCCTTAGGCAAACTAGGTACCATATTCAAGTCCAACAGGAAGTTTCTGTGCCAAACTGCTTCTTTGGCTGCCTCAAAGGCTGCCACATACTCGGCTTCCATGGTGGAATCAACAATACATTTTTGCTTGATACTCCTTCACACAATGGCTCCACCTTCCAAAGTAAATACTTAACCTGAGGTAGATTTTCTGGAATCCCTATCTGACTGAAAATCTGAGTCTGTATACCCCAAGAAAACTAAACTATCTGTCTGGTAAACTAGCATATACTTTAGTCCTTTTCAGTTACTTCAAAATATGCTTTATGGCAGTCCAGCACTCTTGTCCTGGGTTAGACTGATATATGTTGACCATGCCAACGACAAAGCAAATGTCTAGTCTCGTACATAGCATTGCATACATTAAGCTTCCTACTGCTGAAGCATAAGGAACCAATTTTATGTTCTCTATCTCTTTAGGTGTCCTCGGACACTGCTCCTTTGATAGAGCAATTCCATGCCTAAAAGGTAAGAAACCTTTATTAGAATTTTGCATGCTAAAACGAGTTAGTATAGTATCGATATAGGAAGCTTGGGACAAGCCTAACATCCTTTTCTTGCGATCTCGTAGAACTTTGATCCCAAGAATGTGACCTACTTCTTCCAAATCCTTCATATCAAACTGTTTGGATAACCTTACCCTTACATCAGATAACACATTCACATTGTTTCCAATAAGCAAGATGTCATCTATGTAAAGTACTAGGAATACCACCACATTTTTGTCACACTTTCTGTATACACATGATTCATCCTGACATTGATCAAATCCATAGGGTTTTATCACCTGATCAAAACATATGTTCCAAGCTTTGGAAGCTTGCTTAAGTCCATAAATAGACTTCTTGAGCTTACAAATAAGATGCTCTTAGCCCTTTTCAGTGAACCCGTCTGGTTGCTTCATATAGATGTCTTCCTCAAGACTTCCATTAAAGAAAGCTATCTTGACATCTATTTGCCAAATCTCATAATCGAGATGAGCTGCAATAGATAAAGAATACGGATTGTAGTGCCCCGCTCCCGTTGGGGCGAAGCACTATGTAATAGGCTCGTGCCAAGTCAGACATGGTCGGAAACATAGATGGCTAGTCTGACTCGGCGACGAGTTTGGTATACAAAAACCATGGCATCAATAAAATCGATTTGGACGAGTGATATGAGTACCGCTCCAACTAATGGATCGACTACTGTTGGAATAAGTCCTAGATGCGGTAAGCGGCGTCTTGGCGAAGGAACTCTAAAGGGAGCGACGCAACCCGTCTGCCGTTGGTTTTATTGGTTTTCTTGGCTTTCTGAACGAATTGTTGCGTGGATTTGATAGTGTGCTTTCGCGTCGATTTCTGAATGCGTCTTTGGGAATTTCGAAGGAAGGATTGAAGGAAGGGTTCTAATTCGATGCTCGTACCATTGCAGGAGTTCGTGTAACTGACGCCTGATCGTCGTGAAGCGTTCTCCTACTCTCGGCGCAATCTCCTTAGGTGGGTGGTTCTTCGGCCCCTTCTTTTCTACTCCTTCCCGCCAACTAAATTCTTAAAGTTCAGCGTTCAAATCGATGATGCTAACGGGATGTATGCTTGCCACTAAGATCAAGAGCTCGGGATAATATATCAACCTAGAAAAGTTAACTCTGAATCGATAAGTTCATACTAAGTAGAGAAAAGATAAAGTTCTAAGAAAGAGATAGAATATATTTTATGCCATGCAACACAACTATGAAAACCTTGGTGGCGGTACATCATGCCTCGGAGAATTTGGTGCCTACGGGATACTAAATCAGAACGTACGGTTTCGGGGAAAAGGACCCTTGCGCGAGTCGGAATGATTATGTGATTCGATAACGGTTACGCTATGCAATTTACTTCATACATATTAAACTGTTCATACATTCGCATGGTCAAAGACGACTTGTGCACAAGGTGAGCTTTCCTCGAGACGGTACCCGGGGCCTTGGGACCGAATCGGCCTAGGAAGAAATTATAGAAATCGTGCTTCGGCGTGAGGCATTGCGAGACCTCCAGTTAGGCTCGCTACCTGGACTGGAGGGCGCGTCGCAAGACTACGTAATCGTCCTTCTTGGTGTCGATATCACTAATGACCGCATATAGGATAGATTACATGCTCACCTATTGTCTTGTGCAGGTGGTAAGTATCATGTATATTTTGTACAGGAAAGGAGCACGGCCGTGGTAAGAATGCCTTTAAATGGGTTATGTTGTTATCGTTTAAAATGTGCCTTCGATATGAACTGCAACTCATATAGTTCTAAATAGAAAGATCACTTTGTATGCCTGAATCCTCAATAAGCAGTGTCGGTTTAGACGAGTGGGTTCGTCCCATCCACTAGCAAGTGTGCTAACCCCCAACTCCCCAGGTAACGAGCGTACTGCGGAAGCTCGAGACTAAGCTGGAGCTGAAGAACGGGAGGCGGCACGAAGCTCTCCTATTTTGAAGTATTTTGATGCCCAATTCAGACCGAAGACTTTTGTTCAAATGTATAAAGGGGCATGAATGTATGGAACGCCGAGGATTATTTCAAGGCGAGCTTGTCGATAGCTTTCTTTTGTGTTTCAAAGATGTAGCCGCAACGACATATGTAATGTAAATATGATCTTGCACATATTTTGCAAGTTTATGAATGAAAAGCTGAGTTTCTTCCTATGCTATGTTTTCAACTCTCTGCACTGTTTAATTTCAACGCATCGAGTCATAAAGGAATTTCCAAGCGCACATCCTTGCCTTGTGCAAGTCTAATAAAGACTTGCACGGCATCACGTCCCGACCCGTGGGGATCGATTTATATCGAGTCAAGGCGATGGCGACCGATTCGGCGAGTCGGGGCGTGACACGGATAGACTTAATCATGGCTACTGGCGAAAAGGTTTCCTAATAATCGATACCCTCTCTTTGAGTAAAACCTTTTGTAACAAGCTGAGCTTTTTAACCTTACCGTCTGATCCTCTTTTTCTCTTATAGACCCACTTGCATCTAATGGCTTTTACACCAAAGGATGGTTCTACAAGCTCCCAGACCTGATTAGAATCCATAGATTGTATTTCAGATGTCATTGCTTTTTGCCAAAACTCTATATTTTTATCTTGGAGTGCTTCATTGTAGGTACAGGGATCATAATCTTGTTCCTCAGGGACAAAGTCTGACGACTCATTCAAAAATATATATACCTATCAGGTTGTATCACAGCCCTCGGTGTAACATTTGTGACACGTTGTGTAGTACTTTGTGGTTCATCCTATTATATTGTTGGTACTGAAGTACTTGGTGTCTTACCTCTCAGTTCCTATAGAACAACTCTACTTGTGGTTTATGGTTCATCACATAGTCTTCCTCTAAGAATCGGGCATTGGTGCTAATAATGACCTTCTGATCCTTAGGACTATAAAATAAATCTCCTTTTGTTTCTCTTGGATAGCCTACAAACAAGCATACTTCTGTAGGAGATTCTAACTCATCCGCTTTCCCATTCAGCACATGTGCTGGACTACCCCAAATGTGAACATGTTTCAGACTAGGCTTCCGTCCAGTCCACAGCTTTGTGGGAGTAAGAGGTACTGACTTAGATGGAACCAAGTTCAAAATATAAGCTGCAGTCTCTAAGGAATATCCCCAAAAAGAATCTGGTAAATCAGAATAACTCATCATTGATCTAACCATCTCTATAAGAGTTTTATTCCTTCTTTAGGCTATACCATTCTGCTAGGGCATTCTAGGTGCAGTCAATTGGAATGTAATTCCAGTCTCTAATAAATAATCCTTAAACTCTCTAAAGAGGTACTCGCCACCACGATCTGATCGTAGTAACTTGATACATTTTCTATGACGTTTCTCTGTTTTAGCCTTGTACTCTTTGAATTTCTCAAAGCACTCAGACTTACGGCGCATCAAATAAATATATCCATACCTTGAATAATCGTCAATAAATGTGATAAAATATTCAAAGCCACCTCTAACCTGGACATTCATGGGTCCACACAAATCAGAATGAACCAATTCCAACACATCTTTGGCCCTATACCCCTTTGTCGTAAAAGGTCTTTTGGTCATTTTACCTTCCAAGCAGAATTTACAGACTGGTAGTGCCTCCACTTCCAATGAACTCAAAGGTTCATCTTCAACCAGTCTATGGATGTTCTTAGCTTAATATGTCCCAAACGCAAGTGCCAAAGATATATTTGGTTCGTACAAGAAGACTTTTCCTCTTATTTAAGTTAGATGACATATTATTCATTTCCATAAGTTACATTATGGACGAAATATGATTAATGACTACAGGTTATCAACTAATGCACTAGAACAGATAAAATGTTTATTCTTTCTAATAACAATATTGTCATTAAAATAAACTGAATATCCATCCTTAACTAACATAGAAACAGAAATTAAATTCCTTCTAAGTGAAGGTGCATAAAGACAATCTCTCAATGTCAAAGACTTATTTCTACCAAAAGATAAAGTAACATCTCCTAATACAACGACCGCTACTTTTGTAGCGTCACCCATGAACAAGCATATCTCTCCATCTCTGAGACGTCTGTTTCCTAGAACCCCTACAATGTATTACAGACATGATTAGTGGATCCTGTATCTACAAACCAGGTGCCGGTAGATAACACCGCTAAATATGTTTCAACTACTAGTAAATGAGATATACCTTCTTTGTTCCCTTGTTTGAGAAGTGGACAGTCACTCTTCCAATGTCTTGACCCTTTGTACTTGAAATATTTGAGTTTCGATTTTTTTCATAACGCCTTGAGGTCCCATGCCCTTCTTTGATGAGTTTGCTTATTTCTGAATGTTATTCTTCTTTTTACCGCCTTTTGGCTTAGAAGTAGAAGCCTTTTTAGAAACAAAAATATGACCACTCTACCTAAAGAGAGGTTTAGCAACCTGTAGCTCGTTTGCAAGTTCTGCCAAACTATACAAGCTTTTGTTCATGTTGTAGTTAAGGCAAAGATTGTCAAAACTTTTAGGCAGAGTCCCTAGAATGATATTGACCTAGGATTCCCCATCAATTTCAGCTCCAAGGATCTCTATCTCATTCAGATGACCCATCATCTTGAAAACATGGTCCCTTACTGGCGTACCTTCAGCCATTTTTGTATTCATCAAACACTTCATAGCAAAGTTGCTCTACTCTGATGTCCGAAGAGTTCCTTGAGGTTATATATCATGTCATAAGCTGTGGCCATGGCCTGATGCTGATGTTGCAGTACATTTGACATAGATGCCAGAATGTAACACCGCACCATCTCATCTGCCTTTTTCCACTTCTTATAAGTCTCTTTGACCTCTTCATCGGAGTTAGCATCAGGTTTAGGTGGGCATTCCTCAACAAGTACATATTTGTACTCCTCAGCAGTTATGATAATGTCCAAATTATGTTTCCAGTCAATATAATTAGGTCCAGTAAGTTTATTTTATTTAAGAATCACCATATTGAAAGAACCCTTTTTTTAACACCTGAGAATCACATAAATAAAAATTATGTAGGGCAAAAAATACTTTTTGAATTAATTAAATATTGATTCCATCAAAACAATAATAAGAAATTCACCAACACCTTGAACACCATGAATCTAGCATGCCACGATAGTGTGGACATATACAAATTCAACTTTGTTCAAGTAGGTTTTTCTTATTAATTTTACTATCATTTCAACATAACTTTATGACAAATAAAATTAATATGTTGGTCTTGCTCTGTTCATAAAAATAATAGCAGTAACTTCGATGGGGAGGATACCATTATTTGTATCTAAGTGTATACAATTACTTAATACTAAGTCCATTACCTTGTAATGAGTTCATTCAGATGAAAAAGTAAAAACATACTAGGTAACTTTCTATAATTATCCCTAAGGAAGTTTGTATTGGTGATCCATAATTATACTCATCCGATATGGAGGAGGGCACTAAAGCCAACATGAAAGTATAATTATATCACCTACAAACCAGTAATGGGGACCATAGGATTTATGCTAAATAAATTTCCTCTCCCACTTAGTTATTTAACAATGATGGTTTTTCTACTAGTTGATATTATGTCCATGTTGTCCATTATTAATGCAGGCTTAGTTTTTCATAAAAAACATCCACAGAATAATAAACATGCATAATCAAGAAAAGCAAAATAACAACAAACAGAAGAAAAATATCCAACTATTATGGTCATCTTTCCTGCTCCGTCCTCAACTATCCGAATCCAAAATCTGGACTGCTTAAAACCAGCATCTCGTCCGGTGTCAAAAACAGCCACCACCGCCATCACGATTGATCAAAAATAATTAAAATTATATCAATTCTATGTCTCTCGAAGGATTTCACACATAATCTAGATTTAAATATTAATATTATAAGTACGATCAACCTTCATGATTTTAATTACATCCAGAACAACAACAACATCCACGACATGTCCTTGGTTTAAAACAACACAAACAAAAATATGCATTGGACCATAATAGTTGGATCTAAGATGCGTACAAAATCGAGTTAGAACAGATTTACATCTACCGACTATTACATATCGCAAGTTTTATTGGACAACATGGACGTATCAATCAATATGCAGATCCAAAGTAGCTCTGATACCAATTGATGGAACTGGGGATTCCCAATAGGGGTGAATGTCGGTATAATCGGTCGATATTTGTTCAATTTTTTCGGTATTTTTTAAATCGGTATTTGAAAAATCAATACCAATATCATACCATTTAGAATTGATTTTTTCGGTTTCGGTTAAATCGGTATTCGGTCGGTTTTTGTTCGGTATCATTATTTTACTAATTAATATTTGATCAATTAACACACTTATTATTGTAGAACCTCTTAACCTATAATATATATTTTTTACTTTTTTGGAAGCATTAATTTTAAAGTTAAGCCTCTACCAACCAAACAATTAATCAAAATTATTAGAAAAATATGTAACAAGTCGCAAACACCTAAAAATGAGCTTAAAATATCAAACGCAGTCACTAAGTTTAATATTCAATATAAGTTTAAGTAACCAAAATTCACTTCAAAATTCTATGAGAACACAAAAACATAAGCTCAAAAGATCAAAAACTCAATTCTTAGCATTCTTAATATAAATTCAAGTCCACTAAAATCCATTCCAAGTTCTAGGAAACCAACCAAAACAAAGATAAAAATTAAAATGAGTAGTATAAAATTAATCATGAACAATATTAAAAAAATGTGTGTGTGTGTTTTTGTGTGTGTGTGTGTGTGTGTGTGTGTGTGTGTGTGTGTGTTTGTGTGAATCGGTTCGGTTCAGTATTTTTGGTATGGTATTACACTCAAACCATTACCATTATACCGTAATTTAGTCGGTTCGACAATTCGGTATCGGTACATAATTTCGGTTCGGTTTTTTGAAATATTTTTAATCGGTATTCGGTCAATTTTTCGGTATCGGTCGGTATTTGCTCACCCCTAATTCCCAAGACCCTAGTTTGGTGTGCATATTGATTGATAGAAAGTTAAACAGATATAAACATGTTCTCGCCCTTCATAGGCGAAAACTAGGGTTCACGAATTATACTTGCGGTGGGAAGAAGACAACAGTTCCTAGTAATCTCGAGCAGTCACGACCCCAAGATCTTATGCACGTATTCCTTCCTCGGGTTGGACGTCGTGTGGGCGACGATCTTCCAACCTTTTTTTCTCCTGGTAGTCCTTTCTTTCTCTCTTTACATGAATCACGAATTTAGAAAAAGCTTCTTATTTCTGATAAGATATTGACGGCCAGAGAATAGAGGATATATATAAGGCTACGGCAGGGACTATGAGGAAAAATTAGGGTTAGATCTCCTAACGGATCTGAGTATCCCGTGTTCAGCCCGAACACACAATCCAGGCCCATTAACAATAGCTCGGTCCACTAAAGAGCTATTGTTGTACTACCTTCCTAATCCTAAATTATGATTATGGGCTCCTTTTATTATATGTTCGTTTGGCTTCCCATGTTAAGATATCGAATGTCCGTCGATCAAATTATGTTACTGACAACTATATTGATCGATATCTTTTATCTTCAAGTAGTACCACTCAATTTTATTTGTCATGTCGGATATAATCCACCTACAGGGTTTATATGACACTCTTTATGAGCTCCTTAAGGTGACATCATCAATCTGACGTATCGGGACATAGATTCTTTTTATAATCAACAGCCGATCATACATATAATGTTATTACCCAATTCATAGAGGTTGTTGACCCATAATGAATCTCATTCTTTTATGAGTCAAAGTAATGCATAATGCATATACATGTCTGTTATTATATCCAAATTAAGAGCACAAGCATCAATAATAACAAAGGCGTTTCTTCTCTTATGTAGTCAGTACAAAGAGAACAACCTTAAGTGGTCATCTTCAATACACACAAAGTGTACTAGTGTAAACCTATAGTCAAGATAGATTAATACCAGATTATACTACAACATTTCTAATGGATTGTCCAAGTCCATCTAGTTTGTGAACTATTTATATATTTCACAAGGAACTGATAATATAATCTTCTGTTTGACACCACACACCATATTATCTATAATATAGAATATGAGACACTTTTATTAACACTTGCAATAAATACCATATGCAAACATTTGCCCATATGATTCCCATTCAAAATTTAAAGAAATAAAGTTAATACAAAAGTAACTTTTAGTATATAACCCTAACAGGTAGGTAATGGTTGATATAGGATAGCTTGACCTAGATTTAACCTTGGTTGACCAATATTGACTATTTTGACTAGAAGTCAACATATGACCTAGATTGGTCTATGAGGTGACCAGAGTTGACCAAAAGTCAACTGTAGGTTAACCCTTGACCTAGTTTGACCTAGATTACATATCACGTACTAGAAAACCATGCCTGTCACTATTAAAACTCTATTTAACACATGTTTATCCCATCTATAGGTCTATGACTCTACTCTGAGCCTCGATTCATACTGACAGCTCAGGACAGCATGCGAGTATATTCTCTAATAGTTTTTATTGCTTTGATATCTACTATATTTGATTTATTTGTAGTATTTTACTTGATTCTCGACATGATACATGGACTAGTATACGTTGGATCCTGTCATGAGATGTTATTCCTGGATTACCTGGTATATGGGTACAATGTTCGATCTTGTTTTCTGTACTTGTATAGACATCGATTTAGGAGTGGGCTGGCCCCCTGCTCTTTGAATCCCGTGTCATCACGTGTCATGGTTGGATCCATTATACTACTCGAGGATGTAGAGTTATTAGAGGATATGTGATCAATACCCCCTCTTGTTACTACTTGTGTATAGCTCCACCCTCACTACACGAAGGGTGTAGCCTGCCCTGATACTACTTGTCTATAGCTTTCCATTTTGGCCGACCTAATCCTATATACTACTTGTGCATAGCCAGTCAAATAGAACAGCCTGATCTAGACCCAAGCCGATCACATAACACTCTAATATCTTAAAGCACTGTTTACATTTACATTGTACATTAAATATTCTTGTACTGCTTTACATTCTAATATTTTACACCCTGATATAATATTCAGTTCACCTGTACTGTTTTACTTCCAGTCTTGATATTTTATCTTTTATTTTATTATAACTGTCTCTTATAGTATTTGTCAATTCATATGGAACTGTTGTTGGCATTTGTACTTGCTCATATCCTGACAGGATAACCCTACGTTGTTTTACAGAGGACTTAGACGCAGATTGCTCGACCTTCTACGAATTTGGTATAGATGGAGACTTCGACCAGGACCTTTCTGTGGAGCCAATGCTCATAGAGGACATACCGCATGTAGTGACCTAGATTAGTTAGTTTTAAATGGATTGCATTCCAGCTTGATACTTTGGACTTCTATTATTTATTTAGGATTTGTGTTATGTCTTAAATTTGGAACTTTTGTTTGTGACTTTGTATTTATTTAAGTCTATCTATTTCCATCTATTCTCTATCATATTCGTGCTCATCTTTCTTAGATTTCATGTGATTGAGTTTTTATTTTTATTCCTCCGTATGAATATGACAGGTTATATACATTGTGTCTAGATGATATATGTTCTAGTTGACCTATACAACATTATACCGTCGACTCTGCGGCATAGGCTAGACGTACCTACGTGCTCATGCCCCTAAACAGGGTGTAGGTCGTGACAATTAGGGCAATGGTCTTGGCCATTTTGCAGCGCGGGTTGTTGGTTTCGAGGCACTGGACCCTGGTTTCCTGGATGATGTTGTTGTTGTTAAAGCGTCGTTGGGTTCGGTCTCTTGGCCGGGCAATTTGAACTAAAGTGTCCCCTTTTACCACAGTTCCAGCATCCTCCTTCAAGAACTTTGTAATCGATAACTAGGTGTCCGAATCGGCAACATATGTTACAGCGAGGTCCCATGTTTCGCCCTTGGTATCCGCCTTGGTGACCATTGTTCGTATGCTTGGTCGTATTGTTTTCACGCACATGGCTATGATGCTTATGATTTTATGTATGCATAGTGTCGGTAGCCGCCGGAGGATATTGGCACTCAAGGCGGAGAGCATGATTCAGGGACTCGTCCATTGTCTTATATTCCGAAACTGACACATGAGCAGATAGAGGGCAGTAGACCCACTTTGAACCATAAAACGTGACTCTCTATTGTAGGCAAGAATGGTCCAGCAAATTTGACCAGTTTATTGAATTCTGCTGCATACTGCGCACCATCATATTCTCTTGCTTCAGCTGCATAAATTTATTCTCCTTTTTTGTCGAACAGCTGCAGGAAGGTACTCGATTTTGAATGTCTGTCGGAAGGTGGCCCAAGAGATTGTCATTATCTCGTCGTCATATCGGATCAATCGCTTTTGCACGGCCCACCAGTCCTGCGCATTCAATCAGAGTAGAAGCTGAGTACATACAACTTTTTTGGACTCATTAACGCCCAGAAGCTCGAACCGGTCTTCCAACTCCTCTAACCAATCGATCGCCAAAGAAGGATCTTTATTATCGCAGAAGGACGTGCGACAGTTTTTTGTGAATTTTAACACCTCAAAGTTGGAACTCCTTGGTGTTGCAGGCAATCGCTCGGGTACCTCTGGCTCGATTTCGATCGGTCGGACCGTAGGCTTGATTACGTATGAGTCGTTGTAGAGTTGTTATTAGCCACAATTGTTTGGACGATTTACTGAAGAGTATCAAGCTGCTTCTGCTGTAACTTAAATTGCACATCGAATCGGAATGATTCATCCGTTCCATGGGTCCATGGGAGCTTTTGAGGGTCCTGCCCCTGAGCTGCCCGAGATGCTCGAAGCACTTTCTTCGTTACCGCCCATAGTTTTTCAGACTTCTTGAATTAGAAGGCAACTCATATTAGTCTCAAAAAATATTATGGACTCATTATATGGAATAACTCATCTCATCAACACGAGGTCAAAGGTTCGAGACTCAAAAGGAAGGCCAAAGGACATAAAGTTGTGCTCTGATACCATTATGTCATGTCTCGATCCCATAGAATCGATAGTCGTCCCCCGGGCATAATGTCGTACGAACCTAAATTGTGATCGCACAAGGCATAGTCATAAGGTTATCCGAAACACAACAACAAGAGAGTGCACAGAGTAAATTGAATACACCATATAGAAGAAACTTGAGCTTTATTGATAATGAACATTATATTACAAACTCGATATAACGGTGCGCGCGGGCTATAAACTGACTCCATTACAAAATAAATATCGATGAGATAGTCGTTCCATACATCACACTCCTTTTATACAACCAAAGTATTCAGACACCTTGAATAGGGGAGAGTTGAGACATCTCATCTTGGACAGCTGTAGGCTTTCAAAAGAGATTGGGTCAAGTCTTCGTGCGCACGGACAAAGCTTCAAAACATACGTGCGCTGCCTTCAGTCACGCGACACGCTCCTCCTGATTTATATCACCTGTGGAGGGCGAGGATCAGTACAATCAATGTCTACTGGCGAGAGGCTAATTATTTTTCATGCTCTCATTTGGTTAAAGAATTTTGATAAAACATACAACTTATTTTAGTGATCTTTCTAGCCATCCTAGTCAGTTTCATGCAAGCAGTTTGACAAAACATAAACAAAGAGATATTATTTTAGAACTTATCCATGGCAAAGCGTGCCATACAATATGAATCTACCATGTTCTTTTCTGTCATACTGTATAACATAAGTTTAACTAGTGCATATTTGCGGAGGTCATTGGCATGAAAGCCATTCTGGACATAGCTTGGTTTAGACGGTGCATGTTTAACACGGGTAGCGAGCCCCATTGAAGGAGCACCGAATACCCGTGGTACAATCTAGCATAGGTATCGTATTTTTTCCTAGGCCGGATCGGTCCCGTGGTCCCGGGATACCATCTGAAAAAACAATCGCCCTTGTATATAAGTTATCCATGACAGTGCTAAGTTAATACCTTATTTAAGTCACGTTTTATGGTATCGTTGCGAAAATTATATAATCGATTCAGTTCTTTGGTTTTGCAGATCATGAAATAATTATATCTCTTTTATAGAACGTTATATTTTCTCTTTTTGATGCGAAACTAATATTTTCAGAGTAATTCACTCTAAATTGATACAGTTATCCCAAGTTCTTGATTTGAATCAGAGGGTCGAGGTAAAGGAGGTCAACCACGCACCTTAGTCTTTGCTTCAGGTGAGGAACTAGTTGACTGCACTTAGACGTCGCCTACATGATCACCTGCAATCGCATAAGCAACTGATTAGAACATTGTGTTATTCAAATAATTCGATACGAATGCGAAGTTCGAAATGTAAGCCATGAAAACCATCAAAAATATTCATGAAAACGTATTTACAAAAACTAAAGCTAAATCCAAAGCAAGTACGATATGAAAAGCAGAGCAATTAAAGGTCTTTCCCGACTCATCCGCAGAGCCAATCCTCGAGACACAACCCGCCGAATATAGGACTTGATTCCGAAGAAGCCTTTTCATAACGAGAAAAGAAACTTAATTTAATCGTTCTCATTCGACCGATTCGATCGATTCCGACCAATCGGTTTCGACCTAATCGATAGCATACAGTTGTAGAAGCATGGAAAATATCAGAGTAATGGTCCATGCGGCTCTAGGAAGAAGCCCATGCGGCTCATACAGGAGCTGTCTTATGCAATTCAAAGAAGACTCTCAGTCTCATGCGGCTCGGGAGTGTATGCGGTTCAGCAGGACTATGCGGCCCGATCGACGCCACATCCCCCCTTGGGATCCTTCCCTACAGGTGGCCATTTTAGTAGTGGTCTCATTTAATGCCCTGACACGACTCGACAACCATGACGGCTCTGACATAAAGCGTCATAATGGTTCTGCCATAATGACAGACTCTTCGGGAAAAGAAGAAAATCTCTGACCCGATCCGACAGAGGTCCTAGATTGCCACGTGGCACGTCTCATGCGGCTTAAATGAGAACAGCTTTATGCGGCTCACTAAGAAGTCACCCTATATGGCCAGCAGAAATCAGCCATATGTGGCCCACCGAGAGCCTAGTCCCTGCGGCTCAATACAACGCTAGCCTATGCGGCTCGTAGAGATTATGCATATGCGGCTCATTGAGAGTTCATCCCCTGCGGCTCAATAAGGCGTTGTCCTATGCGGCTCATGAAGATTACCTCCCTGCGGTTCAAGTCTTACATATCCTATGCGGCTCTGGCAGGCCCCATAATTAAAACACGTGGCATCGGATCAATCAAGGATTTAACCGAATCTCAACAAATATATTTGACGTCATCATCATAATTACCGAGATCAAGGCATATCATTTATTATAAAGCCAATAGGACACGTGGCGAGCAATCGGACATTGGTATAATCCATCATGAAGATTTAAAGCAGTTAACATTAATTGCTCACAAGATTCGGTGCTATCCGCATTAATGGCCTAGATTCATTGTAATCAGGATCAAGGGTTCAGATAGATTGAAGGAGCGCCGACATTCCAAACAAATGATCACTAGGAAACCCTAATGATCATACCCCACTCTTATAAATAGCCAGCATCATTTCTCTGCAAAACCCCCGGCAACAAAAGAATAAAAAAATACAGAGTCAGAGAGGAGAAAATACATAGAGAGAGAGAGAAGCCAGGAGAGCAACAGAGGAGCAAAAAGAGCATTTCTTCGTCAACGCCAACCATCTTTTCACAAGGAGCCAAGGCTGCATACCGATCGTCCAAGGAGTAAGGCAGGGCTGTCGTCGCCTTCCCGAGCCTCTATCATCACCCCCAGAATCTAAAATAAACAATTGTACTTAGAATGCTGTACCTAGGTTTTCGTCCCTAGGCTTTCTTTGTACAAGCGAGTTTGTATTGTGAGTCTAAGTTCAGTCCTCCGATAATTATTCTGTACTTTTACAATCAATGGCAAACACGATGGCGACTCTGCTGGAGACAAACTTCTCCACGGCTGAGGAGTTGGTGACGCAATCGGATGCAGCCAAACTTGGCTCCACGCAACAAAAGATGGTCGTCCGCTTCGACCAACAAGCGTTTGAAGAGATGCTCTTCGAAGGAAGCGCTAGCCCGGTCCAGAAGCGGACAAAGGCTCGCAGAGAGTGGAGGCCAAAATCATTTGCTCCTTCCCAAGCCCCCGATGGTATACCCTCTGTTGCTCAAGACGGCGAGAAGGACTCTTCTGCGGCCCCACTTCAGACCGTAGACAACTCTGCTGTCCCCAAGTCCGGCAGAAGAAAACACTATGATGCTGGACTTACAGGGGCAAAGAGGAACTCTATGCAAACTGAGCCGCATAGGGGTGCTAGCCGAGTGAAAAAGGCTCATGCGGCCACATCCGCTAGCCGCATGGACAAAGCCCATGCGGACACAGTCGCTAGCCGCATGAAGAAAAATCATACGGTCACATCTGGCAGCCGTGTAGTTTATGCAGCTACAGTCGCCAATCATATGGATGAAACACATGAGGCTACATGAGTCAGTCGCTTGCAGAAAACCCATGCGGCCACTACTGCCAACCGCATGCGGCCAGCCTGCACGATCGTGACTCCTAGCCGCCCAAAGACAACTCATCCAACAGCAGAAGACGGCCGCATGCAGACAGCCTGTACGGTACCCAACTCTAGCAGCATAGCGTCCGTTCCACGCTTCTCTCGATCGGTCTTCGACCGTCTCTCATACGGTCCCGACCCTGATGATTCTCTGTATGATAAGCCAGACTCTGTGGCATTTAACTTGGACTCCTCCTATTACGCACCCACAAGTGCTAAAAAGAGAAAGTCTAGGGCAGCGCGGGCTCATCAAGCCCAGTTAGCTGTCCCAACCTCTGACTATCGGAGCGTCCCGTTGACTATCACACGGGCCTCGGATGGAAAGTTGTATACAACTGCTCAAGTCCAGCTCCCCACGACAAACGGACAGAGCGGTTCCTCTGACCTGCGGGAGACGATCCTCCACAAACGCAAGGAAAGAGAAGGAGTGTCGGTGTGCAAAGAGTCCTCGCTTGGACATCGCTGCACGCAAATCATCGTCAATTGCTGCTGCAACAACGCGGTAATGACGGAAGCTCGGCCATCCATCTTCCAAAGGCTACAGCACCCGAACTCAGAAGATGAGGCACCTCTTGTTGTCTCCTGCAATTCTGCTCAAAAAGTCCCCGTCGAAGAGAGAAGGAAGAAAACGAGCATCTCCAGTCTGAAGATATCAACCACTACAACTAAGAAACTGTCGTCTAAACGGTTGTCCTCCACTGGTGTATTCTAACACACCCGTTCAAAGACGAAATTTACCGCGATAGGAAATTCATCATCCACATCGCTGGAGGTTGAAGGAGCTGGGGGTAGCACTCCTCCGAACATTCGCAACAATCTGATGTTCCAAGGAACCGAGTCCGCACAAACAACTCTTCCATCAGGAGCAACGGACGCTGATGCCCCCGAAGACATCCGTAACTCTCAAGACAAAGCAAGCTCTGAAGCTGGGGATACCATTCCCTCCGAGTTCGAGCCCGAAGAGAACATTCCCACCTATCCCGATGACTTCTCGGTGCATGGGTATGACTCAGAGGGCACATCCTCCACCGTTCCTTCTATCACTCCTCACGTAAGAACGGTGTTCATGACGGACAGCGATCAAGGTGGTTCCAGTGATCGCCAGCACATTGACAGTCTCGAAGCCATATTACTTGCTTTGGTCAAGTCTGTAGACGAGATTAAAGCGGCCCTGTCCACTCTACAAGGAGGAGCGCCTGGTCAAACAAACACGGGCCCCACGATCAATGTAGATTCGAACTCAGCGGCACCAAACCCGAGCAATAATCCTCCCGAAATAACAGCCCCCGCCACGACAGATGAGACCCGAGAAGTAAGAAGAGAGGTCCAGGAGCTCCATGCCATGTTTCATGCCCGAGAAAACGCTCAAGATCTCAGAATACGGCAACCATACCCTGCTGAGTGGAGGGATGTTCCATTCCCACCAAGATATAAGCCGTTCAACATCAACCCGTATGATGGCAAAACCTCAGCAAGTCGGTACATCACTTACTTTGAGGTCACCACCGACCATCTGCCCCATGAGGATGCGATCCTCACACGGTTATTCATTGGAGCATTGGAAGGAGTCGTCTTTGATTGGTACCGCAATCTACCGGACAACTGCATCCATTCCTTCGCCGGCTTCAAGCGCATGTTCTTGGAATGATTCTATGAAGTAGGACAAGACGTCACTATGTCCACTCTCATGGACGTCGTCCAAGGGGAGAAGGAGCTAACAAGGAACTACATCGAGCGGTTCTGCCAGACCGCCATGAAGCTGCCTTCCGGAAATTCGGACTCTTCTTTGATTAAAATCTGCCAAAAGAGACTGCTTCCAACGATCAGTCTCTGGATGGACGAGAGTCAATTCAAAGATTAGAAGGCGTTCATCATCAGCACCACAAGCGCTGAAGAATGACTGAAGAAGGCCCGCCAACTGGGGTTGCAAATCTCAGAAGGAGAAAACAAGGGCAAGCGTCTCAACAACGATAATGGGGGTAACCCCTCCAACAATCGGGATAGCAAGGGAAAACAGGCTATGGTGGCCGACACGACCCAGAAGCCCGAGCCACAGCCAGCAGACAAGCAATGGCCTCAGATCACTTACTCTTCGAAGACGGCCACGTTAAGCCTATCTTAGACATGCTCATACAAGGAGGTAGAATCCAGCTTCCTCCACCAAGACGGGAGCCTCGGCCGGCTGATTTGGAGAACCCGAAGTTCTGCCATTACCACCGTTATGTACACCACGCTACACATAACTGCTACCAACTAAAATGGTACATCCAAAGCCTCATCGATTCGAACGCTCTGGCCATCGACTTCGAAGAGGTAACCGTAGCAGCCAATATGGTGTCCGTACAATTCGACAATTTTCTTCCGACGGAGACTCAAGACGGGGTAATCCCCGTCCTTCTCGTGAAAATGGAGATTACCAATCTTCCTCCGCCCTGAGAACAAGCTACTGGTCTAGTACCTCTCACCACCTCACGAGGAGAAGTCATGTGGGTCCATCCAGACCTGGTGTCAGAAGTAACTCGGCCCTCACCATCTCCCGCTAAAAAAAAGAGTGGAAAAATCAGGACATGCCACACAATTTTAGCAGACAACGAGGAAGCTACAGCCGTCGTCACACGGTCCGGAGCGCAATCCCAACCTGTGGTTGACAGTCCAGCTGAAAATCATCAACCCACTACAACTGATGCTCCGGGACCTGCTCAGCCTTCGACGACCGACAAGCCTAGGCCGAAGGAGACTCGCTTCGACAAGTCTCTCCGAAAGGACGCTGCCCAAGGACTAGAGAGGCCCTACAACTTTGACATCTTAGCACAATTGGCTAACACTCCGGCCAAATTGTCATTATACGAACTCCTAAGGCTCTCCAAGGACGTTCGTATTGCACTGAGCGAAGCACTCCAAAATATCGATGCCTATCTCGCTCAATCTAACCTCACCGGGGAGGACTCACCCGTGGATCTCCAAGACAGTGCCTGCACAGGAGCAATGCCCAACATCGTCTTCACTCCGCAGGACATGCTCATAAAAACCAACCTACATGATCGCCCGCTATACTACACGGGATACATCGGCTACGTGAATGTGGATCGGATGCACATTGATCCTGGCTCTTCCATAAGCATCATCCCGAAGGGCCTGCTACATCATCTTCGCATCCCAATGCATCGTCTGACACCTACAAGTACCGCCATCAGCGGTTTCAACTCGGGCAGGAGCTACCCTATTGGGAAGATTCGTCTGAAGTGTCAAATTGGCGACCTCCAATCCGAAGTAAACTGCTACGTCATAGATGCAGACACTTCTTACAACATCCTCTTGGGGCGCCCATGGATACACGATTATATGATCGTGCCTTCCACGCTACACCAGTGCTTCAAATATGTCGATAAACACGGCTTCGTGAAGACAGAATTTGCTGATATCGATCCTTTCAAAGGGGTCGATCGGACTCCTGTTTATACGAAAAGTCGAAGAGGCACCTTGATGAAGGAGACGCACAAACTCATACCGAGACAGCCACGGGATCAGAAGGACCCCTGACGATCCACCTCCAAGCTCGCAAACCGGGCAAGTCCGTACCCCTCACCGCCACTCTGCGGAAGGATGCGATCAGCCTCTCGGCACAAGAGGAGCAGATGATAATCCGGCTGCCAAGGTCCGGCCAAGTGCCGAGACCCACGACGGGGCCACTGACAATCCGACTGCCGAGAGTCAGTCAACCACAAGCAGGGAAGCTCAACCCCTCGGACAGGCCGCTGACAATACGCCTTCCCAAGAAAGGTTGTCACCTCGATGCAAGGTCTGACACTTCCAGCGAGCCAGCCACTCCTCGCTCCACATCGAATGCCAAACTGGGGGTTGCCAGTCTGCCAACAACTCCATGCTCTACTCTATCAACTGGAACACTGACAATCAAGCTTCCTAGGTCGTCCTCTCAGTCTTCGTTCACACAGGGGGTAGCCGAAGAGGAACCGGAGCTAACCAAGTATGTAGCTGCCCACACTGTTGTCCCCTCCGCTGATGATGTAATCCCCCTAGAAAAGATACCTTACTTCATCAATAAAGGGTTATCTTTGAACTACACCGAGCTCAATAAGCTATGTACAATGTATGCTATGGAACACGGCATAGGCGCTCACCTACACACACAGGTGACAAATGTGTACACCACAATCCAACTCACTCCCGTAGAAGACACTTACCGAATATTCGAGGGAGGGGATCACCCGATCATCTTCGGCCGGACGAACAACCCTCATCCCCGTGCCATAGAAGAAGTCGACCTCGGATCAGATACCGGGAGACTGCCGCTGTATCTCTATAGCCCTCTGTAGGCCTCAAAAATGAAGTCACGCTGAGTTGATCAGAACAAGTCACGCAGAGTGATCCGAGAAGCAGCACAAGAGATACGCTAAGTTCTGTCTGGCCATCTCCTTTAGAAGTCACGCAGAGACAGCTCAACCATACGTCAGAATCATAATGACTGACAACACAATAGTCGAGAAACGTCTCCTCGTATGCCACGTATGCACAGAACTCGAGAGATCACAGCCGTCTTTTGCGTGATTTTTGAAATCTTCCTTAGCAAGACTCACTCTTCACCAAGTTGGCATGACTTTGGGTCTTATCTTCATTTAATGCGGCTGACAATATAATCAATGTCAGAGATTTTGTGTCAGACGAAGCGTGCCAAATCAAGACAGATGGCGGTTTGCGTGGATTCTGAACCTTCTCCTTCCTCAAAACATTGCGTAACTTTTGAGTTATTCTTCTTCAAAGCTTGCGTGGATTTCGCCTTCAACGAGTCTGCGTCAACGAATCTGCGTGGATTTTTGCCTTCAGCAAGTCAGCGTGGATTTTATTTCAACTGGAGTACGTGGCAGCCATGCCACCGATCTCTCTCTCGCGTGCCCAGTAACTTGCACACGACCCATGAACTGATGCCATGTGTCCAACAGTTACGGGCCACGTCCAGTAACTACTCACTAACCCTGCGTGTATTTAGAGTCTGCGTGACTTTTCAAGTGCATCGGTGGTGAGGTAGTTATCTTTTCAGTTATTATTTTTGACTCTATAAATAGAGTTCTTTTTTCTCATTCATTGTACAGATACATTGATATCTACTGTCAAAATTTTGAGAGCTTTTCTTCTTCGCATAGTCCAAGGGATAAAGCGATCGTCTTCTAGATCGGATTCCTACAGTTGTAATTTTCCCAGAAACACAACAAATAAAGAGAATTTCTTTATGGAAAACAAATTGGCGACTCTGCTGGGGAAAACCATCTCCTCTTCTGAGATGGTAACAACTCAATGCGACACTTCGTCAATCGGCTCGACGAAGAAGGTGATGACGATCAAATTCGATCAACTCGCCTATGAAGAAATGCAGCGGGCTAAGGGTGGCAAGCCCACTCCAGCCTCCATCATCACTGCCAAGTCGAAGGGACACTCTGTCTATGTCCCTAAGAATCAGTTGGCAGTCAATGGTGAAGTCTCTGCCATAGTGTCTACTCCTAACACTGGCAAGAACTCCACTGCAAGCACGCACACTCTTGTGCGCTCGAAGATGACAGTAACTAAAAGTCACGCTGACAGTACTGGCTCCTTAGCCGAATCTGTTCCAGCGTGCAAATTCAACTCTAAAAGTCACGCTGACAGTACTGGCTCCTTAGCCAAATCTGTTCCAGTGTGCAAATTCAACTCTAAAAGTTACGCTGATAGTACTGGCTCCTTAGCCAAATCTATTCCAGTGTGCAATCCCACATTCAAAAGTCACGCTGACAGTACTGGCTCCTTAGCCAAATCTGTTCCAGCGTGTAATTCTAAAATCAAAAGTCACGCTAACAGCTCTGGTTCTTTAGCCAAATCTGTTTCAGCGTGTATTTCATCAGAGAAGAATAGCTCCTTAGTTATCTCTTCTTCTTCACCGAGTTCTACTAGAACTAGGGGTGGTCTTCCACACAAAGTCCCTTCGAAAAGGAATAACTCTTTAGTTGTTTCTTCTGCTCCTGTAGTTTTTACTTCAGGAACAGCTTTGACTGATACTTTTGTTAGTCAAAGGAAAGGAGATGGTCTTTTGACTACTCTTCCTTCTGGACATTCTGTCTCAAAATCTGAATGAGTCTAAGAAGAAACATTCCTTAATGTCTTCTTCTTTGATTTCTTCAAATTGGGCACAGAATCTGTCCATTAAAGAGGGTCTGTTACCAACTCCTAATCAAGGGAGTGGTTTAACTCTTCCTTCTCTGCAAATATCCAGATCAATGGAAGGAAAACTCCATGTTTCCAAAATTAATGTGTTACCTTCCACTAATTTAAGAACAAAACTCAGCACTTCTGGTGTTAAGAAACCATACCAATTGGATATGAAGATAAAAGATCCAGATGCAGAGTATGCAAGAAATTATGTGGCTCACATTAATCACTCTTTGTATAATCAAGAGCCATCAAGACCCAAGAATAGGAAGTATACTCCTCAATCTTCACAAACAGATTTACGAGAATATCTTCAACAGAAGAGAAGGAGTAATTCTATATCAAAGGAACATGCTGAATGTGACTTCTATCCAAGAGTCATAATTCAGTGCAGATGTCAATCAACAGTTCAAGACCATGGTGATTATGAATGTGACTTCCAGCCAAGAGTCACAATGCAATGCAGATGTCAAAATAAATGACAGTCTGTCTTCAATAGGATTCAGTATGAACCTATGCCTGATGAAGATGAGCCTTTGTTTGCCTCTGTCAACATGACTTCTCGGGACACCGGGGATAGAGTTGATAGTCCAGATGGAGTATATAGAAACACCAGAGCAAGAGTCCTGGCTTCTAGTCAAAGAAATTTGATCCCTGAAATTGATTCTGAATTTCTTGGAGAATCTAACTTCCCACCTCTTCCTACTGGGGGTAATTCTCCTATAGTTGACTTTAATACACGAAGCAATGATTCAGAGTATACAACATCTACTAGTTCATCAATAATCCCTCATACAGTCACGACTTACATGGTTGATGGGAATACTGATGAACCTTCTTCTTCTTTGACTCCTCAAGATCAAAGAATTGCTTCTTTGGAACAACAAATGAAGTCTATGACTGACACAATGAAGTCGATGTATGAACTCATGACAGCTCAGTTGTAAAATCGACAGACTGTATCAGATGCCATACCAGTTGATACTGATATAAGTCCAGTACAAGTTCCTCCAGCAGTACAATCCAATACTCCTGGACCAGCTCAACCAAATCCTAGTCTCTCTGGAGCTGGAGGTAGTGCTTACAATGCTGTTCCTCCTCCCAACTATTCTCTACAAGCCACAACTCCACAATCTTCGGGAGTTGTCTCTGAAGAATTGAAGAATCTCAAAACTCAATTCGAGGCATTCAAACAGAAGGATGGTTTACAAAGGTTAGGCATCAAGCAGCCTTATCCGATAGAATGGAAGCAAGTATCATATCCTCCTAAATACAAGCCTCCTACTATCTCATTCTATGATGGAACCACTTCTCTAAGTCAGTTTATCAATCACTTTGAAGTGATGACTGATCAACTACAACCAAGTGATGCCCTCCTTACTCGGGTATTTATTGGATGTCTCAAGGGAACGGCTTATGAATGGTATAGAAGTCTCCCAGATGGGAGTATTACTTCATTTGCTGGTTTCAAACAGATATTTCTTGAAAGGTTCTATGAAGGGCTTAATGACATGACAATGTCTGCTCTTATTAGAATCAAGCAGAAAAATAATGAATCTACAGAGGAATACATTGAACGGTTTCGAAAAGAAGCTCTGAAGATACCTCTTGGAACTCCTGATGCTGTCACCATTGACACGTGCAAATCAAACTTGTTGCCAATCATCAGTATGTGGACAGGGTCCACTCAATTTCAAGATTGGCCTTCCTTCATAGTCAGTGCCAAAGCTGCAGAAATCAGTACTGAAACCTTCAAAGGTTTAGGAGTGCAGATGACTCCTAAAGAAACAGGACAAGGTGCTAACAATAAAAATAATGCTCGCAAAGGAAAAGAAACTCTTGAAGTTAATCTTCAGAGCAAAGATGCATCAAATGTTCAAACTCCTGCCTCTACAACTCAACAATCAAGAATACCTCGCCCCAGAGAAGAATATTCTTTTGATGACGACGATGTCCTTGGTATCTTTGAATGTCTGCTGAAAGGTAATAAAATACAATTACCAGAGATCAAGAACCTGATGAAGCTGGTAAGACAGATCATCCTAAATACTGTCCATATCACAGAATGCTGGGTCACACAATTCGTACATGTTATGTATTGAAAGGAAAGATCCAAGAAATGATTAAATTTGGAGCTATCTCTCTTACTCCAAAAGAGAAGACCGTCACCTCCAACGTCGTCTCTATGCAATTTGGAAATTTCCCTCCTCAACTCCTTGAAAGTGGGATTGTTCCTATTCCCAAGGCAACTCTTGACATAGTGAATCTTCCTCCTCCACAGTCTGAAGGATTAGTGCCAATCACTTTGGAAACAGGGGAAATCATGTGGATCCATCCTGATCTAGTGGCAGATTTTGAATCGCCTTCTCCTCAAAAGATTTCTTCTCAAAAATCCAAGAAGGCTGGAAAGATCAAGTCATGTCAAATGACTTCTCTTGGGTCTACCTCTGACACAGAGCCAAAAGACAAAGAAGAAGCACTTGTTAGTGCTACTCGAACGGGGAAACCTTACCTAAAGGATTATTTTAAAAATCCTGAAGATCCTACTGATATCCCTTCAGATGCTAAAGATGTTCCTAACGTTCCTCCTGAAGAAGAATCATCTACTGAACCTGTTCCTCCCAAGCCTACGACTCTGGAGAAAGGCAAACAACAGGCTCGGTTTGATAAGCCAATCAAGAAGTCTTCTCCTCTTGGACTTCAGAAGCCTTACAACTTCGACATTTTGGCTCAACTTGCTAATACTCCAGCTAGAATGTCCCTTTTTGAACTTTTACGTCTTTCCAAAGAGACTCGGGAGACGTTAAGTGAAGCACTTCTACAAGCTGACTCTTGTCTTGCACAATTGAAGAAGTCGGATACGAAACCTGCCACTTGCTTACATTACAACAGTGTACTGGAGATTATCCCAAATATCACCTTTACACAAGACGACATGTTACTGGAGGATAATCGACATGACCGACCTCTCTACTACACTGGTTATATTGATACGATGAAGATAGATCGTATCCTCATTGACCCAGGGTCTGCTATAAGCATAATGCCAAAGAGTTTGTTGGATGAACTAAAAATCCCTCTTCACAAGCTCTCCAAGACGGTTACTACTATCTTGGGATTCAATCAAAGCCGAAGTGAGCCTTTGGGAAAGATTCATCTGAAGCTTTAGATAGGCGATTTCAGATCTAAAGTCACTTTCTATGTGATCGAGATCGCGGGATCCTATAATCTTCTTCTGGGGAGGCCCTTTCTTCATGAAAATAATGTGGTGCCCTCTACTCTTCATCAATGTTTTAAATACATTGATAACAATGGAAGAGTACAAAAAGAAGTTGCTGATATAAATCCCTTCCATGGGGTTGAAGCTTATTTCAACGATTCCCGAATGTACAAAGAAGAGTATACAAGGATCATACAAGCTATGGAGAAAGAAGATGCACAAAGTGAGACTTTAATAATCCCTGTTAAAGGTCGAACTACTCAGCATCAATCTCCTAAACCCTCTGGAGAAGATTCTTTCATCATTCCAGTGAGTGGACGGATCTCTCCGTTACCTCAGTCATCTACTCAAAATACACTGATCATTCCTGTCAGTGGGCGTACTACAGTTCCTGTACCTTCACAAGATACTCTGCTAATTCCAGTTGGAGGGCGGACTACTATTCCTACTCAAACTTCAAGGGAGCTCACCTCTTCTGAGCCATTTGTTATCGATCTTAATCGAAACAAAGCTTCTTCTTCTTCTCCCCCTTTAGTCATTGACTTGGCTAAAATCTCTAAGGCTCAGCCTTCTCCCAATATAAATATTACTGCTTTTATATTTAATGAAAAGTCTCCACCTTTGCAGTACGTTGATGTGTGTAATTATGTTCATAGTTATTTACATCTATTAGATGACTTGAACACAATAACCATAGGAGTTGTACAGACTGTTCATGCAGATGTATCTCTAGAACCTGTACAATCTTCATACTTTCTAGTTCCCAGCAGAAAGCCAGGAGACATTCCAATATTCTTCTACAAAGGGCCTCAAAATCCTTCTGATCTTGAAGATGATGACAAAAATGATGATACTGGAAGATTACAACTACGTCGTTATAGTCAGCAATCTAGAGACATCATCAAAAATATGGGCTATGACTTCAGGACTGGCCTCAATAATAGAAAAGGAAGAAAAATACCTGTCCGGATTCCTCCTTTGAAATATGGAAGGACGAAATGCGGATTGGGTTATACTGCTCCTACTCCTTTCATCAATATTATCCATGAAGATCCCGAGTCTGATGAAGATAAGAGATCTGATTCTTCTAGTACCACTTCTTGGGATTTCGATACGAGTATCGGTGACTTCTATTGCAACCTTCTGTCTTCCAATATGGTTTTCATTGACCATTCTGAAGAAAGTGATGAAGACGAAGAAGAGTTTGAAATCTCACCTGAATCAGAACAGTGGGCCTAAAGATTAGATAATCAATAGGAGTTTCGTTTCGAGCAAAAAGAACCTCCGACTGAAGATAAACTTGTTCAAATAGATGTTGGTGAAGAGGGATCTCCCAAACCAATATTCATCAGTGAAAGTCTTTCAGAAACTGATAAGAAAGACATGATCAAACTCATTCATGAGTACATCGATGTCTTTGCTTGGAGTTATGAAGATATGCCAGGGCTTGATCCTCAAATTACAACTCACAAGCTCAATATCTTGCCGAATGCTAAACCGGTCAAACAACAACAGCGACGATTTCGTCCAGACATTATGGATGCAATTGAAGCTGAAGTCAATAAACTCATTACCTCTGGGTTTATTAGAGAGGAACAGCATCCCGATTGGGTGGCTAATATTGTTCATGTTCTTAAAAAGACTGGTAAGATCAGAGTATGCATAGACTTTCACGATCTCAATGCGGCATGTCCTAAAGACGAATTCCTTCTACCAATCATTGATGTCATGGTTGATAATACCTGTGGATTTGAACGAATGTCATTCATGGACGGGTATTCTGGGTACAATCAGATCAAAATGTTTCCAGAGGACGAGAAGCACACTTCTTTCAGAACGCCGATTGGTATATACTGTTATACGGTTATGCCATTCGGTCTCAAGAATGCAGGAGCGACTTATCAACGAGCTATGAGCACTATATTCCGTGAACATTTGCGGAAAATAGTCGAATGCTATGTTGATGATATTGCAGTCAAAAGTCGACAAAAGGAGGATCATATCCAAGATTTGAAGATTATATTTGATCTAATGCGTAAGCATCAATTAAAGATGAACCCTACTAAGTCCTTCTTAGGCGTCTCTAGTGGTAAATTTCTCAGCTTCGTCATTACCTCTAAAGGTATACACGTGGATCCCGAAAAGATCAAAGCCATCCAAGAGATGCGTCCTCCACGCACCTTAAAAGAGCTACGAGGATTTCAAGGAAGAATCGCTTATATCGGGAGATTCATCTCTAATTTATCAGGACGCTGCAGACCATTCAACAAACTTATGAAGAAAGGTCTCTCTTTTATCTGGAATGATGAATGTCAGAAAGCATTCGATGATATAAAACAATATCTAATGAGCCCTCCAGTATTGGTACCTCCCGTCTCAGGAATACCGTTCCTCCTCTATACTCGAGCAATGAGTCATTCATTGGGTGCATTACTCGCTCAAAAGAATCAAAATGGCCATGAACAAGCCATTTATTATCTCAGCCGCACTATGAACGGAGCTGAACCTCGATATTCACCGGTTGAAAAAGAATGTCTAGCCTTGATGTTTGCTGTCCAAAAGACACGTCATTATATCATTGGCCAGACTATTCATGTCATCTCCAAGATCAATCCTATACGGATCATGATGAAGAAATCCAGTATTTTGAATTCTCGATTGGCTAACTGGAGAATCCTACTTGCTCAGTATGACATGCACTATATTCCTCAGAAATCAGTCAAAGGACAAGCTTTAGCTGATTTTCTGGCTGCTCACTCAATTCCAGAAAATTCAAAACTCTATGATGAAATCCTAGATGAAGTCCTAGATTCAAATCAAATTGCTGAAGAAGATCCTACTTGGCGTCTATTCTTTGATGGAGCATCAAGAATTGGTCCTAATGGCGATATTGTCGCTGGAGTTGGAATTGTTCTTGTATCGCCAGAAGGTCTTGCCATCCAAAGAGCTTATTCTCTCGATCAGCCGTGTTCAAACAATGTAGCTGAGTACAACGCATTACTTATTGGTCTTCAACTCGCTAAACATCTGAATATTCAACATTTGGAGGCGTATGGAGACTCTAAACTTATTATCAATCAGATCAGGGGTACTTATGAAGTTCGCCATTAAGATCTGGTTCCTTATCATAGAACGGCCATATCTATGGCCTCATCATTTAAAGAATTCTTCATTGAACATGTTAGACGAGCATGTAACACAGAAGCTGATGCCCTTGCTAATCTTGCAGCGGTGCTGGCTATCCCAATCAGACGGCAACAAATGATTGTTGTTCGTAATCGAGAATTATTTCATCTTGAAAATAACCTGACTCTAGGACTTCCAGTTGACATTGAAGAATCAACATCTCATGACGTCAATACAACAAGAGGATTTGGATTCAGTCGTAAATCGATATCATCTTCATCCGATTCCAGCATGGAATTCATCTTCAGTAACTCGACTGAGGATCAGAATACGGATAAAGATTGGAGACTTCCTTTCTTAGATCTCGTATTATATGATATTCTTCCGGATGATCCGAGTGAGACAGCATCTATCAGACGACGATCACTCAGATTCTATTACAATCATACAACAAAGACCTTATATCGTCGAGCTTATAATGGTTTACTCCTTCGGTGCATTGCCGGTGATGAAGCCCAACAAGTTATTCGTGAAGCACATGATGGAATTTGTGGAGCGCATCAACCTGGGCCAAAACTTCAAGACCGTATTCGACGGATGGGTTATTATTGGCCAACTATGGTATCAGATGCCATTGAATATGCAAGGAAATGCAAAGCTTGCCAAATCCATACGGATTTTATACATCAACCTTCAGAATTTCTACATCCGACGGCAGCATCATGGCCCTTCGAAGCTTGGGGCATGGACATTGTCGGCCCGATCAATCCACCGTCATCTAAAGGTCATCGGTTCATTCTCGCAATAACTGATTACTTCTTCAAATGGGCCGAAGCCATTCCTTTATCTGAAGTTAAGACGTCTAATGTCATCAGCTTTATTAAGCACCACGTCATCTACAGATTTGGTGTTCCTCGACGCATTGTTCATGATAACGGACCACAGTTCGTCAGCCAGAAATTTACTCGATTCTGTGACGATCACCGGATCAATAATGTTGCTTCTACCGCATATAATCCAGCAGCTAACGGATTAGCAGAAGCTTTCAACAAGACTATCATCAAACTCCTAAAGAAGTTTGTCTCCACTAACAAACGTAATTGGAGTGACAAGCTCGGGAAATGCTTGTGGGCTTATCGCACTACAGTCCGTAATGCTACTAAGTGTACACCTTTCTCTCTGGTATACGGATCTGAGGCTGTTCTCCCATTAGAGATTCAAATTCTTTCTTTAAGGATAGCAATCGCTAATGAACTCACTGCTGAAAATAATGATCGTCTTCGACTTCAAGAATTGGGGGCTCTGGATGAAAAGCGGTTATCTGCTCAACAGAATATTGAATTCTATCAAGCTAGAATTTCAAGGGCTTTTAACAAGAAAGTCAGAATTCGAACATTTCAGAAAGAAGAACTTGTGCTTACTGTCAGACGCCCGATGACTGTGACACACATGAGTAAGGGCAAGTTTGATGCAAAATGGGAAGGTCCATTCATTGTCAATAAGATCTTTTCTAATGGGGCTTATCAACTCACTACTCTAGATGGTAAAGCCACTATGATGCCCATCAACGGCAAATTCTTGAAGAAGTACTACGTCTAATATTTCTATCAAGATTGTCCTCCCATCATTCTCCAGCTGTTTCATTGTTCTTTCCGAAGAATCATTCTGATATCTATTATCCCCAATGGAGATAGGTATTCTACTTTGTATCGTTTTCTCAACAAATTTGATATCCAGAAAATTATGTCCATATTACCTCTGAATTTTCTATCTCAATATCATATTTATGAAAATGATATTTAGTCTTTCTGATTTCTGAGTCAAAAGATCAATGAATAAAGGCAAAAAAATATAAAGTGGGAAGGATATATCGTAAACAAAGTTTCCTTAAACGGAGTTTATTTGAGACAAATTCCTCAAGAAAAAGAGTACATCATCATGGAAGATCACTGTAATCCCTTTCATATTTGGGACGAGGACCACATACATAATCAGCAAAAGAATTGAGTACATCTTTTCCTGACCGCACCAAGAATTGACAGGCAGCCAGCCTCATTGCTTCTTCTTCTTCGGTTTCTCCTGGTTCGACCAGGAAGTCCAGGATATCTTTCGGCGGCTTGGGAGTAGACGAGCTTTCGCCCATTTCCTTCTTCTGCGGAGGTGGATGTTCTTTAACACCTTCAGTAGCTTCGGGGATGACTTCAGCCTTCTTTATATTCTCTTCAGAAGACATTGTGGATAAAATGCGATCCTTCTACTCAAATATATGCTCTATTTATAGGCATATGGTTACAAGGATCGAAGGGACGTATTCTTTCCCGATATTTATTTCATCCATTCATTTCTCATATTCATCCGACGTTTCACATGTTCATTAATACTTGACGGTTCATCCGTTCATTTATTACATTCACTCGACAGTTCATCTGTTCATCATTTCCTAACGGTTCATCCGTTCATACATGAGAGTCATGCTCCTTTTGCGTGGAACACAGAGCTTCGTAAACACGAAGATGTAAAGTATGGCCGACCCTAAAGAGGGAGGCATACTTTATTAATATCCTTTGCCCTAAGAAGGGGGATATATTTTTGAAGTTTATTATTTTAAGATCCTAAAAAGTTCTATGTGGAGTTCATCTTCATCAAACTCGTCTTCAACAGTTCATGTTCTTCCATCACTTACGATGCATAGGAGCTTGCGGAACTTCCTGTCGAGGAAGTCTGTCAGTAGTGGCACGCGAAGAAGTTGCAGGGGCTTTCCCCTTGGCCTGAGCATCAGCTTTCTTGGGAGCCATTTCGGCTGAGAAAGGAGAAGAAGAAGTCGGGGAAGAAGGAGTTCGTCGGCGAAGATGAAGTTCTCTTCTGTGGGTTCTCTCTTTCAAAAGCAAGTAAAGAAGGAAAGAAGTAATCTATGGCTTATTTATAGGCTCATTCTAAACGGCCCATCATGATTCGTCTCGATTTAGGAGCTTGATACGGGATCCTAACTGCACAGAATCCCAACAGTCCAATCATTTAGGGATAAATATCTCTTTAAAGTCATCTCAGCGTGACTGATTTCATTTCATCATCTCTATTTCAAAGTATTTCGAAAATATTTTATCATTTTTCGAAAACTTTGAAGGGGGTTTTGTAGGCCTCAAAAATGAAGTCACGCTGAGTTGATCAGAACAAGTCACGCAGAGTGATCCGAGAAGCAGCACAAAAGATATGCTAAGTTCTGCCTGGCCATCTCCTTTAGAAGTCATGCAGAGACAGCTCAGCCATACGTCAGAATCATAATGACTGACAACACAACAGTCGAGAAACGTCTCCTCGTATGCCACGTATGCACAGAACTCGAGAGATCACAGCCGTCTTTTGCGTGATTTTCGAAATCTTCCTTAGCAAGACTCACTCTTCACCAAGTTGGTATGACTTTGGGTCTTATCTTCATTTAATGCGGCTGACAATATAATCAATGTCAGATATTTTGTGCCAGACGAAGCGTGCCAAATCAAGACAGCTGGCGGTTTGCGTGGATTCTGAACCTTCTCCTTCCTCAAAACATTGCGTGACTTTTGAGTTATTCTTCTTCAAAGCTTGCGTAGATTTCGCCTTCAACGAGTCTGCGTCAATGAATCTGCGTGGATTTTTGCCTTCAGCAAGTCAGCGTGGATTTCATTTCAACTGGAGTACGTGGCAGCCATGCCACCGATCTCTCTCTCGCGTGCCCAGTAACTTGCACACGACCCATGCACTGATGCCATGTGTCCAACAGTTACGGGCCACGTCCAGTAACTACTCACTAACCCTGCGTGTATTTAGAGTCTGCGTGACTTTTCAAGTGCACCAGTGGTGAGGTAGTTATCTTTTCAGTTATTATTTTTGACTCTATAACTAGAGTTCTTTTTTTTCTCATTTATTGTAAAGATACATTGATATCTACTGTCAAAATTTTGAGAGCTTTTCTTCTTCGCATAGTCCAAGGGATAAAGCGATCGTCTTCTAGATCGGATTCCTACAGTTGTAATTTTCCCAGAAACACAACAAATAAAGAGAATTTCTTTATGGAAAACACCCTCAATCCAAATATCTCATACAGAAACAAGGGTATAATCTGGAGACGATGCCAGGATTGAACTATGGCACTGGGCGACGGTCACCCTTGAAGCCACCAGTCCCGGCGGGCAAACCACGAAACTATTATAACAAAACTCGATGCGGGTTAGGGTATGTAACGCCTACTACGACCCCTGAAAGTTCAGATAAAGAATGCGACTGGCAGTCACATTCAACCGAATCACCAACTTCTGACTCAGATACCAGCATCGGGGATGTATTCAGACAAGTCATGTCAGTCAACAAGGCATTTGCCGACGCTTACGAGGAAGACGAAGACATCCCCGAAATCCTCGAGCTAGAGCCATGGGCCCAGCAATTAGACGCACAATGGGAAAAGCGGTTCGAACTGAGAGAACCTCCTACTGAAGATGAGGTCATACAAGTGGATCTCGACAGCGAATCTTCTCCAAAACCGATCTTCATCAGTAAAAGCCTAACTGACGAAGAACGGGAGTCGCTGTTAGAACTTGTCAGAGAGTACATTGATGTGTTTGTCTGGAGCTATGAAGACATGCCAGGGTTAAATCCTGACATCGCTCTTCACAAACTTAACATTCGATCAGACGCGAAGCCGGTCAAGCAACAGCAGCGACGCTTCCGTCCAGGCATCATGGATGCAATCAAAGCTGAAGTCAACAAATTGATAGCCAGCGGTTTCATTCGTGAGGAGGAACATCCCGAATGGGTCGCCAATATAGTACCCGTCCTCAAGAAGAATGGAAAGATTCGAATCTGCATCGACTTTCGCAACCTGAACGAGGCATGCCCCAAAGATGAATTTTCCCTTCCTATCACAGATATCATGATCGACAACACCTGCGGCTTCGAACGCATGTCATTCATGGATGGCTTCTCGGGGTATAATCAGATCAAAATATCTCCTGACGACGAAAAGCATACATCATTCCGAACACCGATTGGCACGTACTATTACACAGTCATGCCTTTCGGTTTAAAGAATGCTGGCGCCACATATCAAAGAGCTATGAGCATCATCTTCAGAGACCACTTACGCAAGACGGTGGAGTGCTATGTTGAGGATATAGCCGTCAAAAGCCGTAGCAAAGGAGACCATCTACAGGATCTAAGGACGGTGTTCGACCTAATGCGAACGCACAATTTGAAAATGAACCCTACAAAGTCCTTCCTAGGCGTATCCAGCGGGAAGTTCTTAGGCTTCATCATCACTGCAAAGGGTATCCATGTAGACCCTAAAAAGACAAAAGCAATCATGGAGGTGGGTCCCCCTAGAAATCTTCGCGAACTTAGAGGCCTTCAAGGAAGGTTAGCTTACATCAGAAGGTTCATTTCCAACCTCTCCGGGCGATGCCGACCATTCACGTACCTCATGAAGAAAGGAGTCTCATTCGTATGGGACGAGGAATGCCAGCGTGCTTTCGATAGCATCAAAGAATATCTGTCAAAGCCTCCGGTCTTGGTAGCCCCAGTCCCTGGAAAACTATTCCTGCTCTATGTACGAGCAATGGAACATTCCCTCGGTGCTCTACTGGCACAGAACAATGATGCAGGCCATGAACAGGCCATATATTACCTCAGTCGAATGATGATTGGGCCAGAGCATCGATATACCGCTGTAGAGAAGGAATGCCTCGCCCTGGTGTTCGCCATTCAGAAAATGCGACACTATGTCACCGGACAAATGATACATGTGATCTCACGAGTCAACCCTCTAAGAGTCCTCATGACTAAACTAGGGACACTCAGCTCTCGACTCGCTACATGGGCAATATTGCTATCCCCTTATCATATGATCTTCGTCCCCTAAAAGGCAGTCAAAGGTCAAGCCATGGCAGATTTCTTAGCAGCCCATCCAGGCTCGAAGTCCTCCAGGATATACGAAGAGATTCCAGATGAGGTCGCCGACTCGTATACAACCTCTCACGAAAATATATGGCGAATGTTCTTCGACGGCGCTTTGAGGACCGGACCTAAAGGCAATATAGTCGTCGGAGTCGGGGTAGTGTTAATCTCTCCTTCCGGATTGGTGATTAACCGCGCTTATTCCCTCACTGAACCCTGCTCTAACAATGTGGCCGAGTACAACGCTCTGGTCATTGGCCTCCAACTTGCAAGAGAGCTGGGGGTAGAATACCTTGAAGCACACGGCGATTCCCAACTAATCGTCAATCAGATCCGGGGTTCGTACGAGGTCCGCCATGAAGACATGATCCCTTATCATCAAATAGCGATCAATATCATCTCGGCATTTGAGGGGTTCTTCATCGAGCACGTCCCCAGACTCCAAAATATTGAAGTCGATGCCCTAGCTGGTCTCGTCGCTTCCCTAGCAGTTCCGAATTATGATCGACAATCTGTAGAAGTGATAGGCCATAAACAGGTCTGTCCCAAAAACAATGTGCAATTCGTCGTAAGTTATTCCGCACAGACGATCGATGACGCCCCAGATTAGAGACAACCATTCATCGACTTCGTCGTTTACGACATCCTGCCTGAGAACCCAAAGGAAGCCACTTCCATCAGAAGGCGTTCTCTCAGATTCTTCTACGATACAGAGACGAAAATGCTGTATCGCCGCTCCTACGACGGATTACTGCTTCGGTGTCTGTCAAACGCAGAAGCCAAAGAAGCCGTACGAGAAGCCCATGACGGTGTCTGCGGGGCCCACCAGCCCGGCCCGAAACTGTAAGACCGCCTTCGCCGAATGGACTACAATTGGCCCACAATGGTGGCAGACGCGATAGATTATGCTAGAAAGTGCAAAGCTTGCCAAGTCCACGCGGACTTCATCTACCAACCATCCGAATTTTTACATCCGACGGTGGCGTCCTGGCCATTCGAAGCATGGGGAATGGACATCATTGGTCCAATCACCCCATCTTTCTCCCGAGGACATCGTTTCATACTTGCGATCACAGATTACTTCTCCAAATGGGCGGAAGCTGTCCCACTTGTAGAAGTTAAGACTTTAAATATGATCAGCTTCCTTAAGTATCACGTCATCTACCGCTTTGGACTACCCCGAAGGATCATCCATGATAATGGGCCGCAGTTTGCAAGCCATGCATTCTATCGGTTTTGCGATAAGCACCATATTTAGAATACCGCCTCGACGTCGTACAACCCGGCAGCAAATGGGTTAGCAGAGGCGTTCAACAAAACAATCATCAAACTTCTCAAGAAGTTTGTCTCCTCCAACAAACGTGACTGGAACGAGAAGCTCGGCGAGTGCTTATGGGCTTATCGCACCACGGTCCGAACAGCCACCGGAAATACACCATTCTTCCTGGTATACGGGAGTGAGGCAGTCCTCCCCTTGGAGACCCAGATCCCCTCACTACGTGTCGCCCTCACACATCAATTAACGACAGACGATAACTATCGACGTCGACTGCAAGAGTTAGAGGCCTTAGATGAAAAGCGCCTCCTAGCTCAGCAAAGGATCGAGCTATATCAAGCACGCATCTCAGGAGCCTTCAACAAGAAGGTCAAAATCATAACATTCCAGGTAGGCGATCTCGTCTTGACAGTCCGGAGGCCAATTGTCATGACTCACAAGACCGCCGGCAAATTCCAGCCAAAGTGGGAGGGCCCATTTATCATTGAGACGGTATTCTCCAACGGTGCTTACCACCTTGCAAAGCAAAACAGAGACTTGCTCATGTTGCCTGTCAACGGCAAGTTCCTGAAGAAATATTATGTCTAAACGACAATAGCTACAAAATCTTCGAGTCATGTACCCGCTGGTACCACTGAACTCACACCCACAACATTTCAGATTATTGAGTCATGTACTTGCTGGTGCCCCTGAACTCACCCCCACATTCCCTTCAGATTGTCGAGTCATGTACCCGCTGGTGCCGTTGGACTCACACTTTCTTAATATTCTAAATTATCGAGTTATGTACCCGCTGGTGCCTCTGAACTCACATTCCGGTCACTCTTTCAGATGGTAAGTCACGTATGATTATACCTCTAAACTTTCTTCCTGGAAGAGATCCTCCCTCATGATCCAATACTCGCACTCCCAGTGCACAAAAAAGGGTAATCGATCCACAAATTTCCGAAAACGGATACGTCCTCATTACCTCTGAGTCGTTTTCACTTCCACCAAAAACAAACCGCCCCTCACATAGAACTTCCATGTTCTCCTACCTCTGAGTCGTTCTATGTACCCCCTCTTCATTGAGCCCACTCCTGCCATGTCATCATTACCTCTGAGTGTGAAGGCTCCGTCGAAGAAACCTTCATGCTTGCCATGTCCACATTACCTCTGAGCAAGTATGTCGATCTCCTTTCGACCTATTATCTGTACCCACAACCGGAGTACGACAAGGATAATAGGTCCACAAATGTCCGCTGTTGACCACGAATACCTTTCGTAAAACCTCCCCTGCCATGTCCTCATTACCTCTGAGCAGGAAGATTCTACGGTAAAACCCTCATGCTTGCCATGTCCTCATAACCTCTGAGCAAATATGTTGGTTTTCCTTTTACCCTATTATCTGTATCCCGAACCAGGGTACGCCAAGGATAATAGGTCCACAAATATTCCTTTGTTAAGCTTCTTAGCATAAATCCACCACTCCACCATGCCCCGGGAGCCCAGCTGCTCTACGACATTCTTTTTTCCAACACCGAGAACGTCCATGACCACTTTGCCATGGCTGTTCCGGACATCCTGTCCATACTTGTTATCCGTACCTAAAACTAAGGTACGCCTAGGATGACAGGTCCACAAATAAATCCCCCAGCAAGTCCAATTCCACAGACGCCACAAGTACAAGAAAGAGATGATGAGTTGAAACATGCTCATTTATTCAAAATTCAACGTACTACTTCATTTGGGATCATATCCCTTACAGAAAAAAAAAAGAGAAAGCAAAGAAAACAGACAGCTGATCACTGCTCTGGGGCACATAACGCCCTGAGACGGTCCGTCAGCAAAACAACCGACCGTTCAAACCTCTGGGAGGCTCGACGCTCTGCCTCGTGGGTCAGCACTGCCTCATCCTCCAGATGAGCGTGAGCCTGCCAGTTATCCTCAAATTTCTTAAAGGCCCGCTCCAGGTTATTGGAAGATCGGAAAACCTTCTCGGCCTCCCGAACGATCGACTCCTGCTCTGCCTGAGCAGCCTCCAGCTCTGACTCTAAGAAGGCCAGTTGCCTCTGGAGTCCAAGAATCCGCTCCATCGTATCAACAATTCCACGAGAAGCAGACTCTTCCCGAGCACGGCAAGCCTGACTCCTACGACCCAGCTGGTCATACAAAGCGGAGAACTTATCAAGGTCCCCCCGTACAACTAGCCCAGCAGTATCTCGGGCTAGCTTAATCCGATCCCGAGCAGCAATGAGGAAGCCCCGCTCTCGCTCAATCGCAGCAGGCAAGCCCGCCTGTCGTATCGCCAGTAGTTGGGTCACTAGCTGATCAGCTTCTGTCAGCTTAGGTTCCAGCAGTACAGCCAATCCTACCCTGCCAGGAAGGGACTTCAAGGTTGCAATCTGACCCCGAGCGCACTGGAGAGATAGAGAAAATGGGGTCCCCCGTCCTTTGGCAGCGTCTACGCCCCTTTTTAAATGACGATAGAAGCTGTCAACCACGTCCTGTGTCACCTCGTCCAGAGTCTTCGTGGAGGCAGGTGTCAATGGGAGTGTGGCGGGCAGCACCGAAGAAGACGCAACAGAATCCGCCGCTCCTGCTACGAGAGAAACCAGTTTCGCACGGAAGGACGCTTGAACAGCGGCCAACTCCTCTTCGGCATCCTACAAAATTTGAATACTCGGCAGGGTCGAGAGGTCGGTCTCCGGAGCCGTATAATCTGCAGAGGATGAGGCGGAGACCATCGTCAATCCCATTCCCGTTGGCCTGGAGCTGGCAGGAGGCTCCTCGACATGGGACGGCAAAGAAGAGGGAACGCTCCTTTCTCCCATATCACGGCAGGCCGAGCCTTCCCCAAGAACATCCACGGTGGGAAATAAAGGGTCAGGACCTGCAGGGACAAGGCAACCATGAATCGATTTGACCTGGAGGATATGTTGATAGAGCAAATAAGCTCCTTCACGAGTCAATATCTAGCTTATCTTACCAGTAGAGGAGTGTGAAGGCCGAGGTTCGCCTGCAGCCACCGTAGCCCCTTCACCAACAGCCCCCGAGTCAGGTACAATAGACTCCTCCGCCCTTGCATCCTCGGGAGGGGGCACACCGAGATCAGCATCGTACTGCTGAAGATCAGCGGTTTCAGGGACGGGTCCAAGGAAACCTTCGTCACCCCGGGCCGAGGTTTCAGCAACCTGGGAGCTTCCAGCCACCGCTGAGAGAGCACCCGCAGAAAGGATCGCGGCGCACACGCCGCTAATCAAAGCAGCAAGGGCCGGATCAGCTCCAAGGGAAAGAGACGGTTCAGGAAAGGACGGTTCACCAGACATCTACAAAGAAAAGTAATTAAGTCATATCTTCGGAAAGGAAAAAAACTACAACAAAGAGAAGGCTCCGACTTACCTCTGGAATACCGTCTACATCCTCACCCTTCTCCGTGATAAGCAGTCTACGGGGACCGACCGCCGCTCTCTTTACAGAAAAAGTTACCCCTCTGCCAGTAGACTCATGCCTGCCTCGCTTACGTGAGGGACCAGGCATGACGGGCGGTAGTTCTACCCGTACCGTCTCCGACACAGATGGCAACTGGTCCACTGCTTCATCAAATACAGCCGACGGTTGATCTATCATCATCTCACCTGCCATGATGGGAGGCTGACCCGCCATTGTCACATCACCCGAAGAAAGGGAGTCCTCGTCGTCCCGCTCGTTGTCTTCCTCAATTGTGTTGAAGGACTCGGAATCGGGCGAAGGAACTCTATTCGTCCCTTTCTTCTTTGGTCTCGACGTCGTAGCCTTCTCCGCCAGGCGAGTGTCCACAATGAAGCTAGTCCTCGAGTCAAAATCGAGGGGAGGAGGATTCGCCATAACATGATATAGGGCCGCCATATGCAGGATTTTCCCCATCACGTTTGCGGCAGGAACCAAGAAGCTAGTCCGAGTATGACAGGTGTTATAGTAGCTCCATGCCCTAACACCGTCAAGAATGCTACCTACAAATCCCAGGTGAGAACTGGGGCGCCCGAGGAATAGCTGACTATACCCAAATTGACGGGCAAACCTACTAGGCAAGTAGGGCTCCAAATACACAATATTGCGATTCCGGTAAACTAGATGCGCCGGGCGAATGTTACGCAGCCAGAAACGCATCTTTTCAGGCAAGAAATGAGGAGGTCCAACCCCATCAACATGAACACTCCTCACCTCTTGATCGATGAAACGAGGAACGGATACGAAGAAGTTATACCCGTCCACTCTCGCCAGTATCCTCCGATACGCCGGCATGATACTATATTCCCAAGGCTGATGGTGATACTTGAAAAAAAACGCATCGTCATCTGTAACGCCATCTCCTGTTCCAGGTCTCATCAAGGACTGATAATGTAGCAACAGCCATCCCAGTAAGTAATGATAAGGTAATTCTACACGTTCAAAGTCTATTGCCACGTCACGAGCAATGACCTTGGACGAGAAGACGCGGAGACCATGCTGAATACTGCACACCATGGCAGGAAGAAGAGCCAACCTGACCCCAAAGGCCAACTTCACGGCAGGAAGAATGAAGTGGCGACTGATCCTCTCAATAGAACATGCCCCTCCTGAGACCACGCAGTTGCGCAACCATACCATTAGAAACTCGGCCAAGAGTGCCTTCTCTGACAGCCGCCGAGTACCATAACAAAAGTAGCTGAAGGAGTCAATCTGGCTCCCGAACCGGTCACTTTTGGACTTCGACCTCCTAGCGGTCGACACCAAGTCCTCTACTTCCCTAGGAGTCAGACGGTCTCGGGAAGTAACCCGGCCAGCCGCACTGAATTTGAAGAGGTACGAGACCCAAGATTTAGTATGGGAAGAGTCCCCTTCCGAGCTGTCATTTTTCTGGATAGTCGTTCGGTGACAGGTGCTATGATGGCACAATAGTTCTTGATACACGGCGACGAAACCAGGGAATCGTCGATCCAAATCTTGGAGCTCCTCATTAGTCGGAGTGTACACCTCGAAGGGTTCATCCCCCCAGGGGAGCTTGGAGACAGCATACATCTCGTGAAGAGCAAGCCCCAATTCTCCGACAGAGGTGAAAAAGGTCCCCGTCCGATGATTGTACATCTCCATAAGGGCCATGAATAGTGGCTTATTAACGGGCAACCCATGGCTGGTCCCCCGGATAGCATCATAAAGGTTGACTCCTCGTAAAAATTCTTCGTACTTCCGTAGAATCCATGAGGTCAGATTAGCCCACGGGGGAATGGGGCGTAACCAGCTCGGCAGTACCAACCTGCCAACAGGATTGGATCTTTTGCGAGCAAGCTGATTCAGGAAGGTATCAGCCTGGGAGAATAAAAAATTAGGACCGGGGTGTTGATGAAGGTACCCGGAACTAACCCCATTACGGACCGACTGGCCGGATCTTTGACCACGCGCACTGACCCAGTGGCTCGGTTAGAACGGATGTTACCCACAAATATCCCCGGTCGGGTTGGAGTGAGGGTGTCCGGCATTTGCCTATCCAGAACGATCATATTAAACCACTCAAAAGGGAAATGGCGCTTCATAATAGGGATATGAATTGGCATCCCGTCCAGGTCAAAATCCCAACTCTCGGAAACATCCAGCACTCGAGAGTTTTCTACGACCAACACATCCCCAAAGAGGAAGACCGGTTTCAGATACTTCCCATCAGACTGCCCGGAGCTTATCATGTCACCAAGGAATTGAAAAGATTGAACCATGATAGCATTTAGTCGCTCCAAAGGTTCGTCAACAAGTAGCTGTTCGGACACTTGACAAACTAAGTCATTCCGATGTACGCCCGATGCAAACTGACGCGAGCCTACCATAAGTTCCTCCGCAGGATTCACGGGCAGATTCACTGAAGAAAAGGCAAAAGAAATAAGTCAAAAAGATAGCTGAAACACAAAACTACATGATGCTTATGCGGCTCAGTATAGCCTCATGCGGCTCGGTTTAAAAAGGGTTTGTACAGATTAGTCCAAAAGAGCTTATGCGGCTCAGTTTGAAAGAGCCCATGCGGTCCAGTACGAATAAGCTGATACGGTTCCGTTCGAAAGGAACTCATGCGGCTCAGTACGGAGGAATTTATACGGTTCGAAGGGAGTGTATGCGAATATGGTCCGATTTGAATAAGCTTATTCGGCTCGAAAAAGCTTATACGGCCCTGCGAGGATGAGCTTATGCGGTCCAGCGAGGATGAGCTTATGCGGTTCAGTTTGAAATGTGCTTAAACGGCTCAGTTTGAAAGAGCTCATACGGTCCAAATCCTGATGAGCTTATGCGGCCTTGATAAAGAAGTAGTTATGTAACCACTTTCATGCGGCTCAAACCTGGGTCATACCCCATACGGCCCGAGCATGAGTCGGACACACAGCATGCTTTGGAATATAGGCTCGCACATAAAATATGCGGCATAGCCATGGCGGTTCATATTAAGGAATCCTACCAGCAATAGGCGGGTGGACGTCGGAGTGAAAAGCAGGCACGCCAGCCGACGGAGGAGCCGCCATATTTGCCGCGCAGTCGATGAAGACGCGGCCTTCTTGCCCTTCGCTGCCGCAGAAGATGATGCGGCCTTCTTGCCCGTAGCAGCAGCGACCTTCTTGGAAGCCATTGTCGATCGTTGAAGGAAGAAGACGAAGAGCAAAGTCGACAACAGGGAATTCGAGCAAAGAGAGAAGGTAAAGAAACCCCCAAGAGACTAAAAGACTCTTATTTATAGACGAAAGAGACCCATGAAATGAACAAACGTCTCGGATTACGCCTCGAATTACGCGCTACTTCAAAAGATAAAGGCAAAAATGCTTCGGTCAAGGCAAAACCGACCCTTGGGATCCTCCCCCAAAAGACGGCGTTAAATCAAAATGAATCAAGAGCATTTAATGAAGATTTGCACACGTAGTCAGGATATGTGCCAAAGAGCCTATGCGGCCAGATGAGTCTATGCGGCTGAGACACTTATGCGGCATGAGCGGGGCCATGCTTCTTATTCAAAGTGTTTCAATTTTGCAAATTGAAAACTTTGAAGGGGGTCCTGTAGAAGCATGGAAAATATCAGAGTAATGGTCCATGCGGCTCTAGGAAGAAGCCCATGCGGCTCATACAGGAGCTGCCTTATGCAATTCAAAGAAGACTCTCAGTCTCATGCGGCTCGGGAGTGTATGCGGTTCAGCAGGACTATGCGGCCCGATCGACGCCACATCCCCCCTTGGGATCCTTCCCTACAGCTGGCCATTTGAGTAGTGGCCTCATTTAATGCCCTGACACGACTCGACAACCATGACGGCTCTGACATAAAGCGTCATAATGGTTCTGCCATAATGACAGACTCTTCGGGAAAAGAAGAAAATCTCTGACCCGATCCGACAGAGGTCCTAGATTGCCACGTGGCACGTCTCATGCGGCTTAAATAAGAACAGCTTTATGCGGCTTACTAAGAAGTCACCCTATATGGCCAGCAGAAATCAGCCATATACGGCCCACCGAGAGCCCAGTCCCTGCGGCTCAATACAACGCTAGCCTATGCGGCTCGTAGAGATTATGCATATGCGGCTCATTGAGAGTTCATCCCCTGCGGCTCAATAAGGCGTTGTCCTATGCGGCTCATGAAGATTACCTCCCTGCGGTTCAAGTCTAGCCTATCCTATACGGCTCTGGCAGGCCCCACAATTAAAACACGTGGCATCGGATCAATCAAAGATTTAACCAAATCTCAACAAATATATTTGATGTCATCATCATAATTACCGAGATCAAGGCATATCATTTATCATAAAGCCAATAGGACACGTGGCGAGCAATCGGACATTGGTATAATCCATCATGAAGATTTAAAACAGTTAACATTAATTGCTCACAAGATTCGGTGCTATCCGCATTAATGGCCTAGATTCATTGTAATCAGGATCAAGGGTTCAGATAGATTGAAGGAGCGCCGACATTCCAAACAAATGATCACTAGCAAACCCTAATGATCATACCCCACTCTTATAAATAGCCATCATCATTTCTCTGCAAAACCTCCAGCAACAAAAGAATAAAAAAAAATACAGAGTCAGAGAGGAGAAAATACATAGAGAGAGAGAGAAGCCAGGAGAGCAACAGAGGAGCAAAAAGAGCATTTCTTCGTCAACGCCAACCATCTTTTCACAAGGAGCCAAGGCTGCATACCGATCGTCCAAGGAGTAAGGCAGGGCTGTCGTCGCCTTCCCGAGCCTCTATCGTCACCCCCAGAATCTAAAATAAACAATTGTACTTAGATTGATGTACCTAGGTTTTCGTCCCTAGGCTTTCTTTGTACAAGCGAGTTTGTATTGTGAGTCTAAGTTCAGTCCTCCGATAATTGTTCTGTACTTTTACAATCAATGGCAAACAACAGTATTCCTTTCTCATGCACCCTGTGGACGGAGAATGGGGCACAATGTAGGAGCGTGACACTACAATCGTTGCCTCCCTACTCGAAGGTCCACCGTCTGCAACGGCCTTCTCCAAAATGGCAACTTTGGTCTTGAGTTCTTCACAACTCTCGACCATGGTCTTTAGCTCCTCGTAGTCTTGGACCTTCCTACACAGGTTCTCAATATCCTCACGATGCCCATTGAGCTTCTCCTCAAGTGCGGATCGGATATCTTGAAATTGCTCCCGAAAGATTGCCATGGATGAAATAACGTTGCTCTCCAGCCCATCGAAGTACTCTTCTAGTCTCGTGTTGTCCTACTCCATAAAGCCCATATGCATCACCATGTCCCTCGAACCCATTTTTAAGACTCCAATATGCTCGTTAAGATCGACAAGGCTACGCTCCATCGTGGACTCCTTGTACTTGTCCCTCTTATGCGTCTCAACAAGATCGGCAAGGCTACGCTCCATCCTAGGAAAATGTCCTTCCTAAGGGCGTTTTCCTCTTATTTATATATATATATATTTTCCTGTTTGATTGCAGTGGATGGGATATGTGGATGGGATAGATAAGTGTTTATGGGATAAGTAATGTGGGTTGCTGGGTGAAAGGTTTAAATAGGATAGCTAATGTTAACTTCCTATGATAGAAGATAGCTAACGTTCACCTAGATAGTTTCGAAACGGTAAATTATTTATCTTATATAGTAATATCCGAAAGAGGAAAGGCTCTCATTCACTTCTTCTTCTTTTTTCATTTCTTCTCTTTCTTCTATTGTAGACAGAAGTTCTTCTTTCAGCATATTTTTCTATATTATTCTTCAGAAGCTGCTCTCAACCTTTATTTTCAGTATCCATTTATAAGCTACAAGTTTGTGATAATGGATCAAAATTTAACAATAATTTGCTACCGTGGAGGTATACTACATGAATTATCTTATCAAAGAGGTAGTACTCATCTTATTTTTATTTATTATAACATCACATTAGCTAGTTTATGTAATATTATTAGTGATCATTTTTTTATTAGTTATGAATTTATAATAAGGTAGTTTTTTACAGATACTTTTTTAATAGTAGATAGTGAAGAAGCATGGAATTTTGTTGTTCAAAATTGTTTAGGTTCATCTTGTATTAAAATTTACATTAATCCCTCAGTATCAAATACTAGCACAAATATTATTTCTAGTAGTCAACCTTTCTGTAATAACCAAGATCAATTTGGTGCCGATCCTAGCGCTATAAACCAAATTGAATAGAACGTTGACACTGAAAATAGGAATTTTGACAATGAAAATAGTGATGATTTAGTTGAAGATTTAGATTATTATTTTTCAAATGATGATAATTTAGATACTTCCATTTCCAAATTATTTGTTGGTAAATTATTTAATTCTCGTTATGAATTTAGAAATTTTATTAGTGACCTAGCAATTAGATATAACTTTAGTTGTTCATCTAAACATAATAATCCCTATAGAATTTATAAATATGTTCAACCAATAATATAAATATACCTGTATAAGTGTTAGACATTCAAAAATATTTTTTACTGTTTTACCACTTGAAACCTTAGTCACAAATGATGTCATCGCGTGGTATAAATGTGCTAATACTACTGTACCCCATGGGTACTTTGTGCGTGTACCCAAATCTTCCAAATATGGTAGGAGTCGGATGTTGATCATATTTTTTGTTGCGCCAAAAAATAATAATGCACCGCATAGACACAACAAATAAGTTCTTGTACAACAAATCACCTGAACATTAACAACAAATAAACCCTTGATATCAACTATATTAAATAGAAATTAAAGATAATTACTATAGAAAAATACCTGTGAATCATCGACAACAACTGTCGTATCGCCGATGCGATAAAGATACATAAAAGTGGACCGGAGCCAAATGAGTCTGGCAGTGCTCCGACCTCCTGTTCGATGTAACAAAAGGTTGAATCAAGTTTTTGCTTTATTAAACGTATAAGCTATCTGTGTACAAAGAAGGAAGTCCTAAACAGGATATTCCAAGTACAGATAGAAAAGGTTTCTGGGAAAGTGGGACAATAGAGATCGAAAGTTGTAGCGGCTTCTTTACTCCGTTGACAATCTGACGACGAATCAACTTTGCTATGGCTCTCTGGCACCTTTGATGGGACTCTGGGGTCACCGATCAACAGGCTTTCTAGAAGAGAAGATCCCTTGAAGATGGTTGGTTAGTTATTTGGTTGATCGGTGGATGAGGGTGGTCGACTCTTCGTGGATAGAGATTGCTGATCCTTTGAAGATTGTCGATTGTCAATGTTCCCTCTGTCTTTTGATTGATGCTTTTATGGAAGAAGAACTCCTTCTATTTATAGAGAACCAAGCTCATATGCGATGTGCATTAGGGTTCCTGAGATATGAAAGAATATGTCGTTATTGTACGATGCGGGCTTCTGCGATGCTGACACGTGGTGGACATCGAGATTTCCCTCAAACGAGATCTCTGTTGGTTATAAACATAACCGAAGGAGGTAACACGTGGCGTATGCCTATTTGCTTGCTCGGATACAGCCGAGTAAATCTTGGAAGTTTATCCTAGATTTGGAGTCTAATTGATCCTCGTCTAAGATTTAAATCAATATAATATGATATCAATCATGATTTAATCTCAATCTTCTCTGCAAGAGGTGATTTAAACAAACCAATTGGGGTAGACCCATGCTTCTTGTGCCTCTAGTGAGGACTAAGTATTATTGTGCTTCTAGGGCGATGAGTAGACCGTGCTTCTGGATACGACAGAACCTCTGTACTTTCAGGCGATGAGTGGACTCAGCTTCGAATGACAATAAGACTTCTGTGCATATAGAGCAACTTAAGAAGCGGTATTTCGGGCTACCGGAGTCACTTTGCTGTAGGCGACAAGTAGGCTCGTGCTTCAGGTTGGCAAGGTTACTGTGCTTTTGGAGCAACATGCTGACTTGCATTGGTTGCGATGAAAGTTTCCAAGTCTCTTATGGAGAAGTGATTTAAGCTTTTGAACCAGAGCAAATGACTGTATCGTAGGAATGGAGATGGTGTGAGCATATCACCATCTTGCGCCTGATGCAGACGCATGTAAGTAGCTGCGCCTCTGAACAGTGAAGGCGTTGGCTGTGAAGGGAAAGGTATGACACCCTTGCACGTTTGAGATTGGTGCAGGCAGGTAGCTGTGCCTCTGGAGTGAAGACACTGGCTTCTGAAGTAAAAGAAGGGGAGAGGGCCTACCACCATCTTGCTTCTGAGGTTGGCGCAGGCAGGTGGCTATGCCTCTTGCTTGAAGGCTCTGGCTTCTTCAAAGTGCTGAGTAACTAGTACGCTTTTGAGAGGCTGCACCCACAAGAAAGTCAGAACATGCTTCAATGAGATCAATCTTCCAGCGTGCTTGTCGAGAAGAAGGAAGGCTGCACTTCGATAAAGACTACATCCCTTGTAGATCCCTCTCGGCTCTGTCGAATCTGTACTGGATCCTTTGTAGAAGAACAGAATTAGTCCCTTGTGTATAGTCCTGATGTGTCTGTACTAGACTTTGATAGACATGACAATAAAGGGACTTCTCTCTATATCTTTTATTTTGACTTTTTAGCATTGAGTCTCAGTCTTTTGTATCTTCTGTGCTTTGGCGAAAGGATGTCTTCAGCTGAGATTTTTCATGCTACTATAAGACCCCCTTCAAAGTGTCCCGAACTTGAGTCAAGCTCGAGATATTTTGAATAGAAGCATGAATACGTGTCAGGACTGTACGAGCTAGGTGATGGCTGGTGTCACGCCTAGCTCTTAGCATTAATTGTCCTGAGTCATCGTTTCAGAGCATGGGCTCCTGATGGCTTACTTTTAACCAGGAAGTAATTGGCTTCGTCACCACCTCGCCCGTGCTATTGAGAGCTTGTACCGTAATTTTAGCTCTCTTTTTCGGCTTCTGTGTATGTAACTACGAAGAGTCTGTAATAGGTCTTTGTAGCCACATGTTTTTATATGTAGAAGCTTTCTTGTTTCCTTTGCTTTTGTCTTCAGAATAAAGAGGGAATCTTCATAATGGATTTGCCTAACCAGAGGTAATATGGACGTGGTAGGCTTGATCTTTGTCGGGGTATAGAACAACAATCCAAAGGCAATATGGATGTGAACTATTTTCTAGACCGCCGGGATAATCATAGAACTGATGCAAGAAGAACGACTACTCAGAGATAATATGGACATGGTAGTCGAATCTTCCAGGCGTAGAGGAGCAATCCAGAGGTAATGTGGACGTGAAGTATTTTATCTACTTAAGAGAATATATAGGAGGGAGGAAGAGAGATCCCCTTACCAGAACTCATGGGCACCATTTTCAGGAGATGTGGGTGCCTATGTTGGTTCTGTCTTCAGACGTAACACTTCTTTAGGAACTTGTCGTTGATGGGCATCATTAACAAGTCACCGTTAGGCTTAGCTAGCCGATAAGCACCATTGGAGTATATTGTTTCTATGACAAACGGTCCTTCCCACTTAGGCTCGAACTTTTCAGCCGTCTTGTAGGTTATCACTATCGGTCTCGTACTGCCAAGACGAGGTCGCCCACCTGGTAGGATCTTTCGTGGACCTTTTTATTGAAGGCCCAAGAGATACGAGCTTGGTAAAGCTTAATCATTTGCTGCACGAGCAAGCGCTTTTCATCCAGTGCTTCTAACTATTCTAACCGCCTACGCTGATTGTCTTTGATGGTTAACTGATTAGTGATCATGTTAGCAGACAAAATATTCTTAAAGGCTTGACCCATGCTGGTATCAGAGTCCCAAGTTGAGGAGTCAGAAGAGTGTGAGTTCCTCAAGACTTCTTCTTCTGAATCTTCTGAGGTGATCGTAGGTGTAACGTACCCCAGCCCTCGACGAGTATGTTGGTAGTAGTTTTTAGCTTTTTCCTTCGGAGCGCGAATCCATAAGGAAAGACGTCGGCCTTTGCCATAATTGAGCCCCTTGTTGCTATTCAGATCGTAGCCTATCTTCTGGATAAGTTTTTTAGCCTGCACCGTGTGGCGGTAGAACAGCATTTTGCTGCTGTCGAGGTCTGGGTCTTCATGAGTTATTCGCTGCGGATGCTCCAATCGACCGAATATGATGGGTTCCTTTTCTTTTTTCCTGGCTGGAACTATGAAGTACGTGCCCCAGACAGGGACAACTCGGCTCACATGGTTGGCAGTTGTCACTTGTATCTGTAGTTTACACAGAGAACTATCCAAGAAATATTTGGTGTTCCAGCATGCACCAGAGTAGTTCGATGACAACTTTCTGTTAATGAAGTGGGATATCTTGTCCCAAGGGATTACATCATCGAAATAGTGGGCATCTGTGTTGGCGCAGACGTAATCTTCTAGCTCTTTGTTAGTGGGGATAGAACTGCTGCTAGAGGAGAAGGAGGACGCCTCACTTTCAGCTTGACCACCAAAGGAATTATAGTCGGATGCTCCTGCGCCTTCATGGTCGACTTTGGGGACCTCCGGGGTAACCTTATTCGTATAGGCTCCTAACCATCTTCCCTCATCATTGGAAGCGAAGGTGGAGCTTTGCCCCGAAGCTTAACAACAAGAGGCGCTGACACCTTGGGAGGCCTCCCTTTCAGTCGAACCTTTAAGGTTCTTCGGCCACTGCTGCACTTTCTGAAGTTGTCTCTGTCTCTTCGTCAGCATCATTGCTGTCATCCCAGGGGACTGATCTGTACAGATCGGCGTCCGTACAGTAGGCTTCAAGTCCTCAGAACGGGTCGATATCAGCAAACTCTATTTTGGTGGTCCCGTCGCTAGCCACAAACTTCATACACTGATGTAGGGTGAAAGGGACAATCATGTACTCATGGATCTATGGTCGTCCCAGTAGCATGTTGTAGTTTATGTCTGCATCAATGACATAGCAAGTCACTTCAGTATGAAGGTCGTCGATCTGACATTTCAGGCAAATTTTGCCCAGAGGCTCGCTCTTTTCCGCGTTGAAGCCACTGATTGTTGTCTTCGAGGCTGTTAATCGATGCATCGAAATCCCTAAAGTTTGAAGCAGGCCTCTTAGAATAATGCGCAAAGAGGAACCTGGGTCGATGTGGATGCGATCGACCTTAATGGCACCGACATATCCTGTATAGTACAGGGGGCGGTTGTGCCGGTTATTCTTTAGCAGCATGTATTTCTGGGTGAAAGTGATACTGGGAATCACTTCGACCACGCTATAGCAATATGGGCAAGCTGCAGGATCCATTTTTGGTGGCCGAACCTGGGTGACGAAGGACTCGGCGATCTGTAAAGCTTCACTGAGCGTATCTCAGATCTCCTTAGAGAGGCGGATGAGCTCGAAAAGTGATATTCTAGCCGGAGTATTATCCAGCTGTGCTAGAATATCGAAGTTGTACGGCTTGATAGGCCCTATTGTCGGATCCTTTCGAAGAGGTTTGTTGAAACGAACCTCCTTCTGTTTCTGCTTGTCCATGGTAGGGGCCCGGGATGGACTCTCCTCTGGTGCCTCAGGGATTGAGGTGGACCTGCTCCTGATATATCTGGGATAGGTGAAGTATTTGATGGAGACTCCTCATGGTCTGGAGCTTGGCTCTCCTCTTGCCTCTGTGCCGAGTGGGTGGTCGCCAAAGCATCATCGGTCGACGTCGAGACCATGCGGCGTGCCTTACTTTTCTTTCCATTGGCAGAAAGGGTCGTAGATGTCATCATGTCGGGAACTAAGTTAGGATGTATCCACATGACTTTGCCATGAGGCATGGAGAATGGGACGAGCCCTTGAGCGTTGTCCCGTGATGGCAGAAGGTTGACTACTTCCATCATCGCCTTTGGAATATGGATGACGCCATCTTGCACCTTTGTGGCTGGAAAACTTTCGAAATGGAGAGTAACAATGTTGGCCGTGATGGTCTTCTATTCGTAATCTAACGATATGATGTTGGCATTAATGAGGCGCTGAATTTGCCCCTTCAATACGTAGCAGTCTTGTATTGAGTGATGGACATACTGGTGACAATGGCAGTACTTGGGATGGTCCACCTTTTCTACCTCATCAGGATGCCTGGGTGTCGGGATGGACAGTTTGCCACTCTTCGTAAGCATTTCAAAAAGCTCCATCGTATCCTTCTCATTGAAGGAGTAAGTCTCCCTCGGCCTCTGCGCTTCCACGGACTTGGGGCTCACAGCTACTGAACCTTTAGAGATGTTGAGGGTCATAGCATGCTTGCCTTTTCCGTCTTTAGGGTTGTTGCTGGACGAGCGTCTCCTCTTGTCTTCGGGCACAGGAAAGTGTAGCCCCAGGAGCTGCGCATCTTGGGCTTTCCTTTGTGCGACATTCGCCTCTGTAATGATAGGCGTCCACTCCGTGCAGGAAGCACTGTGCCACAATTTTATAGCAGGCAGCATATTTTTATGGCAGGAGTCCATAAGCATAGGCTCGGGCATGCCTGATGGTAATCTGAGGGCTGCCTGGTGAAAGCACTCAATGTATGCGCGAACAGGCTCTTTCTCCTTCTGGACAATTTCTATGAGGGTCGACATGGTCATATCCATGCCTCATTCGTAGAATCGGTCCACGAACCGAGTCTTCAGGTCTTCAAATGACGAGATACAATCGGTCGGAAGACTGCAGAACCACCCATAGGCTACCCCTACAGGGCTCATATGAATATGTTGGACAGAAGGGCGTCATCCTTTGCCAGGTGCCCCGTTACAAAGGCAAAGTACCTCAAGTATTTTCGGAGAGACCCCTTCCCTTCATAAGGTGTAAGCGTCTGTGGATTATATTTGGGAGGATAGACGATGTTGTCCCACTCGACAGGGTATGGCTGCCGGATCCCCATCTTCCGGAGCGTTGCTTGCTTCTACTTAGCATCATGACGAGCATACAGCTCCTTGATGGCCTGCTATATACCGGTCGGCATTGCAAAGCCTGTAGCCGATGGAGTAGATAAGGATGGTCCTGCATGACTGGTAGTAGGCAACCTGCTGGATTCGTCATTGGTTAGCGGATCATGCGCAGGTATAGAGGAAACGGGGGCCATGCTACTCTTGAGGTCGATTATGACCGAGGATAGGGTCTTCATGGTGTCCGTCAGCGTATCTAACTTCATCTCGAGGACTTCGATACGTCTGAGAGCTTCATTGTTATCTTTCTCATTGCCATCGGCTATGAACAGAAACCGAGTGTGAGGGTAACTCGAGGGAGCCGTAGATCCTTCACTTTCTAGCTCATACGCCTGAGCCTCGCTGTCCTGAGGATATACCGTAAGATTGTGATCTTCTTCGGACTCAGTATGGTTGCTACGTCCAGTCTGGTGACTGGTTACGCCAATGGAGACATTTGTGTCATATTACGCCTCGTCAGATTGGAACACATGGTTGTCATGCATGGTAGGAGGCTAGCTACCCCTAGTTTTTGACAAGGCACCCAATGCAGATCTGGAACGAGTGCCTTGGAACACACCTGCATCGGGTACCTTAGCTTTACTGCTTTCTGACCTCCTTTTCGGTTTAGCAATCGATATGGAAGGATTCTGGAAGGGCTTCTTGAAAGCTCAGGAACCCTGCACTACATAGTTTATGGCGATGTGGGGTTCGTCTTCTCTATGGCTCACTGACTCCCTGTTAAGTCACGATGTGGAGTAGAGTCTCTGGAAGATGGAACGCTTGTTCGGCGATGGCGCAGCCGTCTATTGACAACAACAGTTGATGGTAATCTGGGTACAATAGTGCCTTGATTTAGGCACGTCATGTGCCATAGATTCTTCTTCCACTTGGGAGAAGGTTGGATCTTCTGTCGTAGCACTCCTATTGTACATGCAGGGAAGCTGTATGTTAGTACGGTTAGTGCGGGTCTAGCAAAGAAGCCTCATGTCGCTCCTGCGGGAATGCTGTTCGTGTGGCTCACTCTCCGTGGGACGTACCCCTGGCTTGGCTTACGTACAGGAGTATCCCAGTAGAAGGGAGATTAAACTGGTTGAAGCATCGGAGCGCGAGAGCCAGTCTTGTATAGCTTTTCGTCGGCTGCACGTGTAACTGTCAACACGGGATCTCTTCCTACTGCCCCCAGCGGGTGAGTAGTATTCAGAGTCCGCCGAAGGTTTACCTGAAGGAAAAGTGATTCTGTCGAAGATAGATCTCCTTACCGGCAATACTCCCGTCGTGAGGGGTTAGACTGGTGTGCGCTTCCTTTGGCATCGTTTCTTCGTCAGATCAACCATGGAACCACCATCTTCCTCGCCATGCTTTCCCAGGATAGGAATCGGGTGAGGGGATAAAGTTGTAGCAGCCGGGATCTTCTCTGTGGCCTTGACGTTGAGAGGATCCTGAGATGCAATTCTCGCCATTGTACTGCTGGCTGCAGCCGCCTTATGCCTCTAGACACGTCGAGTCTTCTTCGGTTGTACGAACCGCTTTGAAGTCTTCAACTTTTCACTAGAGAGGAGATCTTCAAAAGCCTGCTAGTCGAAACGTACGACCAGCATGTCTTACGAAGCTCCCAGCAAGTTGCCATCAGATTGCATCACCGCCTTCTTGTTGGAGGAGAAGGTAGTCCCCAGCAGAGTTACCATTTTATTCGACGTAACAAATGGTTGAACAAACTTTTTACTTTATTGAACATATAAGGTATCTGTGTACAAAGAAGGAAGTCCTAAATAGGATATTCTAAGTAAGGGGAGAAGAGGTTTCTGAAAAAGTGGGACGATGGAGATCGAACGCTGTAGTGGCTCCTTTACTCCGTTGACGATCTGACGACGAATTAACCTTGCTATGGCTCTCTAACGCCTTTGATGGGACTCTGGGGTCACTGAATATCAAGAGGCTGTCTAGAAGAGAAGATCCCTTGAAGATGGTTGGTTGGTTGGTTCTTTGGTTGATCGGTGGATGAGGGTGGTCGACTCTTCGTGGATAGAGATTGTTGATCCTTTGAAGATTGTCGATTGTTAATGTTTCCTCTGTCTTTCGGTTGATGCTTTGGTGGAAGAAGAACTCCTTCTATTTATAGAGCACCGAGCA